>JARHVA010000029.1:700000-1300000 GCA_037957365.1 Torreya grandis
ATTATGTATGCATATTAATATCAAGGTCATATTAATCAATCTTGAAGAGACCTAGTTGAGCGAGGAGGCCTAGAAGGCAGTTTGAGAGGGATAAGAGTGTGAAGAGATGAAGAGGTGATCATCATATATTATATGAGAAACAAAGTGTTATGAAGGTGATAAAATAAATTAGGTGGTTGAGTTTGTGTTAATTTATCTATGAGGTTGGTATCTCCTTATAAGTAGGTGCTTAGCTAATTCAGGTTGGTGATCCATGTGGAGTTGGTGTTTCACTAAAATTGGATTTTTTTATTATAGTACTATATTATATTTATATATAATAGTGAGTTTTCTTCCCCTTGATATTTTCCCACATATGTGATGTGTTCTTATATTTTATGTCCATATGTATGGCTACTTATGCTTTGATTGATCTATATGTTTGCATGAATGTCTCATGAATGTTAAGTGAAATTTAATTAATGTTTTGAAGACTAATTTACCCCCATAATATTATTCATTATGATTTTAATAATTGGTATTAGATTAGGTCTTTTAAATTAGGCCTAACAGCGTAAAGAAGATCCTAGAAGCAAGGATGGCTAGTAGTCAAGTTCAAGGAGGTTTCTCTACCAGTAAGGCTTCATTCTTCAATGGGAATAATTATGAACTTTAGATCATCAGAATGAGGAAATATATAATGTTAATGGTTTATGACATATGGTAGTAATTTATGAATGGATACAATCCACCTCCTACACCACCAACTAATGCAGTAGGCAAGATGAAAAGTGAGAGCAATTCCAAGGAAATGAATGCCATTCTATGTGGCCTATTAGAGGTAGAGTTTGTGAAGGTGATGAAATATGAGTCAACCAAGGTGATATGAGACAAGTTGAATAATATATATAAGTGAGTCACCAAGGTGAATATGGCTAAATTATAAACTCACAAAAGGTAGTTTGAGAGCTTGAGTATGAAGGAAGATGAGAGCATTCCATCCTACATGTTAAGGGTTGATGAAATCACCAATGTCATCAGAGGTCTCAGAGAAAAAGTGAAAGAGTCTATAGTTTTACAAAAGGTATTTAGATCCCTAACTTCTAAATTGATTCAAATGTGTTTATAGTATAATAAATGAAAGATTTATACACTCATTAGATGGATGGGCTTCATGGAATTTTAACTACCTATGAGATGAGAAAAAATTAAGGAAGACCTCCTAAGAAGGAAACAACATTAAAATATAAGAAGTTAAAATTCAAGAAGGTCAAGGTTGAGGTATTTTAAAGATATTGATGATGATGAATTAATAGCTATGTTTTTTAGGAAGTTAAGGTTTGGATCTGGTAAGTATAAGGGTAAGTTTTCACTCAAATGCTTGAATTGTAGTAAGATTGGTCACTTTGAATCCAAGTGTCTTAACAAGGATAAGAGTGAGCATGATTAATAACATGATGAACATCATGATGATAATAAGGTCTATAAGCTTGAAAAAATCAAGAAATATTTTAGGAATTATGAAGGCAAGAAAGGCTCATTCAAGAATAAGAGAAGTTTCTATACCAAAGAAGATAATAACTCATCTGATGTAAGTGACACCAGTACATCTAATAGTGATGATGATAGTAATGAGCATAACAAAAATGAAAACTTATTCATGGATTTAAAAATAGACAATGAGGTTTGCTCAAAAGGGAAAGGTCTTATGGATGATGAAGAAGCATATGAAGAAGAGTTTGAAGTAAATATTGAGGTAGAATTGCTGAGTGCTCTAGAGGATTTAAAGTTTCAAATAAGGAAGAATAAAAAATTAAGATAATTGGTTAAGAGTTATGAGGATAAAATCAATCTCTTTAAAGAAAGACTAAGAATCAACACCAATGATCATGATTAGATCATCAATCAGGTTGAAACTTAGATGGAGATAGTTACTACTAGCCTACAGGCTAAGGAAGAAGAATACACTAGTTATGAATTAGAAATGCAGTCCTTAAAATCATAACTAGATCAAGAAACTAGCAAGATGAAAATATTTTCAAAGTTTTAAAAGAGAACTGAGGTTCTAGATGATATTTTGAGTATTCAAAATTCTATCAATGATAAGGTAGGTCTTGGTTTCAAAGTAAATCTAAAGGAGAACAAGGAGAATGCTAATGTGAATAATAAGGTCAACCTCAAGAATCATATGAAGACAAATTATATTAGATAGCTTCATGCCATAAGATATGTAGATTTAATTAATGGTTTTTCTTTCTCATGTAGTCAGTTTAGTCATAGAGTAAGATATTGTAAAATACCCTCGAAAAATGAGTACTCATGGGACTATGGAAGGAGTCATAGTCCACATCAATCAAGATATATGAGTTATGTTATTTTTAATAATTATATTAACATTGATCATATTGCAATATTTTATCATCATGAATCATCAAGATAGATGAAGAATATTTAATCTCCTAAAGTTCAATAAAGAAGACAAACCAAGTTGTGGAAGCCAAAGATAGTCAAGATCAATCTTGATCAATCTGCAAGCCAAAATTGATTGTTTGCTATGGTAAATCATAGACTAGATATTGAAGAGTATAAAAAGTGTTCATTATCATCTCAGATTGTGGACCACACAAATGATGACAAGGCTAAGCCAAAGATTATAATCAAGCCTAAAATGATCCTAAAGGATCATCAATCTTGTGAGAGCATGGAGATCTAGGAATCTACTGAGTTTGTGTTGTTCTAGTGACCTATAGTAAGGGGTGACTCCATTAGTCTTTATAGAGACACTCATTAATCAATGTAATCTTGTTAGCTATCATGAATTCATGTTTAATAATGTTTAAATATCTATAAATGTTGTTGGTATATGAGATATGTTTGAAGAAAGATGAGGATGGTCTAAGAGTCCTAATGAGTTAAAAATGTTTTGGCACCTGTCAAAGTGTCGTTTAGTTGGGAATAATCATTTGAATTTGGTTTAAACCATTTTACTATCATAGTCCAAGGGTTTCAAAAAAAATACCTCAAAGTCCAAGTTTCTCTTTGTAAAGATTTTTTAAACCTTTCCTAAAATCCAAAACTCTGAACACTTTTCTCGAAGATTAAGATTGTCATTCAGGAAGATTTGTCAGAGAAAGTTGCTAAGATGAAAATTCTGAATGAAAAGACCTAAAGACAAAAAATCAAAGATGAATTCCTAATTAATAAAAAAATTTAAGACTAAAATACCAAACAATACTTCTCAAATAATAAGATTCAGAGAGAAATTTACTAATGATAAAGTCCTAAACAAAAAATCTTGAAAAAAGTAAATCAGTGGGTAAATTTTCAAAATAAAACTCTGAAGAAAAGATTCCAACTAATGTTATCAACAACAATGTGCTTGAATTATTCTCCCAAAGACCAAAATTTTAAGTTCCAAATTTTTTATAATTCTAAAAATGTATCATACATAATAAGTTTCCTAATATTTTCATTGATAGATTAGTTCAAATAAGTCATTTCAATGAAAATGGGTTTCAAGAGGAAAATAGATGCAACAAAGGTGATTTAATGCTAAGACCCACAAATTTCCAAAGATAATAAATATGCTAAACATTCATATACAACCCTATAATGAACAAGATTTATAACAACAAATGGGTCCCCATTTGTCCATTGATAAGGTAAGGTGTGGTGTGTTTAATATAACATAACCTTGATTAGCCATAATTCTACTTTGGATGGGGTAATTTTTGGTTTGAAAATAAGGAACAAAACCATCAATGTACAACCATGATTCATCTATTTTTTTATATATTCTTTATTAAATGCCTTGCTTGGGATTAATTATATATACCCTTTTGGGTGAGATTTTATCTTCTTCTCATACCATTCCATATTGGACCTATCATGGGATTTGGATGATCTAAGGAGTTTGGAAATATGAAAAGCATTTTTGATATTTTATGTGTCAATATCATTATCATGAATATTTAAAAGAGAGGAAATGAGTGTGGCAAGAGGTGATTTAGAAGAGGAAAAAGGGTACTGGGATCTATATAATTAAATTTAGGTGGATTAGGTAACAATTACTTGTCATTTTTGATAATGTGATCAACACTATGACAATAAATGTACTAGTGACCCTCTTCTTATAAATGTTTAAAATATTGATAAGGTTATATATTCTTGAGAATAGTGACCTCCATTCTAGAATGAGTAAATTTTATGCATTGATGTAGTGTGGAGGTAACTATGCATATCTCATGAATCTATGGTTGTCCAAGAAGGAGATTATATGGAAATTCAAGACCAATAACATGTAATAGGGTACTATAAATGACATGGGTAATGAAATTATACCTATTAACTACCTTTAAATATTATCATATCCTTTAATGGTGATGATCTCATATTTTAAATCTACTACAATGTAGCCCAGACATTAGACTAACTTTAATGAAACAATATTGAGGCTAAAACCATTATCTATGAGTACCTTCTTGATTTTATGGCATGTAATGGTGACTTAAATGTATAAGGAATTTTTATGTGAATATCTAAGGGCCAACATGACACTTTGATTGAATGTAAGTTGTGGGCCATTAGACAAATATCCTAACAAAGCTTAGAATTTATCAAGTACAATATTGTTAGGAGCCTTAGATTGGCTCGAAATATCATATAAAATATCCTTATAGAGTTGATATATACACAAAAGATCCAATATGGAAATTTATTCTAATGTCTTATTCAATTGGTCCATAAGATCATACTACTTCATGACAGGAAGTGAATATAAGACTTTGGATTGATTTTGAATAAGATTGAAATTAGAAGTTGGACTGGGATTAACATGATGAGATCTAGGCCATAAAAGGGTAATTTTAGGGTGTCAAGTTATAATGGCATAATCTTGAGCAAGAATAATATTAAAAGAATTAAAGGAATAATAGATAGGTCTTAGGATGTTAACTCTTAGATGAGGATTAAGTAGAGGAAGAACTCCCAAAATAGATGGACCTAATCCTCGGATGGAGGGATTCACTTGATAGTAATTATTGGAATGAGAATAGGGATTAATTATGATCATGGCCACATGATGCCCTATGATATGTCCCACCACATTGTAATCATAATGGGTAGCATGATAATCAACATTGTTAGCATGTGAACCCTGATTTTGATTTTGATTATTATCCTATTGATGTTGTCATTGTTTATTTTGATTAGTATTATGATGAGGAAAGGGGTCTTTATATATCCCTATGTTATGATTAGAATGGGATGATGAATTATTAAATTTAATATCACTTATTTCCAATATGTCTTGGATAAGATGTTTGAGTTGTAAACATCTATATATACCATGAACTTTTACATGATGATACTAAAAAAACTCATTGTCACAATACCATTTAGGTTTAGATTGACTTTCATCAAATAGTTTGGTATTAGGGAAAGTAATCATATTTTTAGTGAATATATTATAAAATACTACCTCAATAGGCTTTCCAAGATTAGTAAATGGTCTTCTATTAAACTAATTCCTTGGATGAGGTGACCTATGCAAAGTAAGTAGTTATGGTAGAGGAACCTTCTACACTAGCGATGACTGGACCATGTGAACATGTCTTTATTTTGTTACTCTATTACCAACCACATTCTTGTTATAATTAAAGGGATTAGGATTATTTGCCTATTTTTTTGAAATTTTAAATTTCATGATGACACCCCTAATTACTCTCTCACAAAAAATTAGAGGTGTTTTAATGATAAGAACAATAAAAATTTTCAAATCATTATATGCATTAATTATGTATTCGAATAAACAAGGCTTGGATTGAATACTAAGATCTTCTTATCTTTTAAGATTTCAAATGATGATCCATTAGGTGGTTATCAAAGTAATATTGTGGATATATATGTATTCAAAGAGAATATTTTGGTTAATTCTAATTTGGGAGTTTTGTGTTATAAAGTTGAGTATATTGATAATCTATCAAAAATTCCTCTTTCGACAATAGAATCATACTAAAAATGGAGATATAATCATGGATATAACTTGTAATATAAATACTTGAAGATAATTTTGACATATGGACTCCATATTTCACATGGAACAATATTTAAATTCTACTCATACATGTCAACACCAAACACAGGATGTGAATTGGAGAGTCAACTAATCACAAATAATGATTATGATCAAATCTCTAACATTAAGGGTTCCATGACAAAAAAAATTGTCTTTGGATCTAATGTTAATAATAAATGTGTTTATCTAGCTCATTCTAAAAAACTAGTAATGGTAGTTGTTGGTGGTGTTAATGGTACAATGTTTGCATATGGGAAAATAAATAGTGTCAAGACATATACAATACATGGAATAATGAGACCATGGAATAATATCATTAGTTATCATTTATGTGTTTAAACACATCAAGATGGTTATTGATAGGGTGTTTCTTATTCGAGTATCATTTATGGAGATATACAATGAAGAAATAAAAGATATACTCTACCCTAAAAATTACAAGATTGAGATTCATCAGAATAAAGAACATGTAATATTTGTGGTGGGCCTAAAATAATTTATTGTCAATAGTCCTCAACAAGTACTAGACATTTTATAGTTTGGAGAAATGAATTGTCATTTTTGGGGTACAAACAAGAAATGATAATAGTATAATGTCACATGAAATATTTTTAGTGGTCAATAAAATCAAGAGGAAAAAAACTCAATCAATTATATATGTAGTTGATTCTGATATTGTGAAATTTTCAACATTATACATGGTCAATTTTGATGGCTTTGAGTGCATTTCAAATATTGGAGCTGATGAATTTCAATTGTGTGAAGGAACATACATTAATAAAAGTCTTGTGACATTGAGTAATGTGATAAATAAATTGAATGATGTATTTGAAAACCAATGAGGGCACATGCATTATCATGATAGTAAATTGACAAGAATTCTTCAACCTATTCTTGGAGGAAATGCCAAAATGTATATAATTTGTAATGTTTCCCTTGTTTAAGAACATATTTATGAATTGACAATTACATTACTATTTACAATTTAAGCAAATAAGGTTACAACTTATTCTCATGTTAATGAGGTTGTAAATGATGTTACTCTCCTAAAATGTCAAAGGAAAGAAATTGAGGAACTTTGAAAAAAAATTGTATGGTAAACTTGTAGATGACATGGACAAAGAATTCCTAAACTTACCTAATGAGTTATTAAATATTGATTTAGAAAAATAAAATTTGGCCTTTCAACTAGAAGAGAAAAATTCTCAATAAAAAAATAGTGGATTATAAAATAATGTGAATAAACAATTAAAAATCTCATCACAATGGTATTAAATTGCTCATCCAAAATTAACACATATAAAGGAACAATGTAAAAGTAATGTAATTTTTTTTCAAGTGAGGAAGATATCATAATTATAATTGAGTTAATTTATGTTCTGCCAAGGTTTGAGGATATTTTTGGTAAACATAAAAAAATGGTATCAATCCAGCAACAAAGAATTTATTCCACCAAATTTTGTGAATATTGTCGATGATAAAACCTAGATTGTTTTAAATAATGTTAAAACGTTTTCTCACCCTAAATCTCTCAATTCTCCTAAATATGGGTAAAAAGGTGGACTTATTGATTCAAACAATCAAATTGATGGATTTGAGATGGATTCTAGCAATATTATTGTATATCTATCAAATGAGGGGATGTAATGTGATTTGCTTCACATACCATCATACTCTAAATTAATTTTGAACTAATCCTATATAATTTGTTTATTTTTAAACATAACTCCCAAGACTTGATAATTATGTAGATGTTCCCCTTAGATCTTGCTTCTCCTACTTTCACCTATTTTAGATCTTGATTTCCCTACTAACATAATTGTTAGAGTCTTATACCCTTACAAACACACAAATCAAATTCCAATAGGTGTGTTTTCACACTTAAGGGATATAATAAGTGTGATTTTAGCATCCTAAAATCTTGATATAAAGACACATCACTTTTATAAGAATCCCACAATGACAATATAAAGTATTTGAAAGATGTGCTAAGATAATTTGTAACTACTATTTTTTTTGGATAGGAATAAAAAGTACAAATGTGATAGATGAAAGTATTATGTTAAACATTATAAATGGTTAATTATGCATGAAACTAACTAAATATTTGGCTTATATATCCATAATATTAGTTATATTTTTGGGCTTGGAACCATGCCAAGCTAGTTTCAATGTGACATATGGAATATGAGAGGTAGTTAAAGCACATTGTGAATAGCAGTGGGCCTACATCAAATGATTGAAACATTAAATCATATGTTTGATGTGAGGATCAATATTGGTGATCCAAACTTCATCAATGTTAAAAATTTTCTATATGATATGCTCTCTCCAAAGTCTGTTACAACTGAAGAAAACTATATATGGTAATATGACCTTTGGTCCTTTTTATTATGGGGACAGGTGGAATTAAATTGATGACCATTAAACCAACCATTATTCCATTTTTTATCGAGGTGATAATGTTTTTTCCATAACCAACACTATAAATTCATAATTTTGGGCTAAGTTTCTTTCTTAGAAAATTGGCATAGTGTTAAATGATGAAATGGATAATTTTTCTATTAAAAGGAGAAATTTTAGTGCTTCTCTTATGCTAACTTTGCCAAAATTCATAAGACTATTTAAACATACACTATCTTTTATGACTCCAAAAATCTTTTTACAGGATGGATAATTGGGATCATTCCTTGGTGCAAGTGGGGAAATAAAGACAATTTATACAACTACTAAGTTATTTTTAAACTACTTCATAAAAAATATGAAAACGTTGGCATCTATCATGGCAGCTCAAATTTATCATCAGTTGATTCTAAATATGGTTGACTACAATGGCTATAAAATTGTTATTATAGACCACATTAAATTTATAGAGAATATGATAGCAAAATTATAAAAACAAGGACACAAGCTACATGGAGTGATTGGTGGATCAATTTTCCAAATGATTATTCATGACCTCCATAGACATTTATAGGTTGAAGTGCACCAAAATATTTTATATATGGAAAAGCTGATGTATCTATTTTAGACACCTAAAAATGGCCACAATTGAATTCCAACTGGACTTCAGACTGATTCTTACCAACCATTGAAAATTAATCCTAGGAATCACAAAACATCCCAAATTTAATTGTACATCATTTATCAAAGCTCAAAATCATGTTGAAGCATTTATATTTGGGGTAACATCCCTTATGTAATAATAAATTCTCACATATTCATCCTTAATCACCTTACAACATCACAATTATCAATTTGGCCTATGGACATATTAACTGGGGCACTTGTACACTTAATCAAAATATTGAAAGAGCTAAAAGGCTAATCAAAATTAATTAACAAGTTAAAAAATATTAAATACCTAGTTGAATTATCCATTTGAAATTAATGAATATCTAAAAAATGAAATTTAAAAATTCAAAATATCCTAGCCTTTCATCATTTCCTTTATAAGTTGTCAAACTCCTTTAAAATATCTTAAAATATCTAATTTGAGATCCATGTGTAGTAATTATAAATCATAATTACTTGATAACGATTAACTCATTTGGAGTTATTTTTAACTCACCTAGGTTTAGTTTAAACCCATTCCAAACCTAAATTCAACCTTGACTCACCTTGGGTGAGAGTTAATTGCTAAGGTTGTAAATACAAGGCCATACCCCTTCATTTCTAAGCTTGGATATTGTAGAGTTATTATGTATGATTTGCTCTATATAACTCATGCAAGTAGTGTTATCATGCCTAAATATTAAGACAAGCAACATCAAAGCTAAGGTGCCAAGGAGAGAAGGAGTCAAGCAACCTCCATTGATGAAGACTTCTTGATGCACAAGTTGAGAAAGCCATTCAACAAAGCCATTTGGAGCTCCCAAAGAAGGTAAAAGAGTTATTTATTTAATATTTTTATTGTTCTTTCATTTATTTTTTGTTACCTAAGCTCTCCCTAGTGTCTAAGCTAGAGGTGTTAGGAATTTAGTGTGTTCATTTCATTGGTATTGTGAGACTAATATAGGACTAACCTCCCCTCTATGTCAAATTACTAGTTCACACCTATCCAATAACTATTAAACATATATGGGAATATATAAAAATAAAAATAAAAATAAAAAATGATGAACTTTAAAGATGTTTGGTCAAAATATGACATAGATTTGATATTGAAAATGAGTCAAACATACAACATGTTCAAGAAAAATACTATGGAACATTGCTTCGAACATGATAAAGAAAATTTTGATGAAAAAAATTCTTTGAATAAAGATATTTTAGGGTTTGATTTTTCAACATTTTCAATGATTAACAAGTTTGAACAAGCCTAAAAACCTGATACAAGAATAAAACCACAATTGCAAAAATAGGATGAAATTTCTTGACAAGTGCAAAGTAAAGGTCCAAATCATCCTCGACAAAGAAGAATAATCAAAATAGTTATCCACTAGATTATAGATAAATCCACACTTGTAATTTTTGAGTCATTCTCACATTAAAATTTTTCATGTTTTAATAATGCATTTTCACATTTATATGCCGTGAAAATTTTCTAAGTCACTTTCACAAGTTTTTAAGTCATGTAGAAACACTAATGCACTTTCGTAAGTCAAGCAAATTTTTCATTGCACTTTTTCAAATTATGAAAATTACCCAACATGTTTTATTAATTTTTAAGTTGTGTATATTTTCTAACACACTTTTTTAAGACCTTAAAGACACAGAAAAGCTGGTTACATAGCATAACCACTTATTGTAACCTATAAATACATGTTTGTGGCTCATTTATAAAGCTGGAAAGTTATATAGGAGAGCAAGTTATAACTAATAGTTTTGGTTTTACTTCTAGAGATGAGCTTTGTCGGATGTTTAACAATATGAGAACTTTTAGAAAGATGAAAGGAAGGGTTTTGTATGTACAGTGTCATGAAGAATTAATAAAGAAATGATCTATATGACTTTATGACATGAGATTTTATGGATAATGATAGGCATGAGTATTTCAATCCACTTTGATTCTCATTATTTATTTTTGTTAAAAATATTATTATTAGATATTAAATGAATGTGAAATTTTGAGTGTATAAGTTCTATTGAGTATGCATTAATAATTTATGCCATTGTGAAGACTTGGTGAGATTAAAAATAGGATTTTACATCTATTTTTATTAGGAAATATGAGGTTATTGTGAATCCTTCTTTGCAATGTTATCCAATATCCTTGGTGTATGTATCCTAGTCATATGCTCATGACATGTCTTTCCCATCTTATTTTCATGAAAAAGGTTACCCATATTACAATATTAAATATTATGCCATTATAGTGAGTCTTTATGTTTAGCTACCTAGAGTTGTCCTTATTTCCTAGAGTTATTTTGGTAGTTTTTGTGTTTAACTAACTATAATAATCCCATTCTTCCTTTATCCTTTATTTTATCATTTTCCACTTCTTCCCATCATTCCCTTCATTTTATTTCTATCTCCTTTGTGTACTTTCTAATGAAAAGTATGAAACCTCCATAGAAAACATTTTTGATATAAATAATTATGAATAACTCTTTTCTTATTATTTTAGTATTTTTTTTTCAAGGTGGTCTAATTAGCTACTAAAAACAAAGTAAATGCAAAGTTTTAAAGATTACCTAGAGATGGAGATCAGTTGTGCACCATTTATAAATCTTGTGGGAGCTCCTCTTTGGCTAGGGAGGAATGACTTGCAAATCAAACTAACTCATAAATAAAATGGATTAATAGAAAGATGAATGGGCTACATATTAAAAATATTCCCAAGAAGCAATATGCTTCTTTAGGTGGATGTCAGCCCATGTTTAACATTAAAGTTTATAAATAAACATGAAATTACAAATATATATATGGATAAGATATAAATATACAACACCAAAGATATCTAATCTATATCATGATTAATATGATCAAAGAAATCATCCTAAAATTTTATAGTTATATTTACATCCTCTTGAATTATAACTAACTATTCATTAATGCTTTATTGATTAGGTGTGAAAACCATAGTAAAAATACCTAATTCAAAGGCAATATCACTTTGATTAATAAATAAAGGTTGTTAAACAATGGGGAGATCAAATATGCTAACAATATCATGTGCTAATCTGGGTAGAGTCATCTACATGTAAAAGATAAATTTTCAAAAAAATAGAATGTAGATTTTAACAAGTTTTGAGGATTATGAGTCTTATGAAAACAAAATTCAAGGCTATTTAATAGTTTAGTAGGGATTTATAATGATCTTGTAGGATCGACATTGATTCAGGTGGATCAACATCGATTCTGAGTAAAATGTTAAACTATGAAAATAAAAGATAATAATGACTTGAAATATTAATAAAATGATGAAAACCAAATTTACACAATGACACAGAGGTGTAGAAGACTATAAATTTCAAATGAGAATAAATTTACATGCAATACTAACCTTAAATGGCTGAAAACACAAAAATAAAGGATACCATAAAAGTAGGCTTAGAAACCTTCAAAATATCTTTGTAATCTCACAAATAGAGGTTACACAAGGTAGAAAAATGTTGATAAGGTCTATACATAGGTTTTAGGATAATTATAGTAGAGTTTCAAAGTCCAAAAGTGTCATCTTGAATCATAGAGGCTCGATGTATATTTATGGATCAACATCATTTTGAGAAGATCGACGTTGATCTCAAACAATCGATATTGATTTTCATAAAATGGGTGAAGTTAATCCTTAATCCATTAAAATAAGTTGCTTATGGGGGTAAATAATGGTTTAAAGTTGTTGGGTTGTTTTAATCATGGGATGGGTTTGTTTGGAGGTTGGATGAGTTTATTTGGAGGTGGGATGGGTAAATAAGATTAATTACTATTTAACTATAGTAATAGCTTAATTAACTTATATGGTAAAGGTAAATGGGTGAGGTAAATGTAATTATTTCAAATAATTATGAATGGGGTCATTATGTTATAGATGACATGATAATGTGACGATGCACCACGTTAATACATAAGGGTGTATAAAACTAGCATCTACATTTACCCCTTTTGTGGAATGGTATGCAGTAGCGTGCCACAAGACAAAAACTATAAGGTGTCTAATGCCATAAGTTTATTATGAGGAGGTATCCCCTCTCAAATTGAGTGCTAAAAAGTGAGATGGAATGGATGATGAGTTTAAAAAATATGGAAGGTAAAAAAAATTTGGGTGAGTGGAAATGGATAAGTAGAAGATAGTAAAGGGCAATCAGAAGTATTGATGGCTCAAGGGAGTTCCAAGGTTACACTTAAAGAGATAAAAAGTGATGCAAGTAGTAATTCCCCAAATACCTAATCGAGTAACAAAATTACATAGCTAAAACATGTGGGCTTAAGTAAAGGCTAGCAAGAGAACAAAGGATAGGAATCGTGAACCATGTCATCTAGTGTGCATATGGTGTATGTATTACCTATAGATGAATATTTTCAAGAAAAAAATACCCTTAGGATCTTACAATGGCAAGATATAAAAACAAGGTATGTCTTAAGGAGATTGGGGAATTGACAAAGGGTCAAAATCCTCAAATCTAAAGGGTAATATGACATAAATATGGGATAGTTGTAGCAAAGGCAATAAGATGGGGCTTTAGAACCAAACTAGGAGAATGTAATGGTATACAAATGTAAAATCTAAACAAGCCAGGATAATTGACATCGATCCAGAAAGATTGATATTAATTTATAGTAATCAACATCAATTAAGTAATTGATATCAATCATAGAAATAGTTATAAATAGGCATATGACATGGTATAAGGCTCATTTGGATATCAGTTGAACAAGAATTTAGGAGAAAAACTTGACATGTTTCAACCTTTCAAGCATACGTGAGAGATGATGGAGGTGAATGGGAGTAGACAATGATGACTCCACTACAAGGTAGGCATAGTGCTTTTTTTTTTCAAAATTTAATGTGTTGATTTTTGCTTAAGATAATTATTTTGTTTCTTTTTTTTATTTTTTTTAGAAATTTGTGAGGAAGGAGGGTAAGTTAAAAATGTTAGGTCTAAAGGAGGAATTTTAAGGGAGGGAATCAATGTCGACCCATTAGGATCGATGTGCTTCATGTGGATCAACTGTAATCCATAAGGATTGTTATTGATTTGTCTAAATTGACATCAATCCCTAATGGATCGATAGAAATCCATAATGAAGGTTTGATAATAGAAAACTTAGGATTTTGATTGACCAACAATATGTTTCTAAAAAGTATGAGAGCTATTGACGATGAGGGATAGGGTCCCTCCACTATTGGCATAGTTGTGATAGTTTATGAGTGATGAGGACTAGGCCCATCTAGAGACTATAAGATTTGGAGGGATTCATCATTATAACCATGTCCATCAGGAAATTGGTATGATAATGGATTTGCTAGAGTGGTGGGATTATACCACCAAAAAAATTTAGTTATCAACTGATGAGATGACCATTACGACAGAGGACATCTATTAGATTTTATGACTACCAATTTTAGGCACCCCTATGTATACTATTGAAAAGGATAGGTGAGTGATGGTATTGGTATGACTATATGGTGATGATGCATTGGATATCAGAGTCTTTACTAGTAGGTTCTCATTCTAGCCATTGTATGATTAGGACCCTTGAGAGAGACTAGTGTTGATGATGATGATGATGTTGGTATTGACCTACTATGTGTTACCTGACATGATTGAGTTTAGGACTATTTTTACTTGGGTGCCCACACTATTAGGGTAGATATATATAGATTTGTGTGGTTGGTGTACCCATGTTGATCAGGTCTTGATATTACATTTATTTTACATTATTGGGCATATGAGCACATTCATGTGATTTGCCCTATAGGGACCCATGGATCAGATTTGGAGACATGGATTATAATGTAGGGTTTCTTCAATGGGATGATGACCTAGTCATTCCTTATATAGATAGGATAGTGCATGATCTAGAATACTATATATAAGTGTTTAGCAGCTTGTAGATAAGGGATGTTATTTGGAGACCTTATGTACACTTCTCAGTGTGATGTGGTTCAGATGTGGAGACAGGGGATGTTGCTTAGGAGATACGGGTATATGGATGATGGTTTAAGCATATCAAGTTATTATATTTTGATAGGGTTCATCATCAATATAGGTTATTATAGGATTTCCCATTAGCCCTACATTTGTATAGGTGGGATGATACAGAGCTAGACTGGACTACCCTTGATACTATAATGGTTTTAATGGGGTCATATGAGGAGATTTTAACTATTGAACTAGATTATTTTAGCTACATTGATGATTATGTATCTTGGTTTATGGTTGAGTTAATGAGGAGATAGGAGAGAGCTATGAGACCTCAATAGGAGGTAGTCATTGAGGAGGTGCGAGAGGAAGGTGAGGATAGAGGAGAGGCTGAACATGATGCCCCTAATGTACACATGGAGGAGGTAGAATTTTAGGATGCCCATAATATACACATGGAGGAGGTATGATTACAAGATGCCCCTACTTATGATCCCATAGATATTTCTATAGTTGACACTGAGAGAGGCACACTGAGGGTTAAGTGTACTAGTGTAAAGGTAGAGCTACAGGAGGCATGAATAACCCATGATAGTGTATAGGATCATATTTTGATAGTATAAGGTGATCTTGAGAGCTTGAGAGGTTAGCATGACCATGTTATAAAGGAGTGAGATAGGTACCTAGTAGAGCTAGAGTAGATGAGATCTTATTTAGTTGAGAGACCAACCCCATATATTATAGGATCTAGTGCTACTCCTATAGATATGGTACCACTATAGAGGTACAAGTATTTGCTTACTGAGATGTCTTATTATGAAAGGAATGTTTCTTGGTTTGCTTCATATGTGGCTAGCCATAGCAGATCACTGAGGACTCTTTGGGGGTCTACTAGTATAGGGAGTGTAACAGGCCAAGGAGGGGATGATGGGGGAGATGATAGAATTCATCTTAGTAGGATTGATTTTACTAATTAGATTCTATTTTATGGTCTAAGAGCCCCACCTCATTCATGTTATGACATTTTTATAGACACTTTATATATATACAGACATTGCTTATGTTTATGGGTAGATTATGTATGTTTTTTTAATGTATTTAATGATACCTATGGATATGTAGTGATTTTATGGATTATTGATGTGATGGATTATAGACTTAGATGTTATGTATTTTAATTTTGAACATTGCTATCATATATGCTATAGATGCTTTATGGATGATAGATTATACATTTTACATGTTATTTTGATTGTAAATGTTATATCATGAGATGGGTCTTCACTAATGGATTATGATTATGGATTATTCTACTTTTTGATATAGACCATTATTAACCTTGTGGATGCTTATGGTTTATTAGATGATTGAATGTAAATAAATTATGGATTATGGATTTATGCTTAATGATGATTATGAATGATAGATAACTTTTAATACTTTATTGTTGTGGATTAATGGACTTTTAGTGATTATAGATTATGGATTTGCTTGGCATTGACTTGGACCATGACCAAAAGATAACCTATCATACACATGGCCTATGTATCCTTAGTTAGATGATAAGAGATATTGACATAACCTTAGTTAGCTAGAGCTTAGACCTTGGTCATTTATTAGGATTATATGCTTTTAGTGGTAGGGGATGGATTGATTTAGAGATAACCTTCTTCACACCATATTTAAAAATCAGGATTTATCTTTCAGGGATCATTTTTATGCCAATGGGTAAAATGATCAATATGGGAAGCCTTCAATTAGAAATTTTATTGATACGAGAAGATTTCTTGGGATATTGCTTTTGATAATTTATTTGATTACTTTGTTGATTTTTAAGGCTTTTAAGTGCATAATTTGAAAATTTATCAATGCAAGAAGTTTTATGCTTGGTAGCCATCCTTCAAGGGAGTGTTCTACATTATGATGTTTTTGCATAGCTATCCTTTAATAGATTAGTATGTTATTTGCCTTTGATTAAAATTATCCTTTGATGGATCAGTCTATTTATTTAGCCCATTTTAATAATTTTTATTTTCATTACTTACTTAATTTTGGATCCCAAAGATAGTAATGTGAGGTTTGGCATAGAAAGATACCTTAGGATAGTTTCCATGAGTTCATTACATGAGGTGATTATGTTATCTTAGAAAATTAATGACCTTTAAAAAGTAGACTAAATAATGATCTGGGGTTTCTCTTATTATAATGAAACTTATCTATGAGATAATGCTATGTATAGAGCCGAGGTATTCATATTCAAGGTTGAGGTTATAGTGACTACCAGATAACCACATAACTCTCATATCATTATTTAGTATTTTGGAATAAGGGGATAGGATAGTATTTGAGATCAAATAACCAAGATGAGCCAAGATATATTGACTATAGGAAGGGTGCAGATGCAATACATTAAGAGGTTCTCATTTAGGTTTACCATTAAGAGAGGCCAAACTATATGCCCTGGATTCATATTTATGAGTTATGATTTAAGGTCTAAGATAATGAGGAGAAAATTTACCCCTATTATTTTGTTTCATATTAGTGACATGTTGATTTTATTTAAGTACAAGTTCTCCAATGTTAAATTATCATTATCTTATATGTTGATTATATGCTCAATTTAGTCTTTATTGATATATATGAAGGTGATCAAGGGCTATCGCATGATGCTCATCTAAGAGTTTGACACGGGATAAATGCTCCTAATGAAAATCATCATAAAAAATAATGTCTTTATGGGAGGTAAAAAGAGAGGGAATTTGGACTTCTAAAGGAAGTATAGATTTTGTACCATAGACTAGGGAAAAAGGAGTAACACTTGTAGGGGTTCGAATATTAGTTCAATATGCCCATAAAGTGAAAGGGATATGAAGATGCCAATCCTTCCTAGTTTAATTGATGACTTTGGTTAGGATTTTGACTAGGGTTTTATTAGATTCTTCTACTTGACCATTGGCCTGAGGATAGTAAGGTGAGGAAAAACTTAATTTGATTTTCCATTGTATGTTGGATTAAGGTGAGGATAGTAAGGTGAGTCACATAGTGCCTAGAATTTCTTATTATTAAAATATTTTCCATTATCTGTTGTTATTTTATATGGAATTCCAAAATGATAAATAATATGATGGTGGATAAACTCCACAATCTTTTCTACCTTAGTTGAGATAAGCAACATAGCCTCTACCCACTTGGTGAAGTATTTTTTAACGGTAATGATGAAGTCATGAAGCTGAGAGGACTTAGGGTTGATTTTCCCTATAAGATCAAGACCCCATTTGGATAATGGCTAGAAGTCCCTTGCTACATATAAGGATTTAACAAGGACATGGGATAAATTTTCATGTTTTTGACATTTTACACACCTCTTAATATATGCACAACAATCTTGATTCAAAGTGGGCCAATGGTATCCTAGACGTAAGATTTTCTTAGTGATTATGTAACCACTAAAGTGTCCACCACATGACCTATTATGTAATTCTTGGATAGATAAGGTAGCTTCATGATTTTGGAAATAATGAAGAATAATTCCATCAAAACCACACTTATAAAGAACACCCCCCCAATATAGTATAGTGAGTAGCTTTCTATTAGAAGACATATATGGTACTTTTGGATAGATGGGGAGAAGATAGTCTATAAGAAAAATAAGTAAATATTTGTGCATACCTTGGATCCTCTAGGTTTTCCTCGATATTATTGATAGATGGAATATTAGTTCTCATGTAGGAAGGTTGGTTAACTCGATGGATAAGGAAAAATGTCTTGGACTCCTGAGATGAGGATGGGATAAAAGAGGCAAGAGATGCCATAGTATCAACAAACTTATTAGTTGATCTAGGAGTAGTTTGGATGAGGTAACATTCAAAAGTAGATAAGAGTTGATTAGATAAGGTCTTATATCTTTGGAGGATATCATTCTTGCATTGATATATATATCAGTAATTTGATTGACCACTAGATGAGAACCACCATAGATATCAAGGGATCTAACTCCTAATGCAAGGGTAGTTTGGAGGCCTACGATTAACACTTCATATTAAACTATGTTATTGGTGCAATAAAAGTTTAATTTAAAAGATAAATGCATGGTAATACCTTGAGGAGGAATTAATATAATTTCTACACCACCTCCATGCTCACATTTAGACCCATTAAAGAATAGAGTCATTTGATATTCTGGGACTAATTAGGAAGTGGATGTGATAGATTCATCAAGAAACTAATAATTGATTGGTTAGTTATCACTAAGAGGTGCTTTAACCAGTTGATCATCAATAATCTATCCTTTAAAAAACTTTTGATGGAGAAATTCTAGATCAAACTCAGCTAGAATCATAATCCATCTGGATATTCATTGATTTTGATAAGGATTAGAATGCATGAACTTAAGGGGGTCGGTAGTCATAATTACATACATATTTTGGTTAAGTAGGTAATGATGAAGTATAGAGGCTACAAGAACCAATGCTAGGCATAGTTTTTTGGTATGTGGATAACATGTTTCATATTTAATGAGGGTACAACTTATATAATAAACAACTTGTTCTTTGTGATGTTCATCTCGATGGGTAAGCATAACACCTAGAGCATGATTAGTAGTTGAGATGTAAAGGAAGAAAGGTTTCCCCTCCTTAGGTGGAGTGAGGACTAAAGGTGACAGAAGATAGTTTTAAAGTGCATTAAAGGCTTCTTGACAATTAGAATCTCTTACAAAGTGACTATCCTTATTTAATAGATGGTGGAAAGGTTGACACTGATTAGAGAGATAGGAGATAAAATGATGGATATACTGGAGCTTGACTTTTAAACTATGTAGTTGATTAAGGTTTGATGGAGGAGGCATTTATATAATATCCTTAATTTTAGTGGGATCCACTTTTATTCATCAAATAGAGATAATGAAGCCCAAGAGTTCACCCATCAAGACACCAAAAATGTACTTTTTTGGATTTAGATGCACATGATACTATAGAAGATGATCAAAGATAACCTTAATTATGGATAGGTGATCCTTGCAAAATTTTGACTTCCCAAGGGGGTCATCTACATAGTCTTTAACAATTTTGTGAATTATTGCATGAAATATATAAGTCATGGCCCGATGATAGGTGGATCCTATGTTATTTAGGCTAAAGGGCATAACATGGTAGCTAAAGGTCACCCAAAGAGTAATATATGTAGTCTTATGTTGATCTTTTGGTGTAAAGAGTATTTGATTATGACTAGAAAAACCATCCATAAGGGATAATATTTCATGGATATCTATGAGGTATACTAATTGGTCTATGTTAGGGAGAGGGAAATCATATTTTGGACAAAAAAGATTTAAATCATGAAAGTTAGTACAAATGTGAAGTCCCCCTATAGGCTTAATGACTAGAATGATGTTGGACATCCATCGAGGATAATTAATGGGTTGAATAAAGTTAACAAATAAGAGGCAATGTTGTTCCTCTTTTACTAGGAGTATGATGTGAGGATGTATTTTATGGAGATTTTATTTCACCATCTTAGCATTACAAAAAGTGATCATATTATGGATAACTATTATGGGGTCAATACTAGGCATATCACTATAAGACCAGGCAAAGGCTTTGCTATGGTTTGATAGAAAAGTGGTAAAATCTTGGTTATCTTGGGGATCTAAATATTTTCTAATTTAAACAATCCTCGAGGTTTCTTAAGACCTAATATTAATAATATAAGTGGATTTATTTAATAAACTATATGTTTTAGATGGAAGAAAATTGCGTAGATAAGAGTTTTCAACACCTAAATGAGTCAAGATTGACTCATGATCTTGACATTGAAGAATAGGGATAGTTAGCGTATCATTTCCTATTAAGTTAGGATATGATAAAGGGATGGTTTGAGTCACACCACCATGATTAAATATGAGGGGTTATATGGATATTGAATTGACTAAAAAAAAGTTAGAAGTGATGGATATATGTCACTAGTCGAGGAAGAGGTATCAAATGATGAAGATTGCACTTCTTCTTCTACAAATGTTAGAATAATAGGTTTGAGAGAGGATTTAGAATCTTTGTCAAAACCTAAGCCATGCTTTTCATGTGGTTTTCTAAAATCTCTTAATGTGACATTGTGGGGACCCTGCTCATATCTATCCATACTAAAGCCTTTTCAGGCATAGCGATAAAGGTTGGTTTGTGCAAACTAGGGTTTATTGAGAAATGATAAATTACATGTAAAGGGTTTTAGCTCAATTTATTTTTTCAATCCATAGGGTAGTTTGATTGATTCTATCATATATTAAGTGGTTTCATAAGAAAGGTGGACCAAATGGGATAAGCTCACCTAGGATGGGTGAATACATGGGTTGTTTATCAAGATGACCATATTCCCTAGGAGTGGGTAACATGTTAAGGGTTAATAGCTGGTATTCCCCCATTGAAAGATGTTGCATCATGGAATCAATAGACTCATGAGCTGGTAGTTTTAAATTAGGAATAGTTGTGATAGTCAAGGATTGATTAAAAGATGAAGATGGGATTGTGTTAGGTGATGGTATTATGACATCGATTGGTCAAAAGTGAAGTTGCATGATTTGAAGGGATGAGGGTCAGTGGGGATGATGTGGACCTAGCCTTCATGTTCAAACTTAAAGTACTAATGGATGGTGGAGGAGATACATCACATCGCATGAATCCACAAACATCCTAATAAAATGTTATATTAGAATGTATCTTTTATGACATAAAAGACTTTGTGGAGGGTATGAGAACCTAAAAAAATGGGAAGGACAACCATTCCTACTATGGGTGTTACCATGTCATTAAATGTGTAGAGAATTATTAGGGATTGGGAAACAATGGTTTCTAGTAGTTATAAATATTAGAAAGCATGTGAGTAAATAATATTTATACTAGCCCCATTATCTATCATAACTCTTTTAATCTGAGTTTGATTTATTTGAGATATGATTAAAAGTGGGGGATCTTGATCTTTAGGTGATAAAAGAATGACCTCAAAATTATAAAAACTAACAGTTGACACCATTTGAAGGGCCCTTATAAATTCTAAAAATGGTTGAGGCTCATCTAGGTAGACCTTAATAGATTATAGAGCTTCTATCATTGCTTTTTGATGGTGTGGAGAGTTTTTTATAAGTTCATACAATGACATTTTTATAGGTGTTTGGTGGAGTTATTTTAATATGGATATTTGTACTAACTCCTTGGCTTCAGCTAGGGTAGTTCCTATAATAGAGAATTTAGCATTTTTTCTAGATGGTTTAGGCATATTATGGGTAGAGGCTCTTGTAATTGAAACCTTAGCTTTATTGGGGTTTTGATTTTGAGAGCAAGTGGCTACATGAACAACATCGATGTGTAATAATAGAGGGTCTGAAGAAGCCATTAACTATTTATCACTTATAGGACTAGCAAGATTATGGGTGGGCGGAATATTTGGGATGGTGAATTTTTACTTAGGAGTCTTATCATTTAGATCATCAATTAATAGATCATCATCTTGGACTAGCTGTTAGATTACAGCCTTAAGGGCATTACAATTTTTTGTATCATGTCTAGCTACTTTATGATATGCACATATCCCCTGACTCCTATACCAAGAAGGTCTTTAGAGGTGAGGGTTATTGGGTTATATAGGTGGTAGTATTATAAGGGATGTATCCAATAATTTTTGTAATATTATAGTGTAAGATCCTTTCAAAGGGTCATTTTGTGGTCTTATAATTAGTTGTGCAATCTCTTTTGGCAAAGTATTGATCATTTGGTTTTGATGCTTATCTTTTATGGTAGGGATGACCTTAGGCACTTTTTATTTAAATTTATCTAATGGGATTTTAGCATAAGATGATGGATATCAAGATGGAGGTGTGTTTAATAATGGAGGGAGACTTTGTATTTTCCCATGTGTTTGAATGGAAGAACTTATAATAAGGACAATCACTTTAGAAGATAGATGAGGACCTAAAATAGATGATAGAGATGATATAAAAGTGATTATCCCTTTGCTCTTTAATGTGTTGAGAATAGAGGGAGTATTTGGACTAAGGTTTTTGTCTTTTAACATTTGAAAAAGATCAACCTTGACTTGAGGATAAACCAAGGCTTTCTTTGGGGGAATACCAAGACAATTATCCTAGCTACTGATGATAGGAGATTTATCCTTTCCCTTAGCAGCTTCAAGGAAAGGAGGTGTTGTGATAGAGGTTGATTTTTAAGGATCTTGATATCGATCAAAATGATAGGATCCCATTATATTGTGATCTCAGTGTATACTATGAAGAGGTTTGCCAGGGACTAAAAGGGTAGAATGTTTGACTCTAGATGTATCAAGATGTTTATCTATGACATCCTAAAGAGTGGTTTCATTTTCCACTTTAGGAGATTCAGTTTAGGAAGATGAATGGGATGGTTCATGTGAACAACCCCATGTAATGAGATCAGGGAGCTTTATAGAGGTTTTGGGATTTATTTTGATAATTTTAGGTTGACTTATATCAAAATCATCTCTTGTAAGGAGATACAAGATTGAATATTTATCTAGAGCTTCTTTAGGTAATAATTGGTCATAGATTGTATCAATCATATGTTTAACTTGATTTTGTGTTTCTCCAAGGTTAACTTGGACTGTGTTTGATGTGGATGGATGGTTTGGAAATGGTTCTCTGAAAATATCTAAAGATTGGTTGGGAAGATCATTTGGATTATCCAACTAAAGGTCCCCCTTGTCAATGAGGTTATATACCAATCATTTAAAGGATTTAAATCATTCTATGTCATGTCTTATTACCTTGTGATAGGCACAAAACTCATCCTCTTTATACTAGGTGGGTTTATGGCACATATTATCAACCAGTCTAATTAGGGGTAGTTTAAGAATGATTGCTTGTAGCAATTTATCCAATATAAAAGTGTAAGGCTCTCCTAAAGGGGTATATTTCCTAGGGGAAAATGAGTAAGGCCCTAAGTGGATGTGTTTGAGAAGTGGATGGTCCTAATTGGTTGGGTGTTGGAGGGGGAGAAATTTTTAGAGTAATAGCATTTGCTACCCATTTTGGTTTAGGATTATTGTTATTGATTTTTGAGGGGTCAGGCTTGAAGTTTTTATTGTGTGACTTAATTTTTCCCTCTTCAATGCCATGAATTTTGAGTTTACATGCCATGGTAAAGGCTTTATTTAAAGTATTAAAGGTTTGAATTTATAACATGGATGAGATATGTTTTACACAAGAGGTGAAAACAATTCAATTAATTCAAGTTGTGGCAAGGGAAAGATTAACTAGTTGATTAGGCTATGCCAACAAGATATAAAGTTTAATATGGATTCACCTTCAAATTTTTGAATAGTGTATAAATCTATGATAGTCACTTTTTGAATAATGTTGATCAAGAATCATTCTAAGAAAATTTGGGCCAATTTCACAAAGGAAAAGAGTGAATGTTGAGGGATGGAGTTATACCAATCTAATGCAGCCCTTACTAGTGACATGGGAAATGTCCTAATTATTAAACCATCATCATGTGTTATAAGGTAACACATGTGTTGAAAGGATCTAAGATGTTTTTGGGGATATTTTTTGTTTTGAAACTTAGTAAACTTGGGAAGTTTCTCTTGTGAGGGATACAATCAAATGGGAATAGATGGGTGGATATGCTCATTATAAATTTACTCATATGTGAGCATAGTATTGTGTCCAAAGGTGGAGGCTTCCAAATTAGCCATCTTATTCATAAGGGTGTTTATGAGGTCTACTTGGGTATTATTCTAAGGCACATTCCCTTAGACACCTTGTTAAAGAGTTTGATAATTTGGCAAGGAAGTATATAGGGGTTATAAAGAAGGGTATCCAACTATAGTCAACATAATGGGTTGGGATGATACCACATATTATGGGATCTATAGAAAAATATTCTACTTTGTGGAAGATTGGAAGTAAGTGGCCACCAATGCTTGTTATGAATCCATGTATTGGGTAGCTGAGGAGACATACTGTTGGGAAGGTTGTGTTAGAGGGATTTATTATGTATGAGGGATTTGTTGTGTGTGAGGGATTTATTGTGTGTGAGGGATTTGTTGTGTGTGATGGATTTATTATGTGTGTTTTAGAGATTTAGAATTGTATGATAGACTTGTTTTGATGAGTGGGAGAGTTATAGGGATTGACACCACTAATGTTTGGGGAGGAATAGTGGATATAGGCTAAGTGGTACAAGCATTTTGATTCTGAGTAATGGGGTTGGAGAATTGGTAGATAATGTAGGTGGTTGGATTTATAATGGTTGTGTCATCTAGATATTAGAGCTATATGGAAGAGAGTTGGTGTAAAAGGATACCATGGCCATGGTAAATCCTTCAATTTTTTTAGTTCCTTCTAAAGGCATCTCATATAAACATCAAGAATCTTAGGTATGGGGGAAAGGAGCAATGTGTACTACTCAATTACTAAGGTAGTAATTGAAAGCAATAGGGTTATTGTCCAATATTTCTATAAATGAAGGATCTCTTTGAGAATAAAAGTACAAGAACATAGGATTCTCAAAGGACTCAGGGGTAAAGGATGGACTAGGTGTATGTTGCATAGGAGAGGACGTGACACCCACTTTGGATTCTTTCTTTTAGTATTTCCTAGTCAAAACCATGAGACAAAAAATAAAAGAAAAAACAAAACAACAATTTCTTTTTGAATTATCTCACTTTTAATTGTGGATGAAAGTTGTACAAACTAAAGTCATCCCAAATTTTTTTATCTTTTTAATTTTAAGATGTGACAAGAAATAAAGAAAAAAAGGATAATGAGGGAAATGGCAATCCAAGGATGGTTTTGGGTTATTTATTTTGGTGCTAAAAGGGAATCTATATTAGTACCAGTACATGGATTCATACTTGGGGCTTCCTCCCCTCACATCACAATCCTATAGCCAATGTGGGTGCTTAGCCAAGATATATTGATAATCTAGATATTATGCTCAGCTAGAGAACTGAGTTGGTCCTCCCCTTGGTGGTGAAATTTGAGTGGGATCACTGGGAAGAAAGTTACCGTGAGGTGATGAAATCCTCATTGGTTTCCTTATGTCAAGTGTTTATATGAGTTTATTATGACTATGATTTGGCTTGTGTATGAAAGAGTGATGACTACGATGAATTTACCACTTAGATTATTCTATGTGAATTACTTAAGTAGATAAAAATGAATGCAATTTATTTTAACCTTAAAAAGGAAATAAAATGTAGACTTGATGTTCTTTGGATGAACTCACACCAAAAAATGGAAAGAGAGAAAATTCAAAAAAAAATTAATTTTAATAAGAAAGATGAGACCTGAGGTCCCATCGAACATGCTAGAATGTTTTAGTATTTTTTTGCTTTTTTCAATGTGGTCTAATTATCTACTTAAAAAAAGTAAATGTAGGGTTTTAAATATTACCTAGAGATGGAGATCAATTGCAAACCATTGATCAAGCTTGTAGGAACTCCTCTTTGGCTGGGGAGGAATGACTTGGAAATCACACTAACTCACAAATAAAATGGATTAATAGAAAGATGAATGGGCTACCTGGTAAGAAACTAGTCCCAAGAAGTGATATGCTTCCTTAGGTGGATGTTAGCCTATGTTTAACATTCAAGTTTATAAATAAACATAAAATTACAAAGATATATATGGATAGGATACATATAGATAATACCAAATATATCTAATCTATAGAATGATTTATATGAAAAAAGAAGTCATCCCAAAATTTTGTAGCTATATCAACATCCTCTTGAATTACAACTAATTATTCATTAATGATTTCTTGATTAGGTGTGAAAACCACAATACAAAGACCTAATTCAAATGAAATATCACTTTGATCAATGAATAAAGGTTGTTGAACAATGGGGAGATCAAATATACTAACAATATTATGTGTTAATCTTGGCAGAGTCATCTACATGTAAAAGATAGATTTTTAGAAAATAGAATGCATATTTTAACAAGTTTAGAGGATTTTGAATCTTATGAAAACAAAATTCAAGGCTAGTTTAATAGTTTATCAAGGATTGATGATGATCCTATAAGATTGATGTCAATTTAGATGGATCGACATTGATTCTGAGTAAAATGCTAAACTATGCAAATAGAAGATAGTAATGACTTAAAATATTAATAAAATAATGCAAACTAAATGTACACAATGACACAGAGGTGTAGAATATTGTAAATTTCAAATGGGAATAAATTAACATGTAATACTAACCTTGGATGGCTAAAAACATGCAGATAAAGGATATCACAAAAGTAATCCTAGAAACCTTCAAAATCACTTTGTAATCTCATGAATAGAGGTTATACAAGGTAGCAAAATGTTGATAAGGTCTATACATAGGTTTTGGGATAATTCTAGTAAAGTTTCAAATTCCAAAAGTGTCATCCTAAGCCATTGAGGCTTATTGTATATTTATGGATCAATGTGCCATTCTAGGAAGATCGATGTTGATCTCAGAGAATCAATGTCAATTTTCCCAAAATGGGTGATGTTAATACGTAGGCTATTTAAACAGGTTGCTTATAGGGGTAAAGAATGGTTTTAAAGTTGTTAAGTTGTGTTAACCATGAGATGGGTTTGTTTGGAGGTTGGATGGGTAAATAAGATTAATTACTATTTAAATATAGTAATAGCTTAATTAACTTATATGGTAAAGGTAAATGGGTGAGGTAAATATAATTATTTCAAATAATTATGAATGGGGGCCATTATGTTAGAGATGACATGATAATGTGATGACACACCATGTTAATACACAAGGGTGTATAAAATTAGTATCTGCACCTACTTTCCCCCTTTTTTGATTTTAGTAAAGGTAGCTCTACTCACTAATAAGAAAGGGAAATTTGACCCACATTTTTTATTGATGTAAGGACTGTAACCCCACACTATTGACTAAAAGTCTACATTTCTCCCCTTGACAAATTTTTCATCCAACACAACCACACTTATTAGATTTGGTGTTGATGTTTGATTCTAATTTTAGGTCTGATTTTAATGTTGAGATTGAATTTATGAATAATTTTTTATCAATACTTTATTAATGAGGTCTTTTGTATTCGAAAACCTTTATTAATGACTTCATAAAAGTTGTTTTGAGAATGTAGTCTGAGGTTAAGATCTAGTTCTAAATTTAAATTAGTCATGAATATGTTTGCTAACTCTTTATTAGGAAGAGAATGTAGAAACTTATTGTTTAATTCTCACCACCTTTGAAGATAAGAAGAAAAAATATCTCCATCACATTGTTTGATATTACAAAAGTCAACCATGGTTAACTCATGTTTGATATTATATGAAAAGTGCTTGATAAAATTCTCTGATAAATCATCAAAGTATATGACAGAACCCTTTGGGAGATGCATACACCACTCCAAATCTTACCTAGCCAAGCTCTATGAAAATAGGTGAAGTAGAAAATGGTGTCATAGCCTAATTCTTTGAAGGAAACAAAAAAATCCTTTAGGTTCTCCCTTGGGTCACCCATTCCATTATACTTGTTAAATTTAGGGATCTTGAAATGAGATGGAAAAGGTATTTGGAATATATTTACATCAAATAGATACAAGCATATGTGATCCAATTTATACTTTTGGTCCTTATTCCCTACTTGTAATCCTAAAATTATGTCCTTGATAGCCTACCATTCTTAGGAAACATAAGTATTTTGGGATATAGGTGGGGGATTGTAAAGTTGAGAATGACACTATGAATTAGTTAGATTTTTAGGAATAACAAATTTTTTACTAACCTATTAGAATTATTAGTCATGTTGTTGAGATTAAATTGGTTGTGAGGGACTTGGTGTTGAATGGTATTTAAATATGGAATGTAAAATCATTTTTGATTAGGAATAAGGTGTTGTCTTTGAGTGAGGAGTTGTTGTTGACTAGTGAGAATTCGTTATTGATTAAAAATATCATGTTATCTAGATGGAACTCATTATTTGTACTTGACATGAATTGAAAGGTATTCGAGAGGAATTAATTAGCTTTATAAGGGTTATGTTGTGTAAGATATGAGTTGGATGGGACACTCTATGTCTTATTAGGGATTTATTGGGAGTGATTTGGATTATATAGGTGTTGAAGGGGGATTTGTTCAGATGTTATTTTGAGAGTGTGATTAATAGGAACTTGTTAGGGATTAAAAAATGCTTGTTATATATTTTCAATAACCTATTATGAGGAATCTATGGGTAAATTTTTATTTTGAGTGATGGATGTCTCTAAGATAGGGAATGGATAAACTATTATATCCTTGACTTGGTGTTCAAAAGGTGGATTGAACTCTATGAGTGGAGGATTAAAAACTAGAGTAGTGAGTAATAAAGCTAAAATATCAATCAACACTTGAATAACTTGTTATAATTTGGATACAATTGTAAGTGAAACTTGGGGTGGGGAAACAAGTAGTTTATTCCACTTTTTAGATGTTTTTGGGACTAATGGTGTTTTAACAATTATTAGGCAGTGGCTATAGGATGGTAAATCCTTAGTCCACTCTATAATTTTTACAATATTATATGGTTGATATCTCTCAATATTACATAAGTTATCTATAGGATAATCAAAGGGAACCTTAACACCCATCTCTAATAGGTGCAAGAGTGCTTCAACTATGTTCTTAAATAAGTATAACTCAAATAAAGCTCAAGCATCATTGTAACTAGGTGACACATCTTCATACTCAATTTCTTTGACCTCTATATCATGTGAGTTAATATAATCTTGTTTATAATGTGGATTTATATAGTCCTATTTATTTTGTCTCCAATCATCATCAAAAGTAACATTTTAAGCCATGTCACTTCTCATGTATTGAGGCATATTAGATATTGTTGTAAACTAAGTGATTTGACCTGAATTTAAGTTTTCAAAATGTTTAATTTGGCTAAGTTACCAAAGATGGTTGAATTATCTCAAGGTTTCACAAGTGTAGTATCCCTTTTAATTAGAGTAGAGTGATTGAATGTAATATGAAGTCAAGGTAAATATATAAGTGTGCATATCTAGTAAAAATGTCCTGATAAAATTTTAGTGAAGTTTTGACTTGGATTGAGACAAGATTATATTCTTTGACTTGATTTTAAAAATTGGAGTGTTTGAATGTAAGGATAAATAGTTTGACTTGTAGAATTGAATACGAAATAGACTCAAATGTGAACGTTATTGGACATGTTATTTTAAGATGAAAAAATATATAATTTGGCTTGAATCAATTTGACTTGAACTTGAAAATTGGTAATGAGACTCGAATTGGACCTTAGTCTTGAAGTGGTTTTTGAATTGGATATTTGGAATTTGATTAGAGTTGGTCCAAATTCAAATGTGTAGCATAATGGTATGATTTTATATAAAATGGGTGTATTTTTAGACAAAATTTGACATGAGCTCTAGAAGGGAACAATTTTTGACTCAAAAATTGGGTAGAGTAATGCCTCTTCATGAAGGTGTATGTAGACTATGTTTAAATATATGATAATTTTTTGACACAAAAACCAAACAATCAATCATTCAATCTCATGACCCTACTTTAGTGACTGACATGGGATTACTCCACTTTCACCAATTCTTTTGATATAATCACCTTGAGAGATGATTATAAAGTTTAAGATTCTTTAAGTAATTAATGCAGTTATTAGTGGTATTGTAATCCCAACCTTATCTCAAAATGTCCATATGTGAAAGAAATATTTAGGTGTTGTTACTTTTTCAACCTTGCGTAAATAAATGTTTTATGGCCAAAAGGTCTTATTCTAAATTTTTTTTGGGCTTACTAGATGGTCCTGACATACCTTATGGTACGTGTGTAAAAAAACACTATCAATTAGACATTGAGACTTAATGGGTTATTTATGGGATGATCTTGTCCCTTTTCAACCACTTCATCTTTATGATTTTAGTGAAGTGCTATGAAAAAATCAAACTCTGAAGGACATTTTAGATAAATAACAATTGATGTAGGCTCAATTTATAAACCCCACCAAATAAATAAGGTTGGTATGAATTTTGGGTAACGACATCCTAGTCATAAAGATCTAAGGACTTTTGGGAAGACAATCAACTCCACCCCACATAGCCAAAAAGAAAAATAAATGTATTGTCATTCTGATCCACAAGAATCCCACTATGGGCAAGCAAAGAACATAATAGGCAAATATTTAAAAATAAAAAAGTTATCACTTTCAAATGTTTGGGTCACCCTACTAAAGGAAAACATATGTGTGAAGGGATTACACAATCACACAAGTACTTAATAAAAGAACTAAAATGACACATAAAAATTAAAGTGTTTTATTGCACCAAATCAAAAGATGTTTTTTTTTAAAACACTAAAATAAATGTGAATGAATAATATGTGTTTTTAATGGATTACCACACCCTTTAAAATCTATAAGAAAAAAACATGAACAATTTTTATTGATGGATATTTTTCAAGAGAGGGACATCAACATTTTTAACAACTCTCAACATCATCACATAGAGATGAATTCATTGTTTCACAAGGCCAATTCACTATCTATAATAACTTGTACAAAACACTAAATAAAATTGAAACACACAAAACATAGTCATTTTCACCATTTAACAGGTGTGTTTTCATTAATAATATATTTTCATTGAAATCATAGTCGAATACACTAATTAGTATAAAAATTAAAGATACTAGAGAGTGAATTCACTAATATGATGGTTAACTTCACTAATTTTGACAATTATTTCTTTGATTTGTAGGTCAATTTCAATAAAATTTAGAGATTGGGATCATATTCACTAATATCATGGTCAATTTCATCAATTTCAAGGGTCATTTTCATTGAAAGTTAGAACCTGAGAGTGAATTCTCTGATATTATGGTTTATTTCACTAGTTATGGGGTCAATTTCTCTATTTTAGGTCAATTTCATCAAATGTGATAACCTACATAGAACATAGAATAGAACCAAAAAATATAGAATAAAGACATTTTCATCATTTATCAGGGGAATTTTCACCGATTCATAGGGTGAATCCACCAATTTTCATAAAGAATAGATAAACAGAGGCAAAATCACTATTTTCACAAATCAAATTTATCAATTCTCAAGGACAAAAAACAATGATGAAATTATTATAATTTAGCTAAATTTTTTAGATTTTTAGCAAATAGAAATGGAATTAAAAGATCAAAAGAGAATTTGGGTAATGGAAATCCAACTGAGCATGTCATATATATTCATAAGAGGACAAAAGGTTAGTTTTTCCTTCATTAGTGAAAATATCAAAAATAAAGCAATGAAAAAATAACCTTAAGCTTATGACCTTTTGAACCAAAGGCAAGGATGAAATAAAACCAAATATGAAGACAAAAATAGTGTAAAATTATACCTTCCTTTATAGATTCTTCACCTTGTTTAATGTAAGTGGAGTGTGGCTTAGATTATAGTATAAAATGGTCTTTGTTAATGTCATATTTGAAGAGTGGATCATCTCCCTTTGAAAAATTGAGGAATAGTTGAAAAGAAGTGGATTTGATGCACAAGGTAGCTATGAGAACTATAAGGAATTCACTATAAATCTTTAGCATGAAATATTAAGAGGCGTACCCCTTTGTTTATAGGCAAAGTGATTTAATGTAAGCCCTCCATCTTTCCTTCAAGATAGAGGGTGGATAATACACCCTTAAAATATCTTAAAATGAGGTAATATGGGCCCTCCATCTTGTATACAATATGGAAGGTGGAGAAACCCCTTAAAAATATATCAAGGAGAGAAAATGTGAGCCCTCCATCTTGTATGCAAGATGAAGGATTGAGAATGATCCTAAAAATATCTTAAAATATGAAATATGATCCCTCTTCCTTGATTATAAGATGAAGGGTGGAGAATAATCCCTCACAATTTTATTTCAATTTATAATGTGGTGTCATAAAAAGATATGCCATGATGTCTTGAGATTCTTTTAGAAGGAGATTTTCTTTGACTGAGGTGGAAAAGGGAAGAATAAGTAATTTAAATGAAATTATAATTCCAAATCCATGGAATTATAATTAGAGAGAATATTAATTAAACTAACCAAACGACTAACTTAGTTAATATAATGTGGCATGATTTTAAAAGATTTAATCATGATAAGAGGGAATGATTAATTGACTAAAGAGAAGGAAATGACTAATGATGATTATAAATATGACTAATGTGATGATTTGATGTTCCAATAGGATGAATTAAACCAAGGTGAATTTAAAGTTATAGAGTAAATGCACATGAGAGTTAGGATGAATAAATGATACTAAACTAGCTTATGTATAATTTATAGGAAGTTGATCCATTTTGCAATTTTGACATGTAAGGATATTAAAATGGAGTGTCTAAATAAAGTAACACAAAATCATCCAAATATCATAACTACCTATTTTGGTTAAGATCACTGACTTAATTCTTCTAGTATAATAATAACTCTCACCCACCATATATTCATCCACTAGCCCTATATGTTATTAGACAGATAAGAGAGGAGGCTAGGGTCCAAAGTTTATATTATTTTTCACTAAGATTTCATAAATTTGTTATGTAGGTATTATGGGTGTTTATCTTTATGAACTAGTAATTTGGCATGGAGGGGAGGTTATTCGTGTGTTAGTATCATAAAACCAATGAAATAAACACACTAAGATCATAACACCTCTATCTTAGACACTAGGGAGAGCTTAGGTAATAAAAATTAAATGAAAACACAATGAAACATAAAAGACATAACTCTTTTACCTTCCTTGGAGCTCCAAATGGCTTTGTTGATTGTCTTGCTTAGTTTGTGCAATAAGAAGACTTCATAAATGGAGGTTTCTTGGCTCCTTCTCTCCTTGGAACCTTGTATTCAATGTTTATTAGCTTAATATTTGGGCATGGTAACCTTACTTTCATGAGTCTCATAATAACTCTATAATATCCAAGCTTATAAATGAAGAGGTATGTTCTTGTATTTATAGCCTTAGGAACTAACTCTCACCCAAGGTTGAGTTTAGGCTTGGAATGGGTTCAAACTAAATCTAGGTGTGTTAGAATTAAGTCTAGTTGAGTTAATAGTTATCAATTAATTATGATTTATAATTACTAGGCATGGCTCTCAAATTAGATATTTTTGGATATTTTCAAAGAGCTTGGCAACTCATAAAGGCAATGATGAAAGGCTTGGATATTTTGAATTTTTGAATTTCCATTTTTAGATATTCATTAATTACAAATAGATAATTCAACTAAGAATATAATCTCATTTAATTAGATAATTTATTATAATTATATTTTTATCTCTTTTAATATTTGATTAAGTGTATAAGTACCCCACTTAATAGGTTCATAGGCCAAATTGACAGGTGTGATGCTACATGGTGATTAGGGATGAATATGTGAGAGGTTATTATTTTATATGATAGAATACCCAAATTAAGGATGTCTCAACATTATTTTGAGATTTGGTGAATGATGCACAAGAAAATTTTGGGTGTTTAGTGATTCCTAAGCTTAATTTGTAATGGTTGGTAGGAATCAGTTAAAAGTCTGGTCTAAAGCCAGCTATGGCTAGTTTTAGGTGTCTACAATTTTCCCCTATTTGGGAAGGCATTACAAGCTATAGTCATAGTAACATCTTATAAAATAATGAAAAGGTCATGTATGCCTATGACTTTAATGGTAATGTGTGATTTGTAGATGCCCCCTTGAGGGAGTGGTTGGCAAAAGGGGTCAGTGACCAATCCTTTGAAAGAAGGAAATGATGGGACCGAAAAGAGAAAATGGGTGGAAGAGACTAATTTTCCCATAAGTGGTTATAATCAGTGTCATACGGAGCTACCTATTTAGGTAGACAAATAAGATGATTTTCCCATAGGTAGTTATAATCATCAACATAGGTGGGATGAAAAAAGATAATTATTTACCCAAAGGTGATTATAATCATTGAAAAAATATTAGGGTAATAATATAATGATTTTCCCAAAGGTGTTTCTAATCATTAAATTGGAAACAATGATTTACCCATAGGTAGTTATAATCATTGATAAGATAAACACATGCCCCAGTTGGGAGAATAAATATAACGGTGTGCCCAAATATGATTATAAGCATTATCATAAAGAAAATGTGCCCCAATTGGGTAGAAGAAAGCTAATGATTTTCCCAAGGGTGGTTATAATCATTAACCTTTAGATAAATCAAAACACAATGATTTGCCCATGGGTAGTTAAAACCATTGGATTTTGTAGGTGAGATGATACACAATGATTTTCCCAGAGGCAATTATAATCAGTTGCATCACAAATGAGACAAGATATAATGATTTACCGAGAGGTAGTTATAATAATTTATTGAATGAGGAGTATGATGGTGAATTCTAAAATGGGGCTTACGCACTGAATCTACTCATGGAGTAAGAGTAAGCTAACACATAGGAGAAAGATGAATTTAGGAAACTTGCTAGGATGGAGATGTACATTCTAACTATCAAGGATTTTTTTTTTCATGATTTGATTACTCTGTATAAGGGGAATGATTTGGGTAGATCAAGAATTTTTTAGGTGCCAAGGAGAGGTATTATGGCCATATTATTTGTAAGACTTCTTGAGATAATTTTTATTATAGCACGTGATAGTAGGCATCATGATATAAAAGACCCTGATAACTAAGCCAAAATATACATAAGGATTAATAGGTAATCTAATAAATAATTGAAAAAAATACACCAATGATAAAAACCATGATGACAATGTTGACATATGAATATGGAGGGATTGAAGAATAATGCATAAAGAATCACTCAATGAACACAGATTGAATTAAGACACAACAATGAAAGAAAACAAACAAAAAGACCAAACACCAAAATAAATAAAAAATCAAACAAACACAAACAATGGCTAAATATAATGTTAGCATAAATAGATAATTAAAAAATGATGAAATTTACCCTTCGGTCATAAGAGATAAAAAAATAAACAAATAAAATGGGGGAATAAAAGAAAAGGAAGGGGGTGACTGAGATAACTCCAGATGCACTAGTCAAGTGGAGACTACCTACATAGTTCCATGGATGTGAGGTCCAACATAAAATTCAAGCCAAATAGTCCAATCTCACAAAATGGTGAGAGCGTTGAAACTTAAAATTACTCATAAAAATAGCAAGAGCATGAAAAAGGGTGATTGAGATTACCTCAATGTGAATCGATCACTACCCATATAGTCCTAAAGTGGTACCTCAAGTCACTGTATTTATGACTTATAATGGAAGAATCTAACTATATGGCATCATTTCTCAAAATAGGCAAATGGCACATTATGGCATATAAATAACAAGGTGGTACTTCAAGGCAAGATAAAAGTGTTGTTCCTAATTTACCCATAGGTAGTTATAATTAGGAAAAACCAACATAGGTCAATGATACTAATTTACCCATAAGTAGTTATAGTTAGTAGCATGATGGTGGTACTTTAATTTCCCTAAAGGCAATTATAATCTAGATTACTTAAATGGAATGAAACAAGGAATGAGGGATGAAACTACCAAACCACTATCATACTACTTCAAAATATGGCCTCTATCTAAAATAGTAAATCAACTACTATAACTCAATCTAAATCCTCTCGTTGAAGGTTCCCAAAGAATGAATAAAATGGAATTAAAGTTAAATGGGTTGGGTAGGGAGGGTAAAATAACTTTGGTCAAAAGGGAAGGTATGGTAGAATGGTATGGTATGGTACAAAGAATAATGTAAATATTATGGTACAAAGGAAATGTGCCTCATAGATAATACTTCAAGTCTCTTAAGAGAAGTAACACTTGAGGTGTATAATTTTCATTAGATCATCAAGTGCATCTTTGTTTGCTATATAAAATGTGTATACTCCATAACTATAATTTAAAATAATGATAAATGGGGCTTATCTAATTAGTTTTTAACTTTTCCTTGTGTTTCTTATCAAACATGGTATATTGTTGGTTTTCTTTGAGAACAAGATCACCAAGTTCAAATTCTCTATGTTTGACCTACTCATTATAGTGGCTATGAATTTAGTTTTGGTATACTTGAATAATATTTATTGTGGCCATGTGTTTCTCATGAACTAACTCTAGCTCTTGCATGTGAGTTACATGATAATCTTCATCATCTAGGATATGTTTCATCAAGATGCATAGAGAAGGTAACTCGACCTCAATGATAAGAATGGCCTAAGTGTCATAAACTAGGGAATTTAAAGTGGCTCTTATTGGGGTATGGTAATTATTATGGTATGACCAGAGGGTACAAAATATTTGGAGGTGTCAATCATGATCAGTATCATTGAAATATTTTTAAGGATGTTGACAATGGTTGCATTGGATGCTTCTGCTTGATTTTTATCTTATGGGTAGTATGCCATAGAAAAATGTTGAGTGATGTTATGATAAACACATAGTGATTTGAAATACTTGATTTCAAATGATCTACCATTATCAAATATAATATTAGATGGGAAACCATAATGACAAATGAGATGGTTAAAGATGAACTTGGAAATTTTCTTCCCAATCACATAAGGGGTATAGCTTCAATCCACTTAGTGAAATATTTAGTAATGGTAAGGAGATGCTTATGGCCATCAAAAGAGGTTGGGCTAATATTCCTAATGAGATCAAGGCCCCATGTATTAGATGGCCATGGTGTAAGCATTGGTTTCAATGTTTTGGTTGAGGCATGTGTAGACACCACAAATGTGTCTGCACCTTGGTTCTCCCCCCTTGTCCACCTCAAACCCATATCCTAACCCTTGGCCTTAGTCCCCTCCACTCATTTGATTAAAATAACTTAAATATTTCAATTAAGTGGCCCCCTTTCCACCTCACCCTTGCCACCTTGGATCCTCCCTTGGATCCCTCCACCTCCCTCCTAGCCTTTATTATGCCAAATCTTCTCATTATCTTCCTCCCGCGCCCATTTAAGTGTCCTCATGACCGTTCTTCCCACAATCCCTCGCCCGGCGGCATGCAAGAACGGGCAGAAGCTATTTTTAGTCTCTGCCCCCATTCTGCCACTGCCGACGTCGGTGACCCTTCGGTCGACATCGGCGATCCTACCAGCGTCGGTAGCCTTCAAGACTCCTTTCTGCATCCATTCCAGCCCCCGGCCCCTTGAGCTCACAAACTGAATTCTCTTAGCATTTTGGCATTCTCCTCTTCCCCCTCTAGACCTCGCACAATAGCAGCAATAGGTGTAGGGATTCTTGAGTAGAGATTAAGTCTTCTGTGGTCTAAATAATAGCTCTCCCACTCTTCATTCGACAAGCTAAAAAGGTAAGCACAGTCTGTTATTTCATTTCATTTCTTCTCTTTAGTGTTCAGTTATTTGGTATCTGCTGTCTCCCACTCCCTCTATCCTACCCCCTAAGAGGCTGAAAAGCCTTCTTAGGCCCTGTCCTCTATCCATCTCCCTTTCACCTGTCATCCTTTCAGCACAATCCCAAACAACTCCCTCATCCCTCCTACCAACAAAGACCCTGTACAGGGCACCTAATCAGAACCAGACCATTCCCTAGTCCATTCAAAGTCATCCCTGAACTCTGTCTCAACCTTGTTCACAAACCAGACCTGTCCACAGTCCAGAAACCCAACCAGACCCGACTACAGGCCACTACCCCGACCGATGCCGGTTACTGCCCCGATCGACATCGGCAGGATAACTAAAGTCGACAGACCAGGCAACTGACGCTAACAACATTCCTGACCTCAGCGACTGTCATCAGCCCGATAGCTCCATTCAGGTAATCATTGGTTTCTTTTCTTTCATTTCTAATTTGTTTATCACTCCTATATTTTGGGATTCTATATTTCCTTAGTCTTTTATCTGTCTGTTATCAGTGGGTTGACCTCCCTTGAGGAAGTTTTCACACTTTCGGGAACAAGATTTTGCTTGGTAACCCACTGCCTATCCATCTAACATTTTCTTGTCCAAGTTTCTTTTTCCTTGCAAGTGTCATTCCTCCACAGCCAAAGAGGGGTACCCACAAATGTCTGGATTACGGTGCGCAATCTTTATCCAGGTACTTCTAGCCTTGTCCATTTCTTTAGTTTTTTTATTCATCTTTTGAATGTAGAAAGCGAATTAGCGATAGAAACATTCTGGCACGCCTGGTGGGACCTTAGATTCTTCCTCGGGTTCCTCTTCCTCTCATTCATTTAGGTGCATTTAGGCTCCTTCCTTCTTGTCTCTTTCTTCTATTCCAAATGACACTATAAGCAGGACTAAAACAAATCTTTCTTCCTTGCATTTCTAGACTAGTCTAAACATCATACTCTCAAACCCTTTCTCAAACTTGTCTTCATCCAAACTTCATATTTTCGACTTGGGCTTAAAAAATACTACATTGCATTTTTGCTTGTGCTTGCATTAGTCTTCACCTAGTAATAAGTAAAACGCATATTGAATAAATCGTAGACACTTGATGTTACACTACCAAACCACATGCACTAAAACGAACATAAAACTTATTCGAGACAAGGCCCAACTGGGATTTCATCCCCCAGTGGATACCTTACCCGTCCCGGTGACCCTACTTGGATTTCATCACCAAGGGGGAAGCCCACTCCGTTCTCTGGTGGAGGATAAACTCTAGGCGAGGTATATCTTGGCTAAGCGAGACCAGCTAACCACTGGAATCGTGAAGTGAGGGGAACTTGCTCCTTAGCACCAGGCCACGTACTAGACCTAACACAAATTTTTGAGCACCTAAAACAAGACTCGAAACCAGCTCTAGATTGCCTCTTCTAGGACCCTTCTTACAGCCAATCTCCCCAAGCATTCATCTAAGGCATAAGCCACAAGATTCTAAGGTTAATTCCTAGGATTTATCGCTTAGGCTTGTCTGTCTCTCTCAGTTCTTCTTTTCTCATCTGTTTGTTTGAGTGAGTGAGGACACTTTCTTCATTGTTTTTCCAAGAATCTTAAAATCTTTTGGTTCTCTGGAAAACACAGTCACCGGCATCGGTTCTTCCACCGACGTCAGCTTTCCTCTCTTATCGGCATCGGTTATCTGATCGACGTCGGCCATATTTCTTACCGACATCGGTTTCTCAACCGACGTCGGTCTCTATCACTGTCCTTTTTTTTCAAAACCAGCAGCCTAAAACCTGTCCCTTCTCTATCAAAAACTCCATCCTAGTTTTTTGAAATAGAAAAACACAGTTTCTGAAACCTAAACCTTCTTTGCCTTGCATGGTTTTGACTCGTAGCCAAGCCAAGGCTCTTGTCAACCATGCTAGCCATCAACCACTTCCATCTACCCCATCCATGACCAAGCCTACAATGGAGTTCAACTCAGAGACCGAAAGAACTCCTATTCGTCCAACCCCGCCGCAGACTCGTATTGTCCAAGAAGGGGACCAAGATTTCGAACGATTCTTAGACCTCAATGTCAAGGCCTTGCAACACTATCTCGTGCATAGCCGAATGCGAGACTCCTTGGGCAATCTAATCTATAGAATGCCAACCTCTCTTGCCGTGACTACGGCTGTATCGATGGCATCCGTAGTTCAACCCTTGGACACTCAAGCCATCGCTTCGACCACTGATTGGACTTTGACCAATCCTCTAGGTGTGGCCTCTCCCTCTATCTTTGGGCCCACTTCCACCAGGGTTTCGGCCCCCTATCAACCTCAACCCACTCAACCGTTATCCACTCCTTTTCAAAACCTTGTCATCTCTATTCTGCCTACCCTGGCCCCTATCAACACCAGGGTGGCTTCTTATCCCTCAGCCCCCGTTACCACAATCCAACCCCTCGTGGCAACATCGGGCCTAGTTATGCCTCCTACCCAACCACCTTTAGCCTCTTCATCTATCCCTACGATTAGTTATCCCTACGTTGCACCTTTACAGGGGCAACCAACTACGTCGTATGCCTCCCCTAGCCTCTTCCAAGCACCCTACAACTTAGGGGGCGCGCCACCCATCAATCCATTGGTAGATATCATTAATATGTTGATGGACAAGATGACCAGTCTAGAGACCTCTGTTTTCGGCTCATGCAACACTCTCTCATATGAGTAGATCTGCAATGAGCCCATTCATCCTTCTGTCCCAATCAAGCCATATCCTAGCCAGTGGGAGCTTCTGAAGTTTTCTCACTTTCAAAGTAAGGAAGACCCACAGCAACACTTGCAGGCATTCAGACATGCCTGTTACCTCATTGCCCATGACGATGCATTGCTCTTACGCACGTTTCCTATGTCTCTCTTAAGTGATGCACTTGACTGGTACAGCTCCCTTCCCAGCCATTCCCTCTTCTCATTCACACAATTGGCCTAGCTCTTCCTCGATCACTTCTCCATCAACATCACCAAGAAGGTCTCGATCACAGACCTCTATTCTATCCGGCAATTCGAGGATGAGTCCATAGCCGACTTCATTGCTCGATGGAGAGGCCTCATCAATCAATTCTCCTTTTCCTTACCCCAGGCCGAGCTTATTAAACTCTTCTCCCAAGCTTGTGCCAGACATATTTCTTCCACCCTGAGGGTTCAAACCTTCTACACCTTCGACGAAGCCTTCACGATGGCTCGCAAACTTGAGTTGCGTGCCATCGAGGAGAATAAAGTCAAGTTGCGGAGCAAGAATCCCAGCTCTAAGACCAATGACTCTTCTTCTGCTAAGCCATCATCATCCAATTCTAAATCCAAAGCTTCAACTAATGCTATGGTTGTTAGACCTTCATCTTCTTCAACCAATCAGCCTGAGCCATCCACATCTCAGAGCGCCACTCGCCAATTCCAGCAGAGATACGTACAACGATGGTATACTCCTCTCGAAGAATCATACACGTCTGTGCTGGAAAAGCTTGTTAAGCAGGGGGTCCTCAATCTCCCTCAAGCCTGACCTCCTCCATAATTTGATCCCTCACATGCCATCCCTGCATGGTATAGGGAACAAGACTTCTATAGTTTCCACCGTGTTAAGGGACATGACACGGAAAATTGCAAGACTTTTAAGAACATAATCCAAGACATGTTTGAAAAGGGGGACCTCATCTTAGATAATCCCAATGCACCCCCTAATTAGGCCATTGACATCTTCAAATAGCCATTCTCTAATCATCTGCCAACTCAAAACAATGTCCGAACCTTAATTGACGACAATCATGAACACAACATTCAAACAGTCAATACAGTCTCACCTTTCATCCCCAATCAACCTCAAGAGGTTAGTCCATCAATCAGTCCATCACAAGTGGATGAACCTCTTTCCCCAGCTAGTTCTCCATCAACCTCTCTCATCTTGGAGGATGCCTCGGCTTTACCAGCACCACCGGTCTCGCCATCCTCATTTCTGCTGCCTATGGAGGACCCGACCCTTCCTACTCCTCAACTGTAAGTGGAGGGCACCATCATCCCTGCCCTTTACCTGCTTGAGGAGCCTTGCTTTCTAGATTCTTCTCCCCCCAGGGAAGAACCTGTCTCCCCTTCATCTCCATCTAAATATGTCTTGTCTTCACTATACCATGCCTCTAAGACTGCTACACCCATCTCGTCTTCAACCCTGCAACCATCAACATCTTCTTCTCAGCCATTTTCCCAATTAGTGGAGAAAATCGAACTTCTCCTTCCAAGGAAAGTGACGCCTCAGGTGTTGTGGGAGCATCTTAAAGCCCTGCAACATACCCATGCCCTCTCATCACATGCTGCTAATCTTCCCAAGGTAGAATCTCTTCAGACTCTTGACAAAGACTAGACTCTCAAACCTCAACCAAACTCGTCAAAACTGAAACCTGCATCTCTTTCGTCTAAGCCTATCAAGTCACTTGGCATTTGTCCTATCTCCACCCTCACTCACCCGCAAGTGAAGGTGGACCTAGACCAGACCTTGACCAGTAGTAGTCTTCCAACCAAGTCAAAGAAGACTGCCAGACCGCCGAAGCGAACGCCTCCTTCCCCGTCACCATTTCCATCCATTTTGGGCCCCCATCCTTCGACCTTGGCTAGAATCCTTTCCACTCTGGCCTCCAATCAAAACTCGTTGCCTCCTTTGCTTCCTCTACCTACCTCCAACCATCCCTCTCCTAAAAAGGTGGTACCAATCACCAAGAAAGTGCCGTCTTTGCCTGTCACCGCACCATCAACCCATAAGGTGGTACGGAAACCTCTTCCAACCTCACCAAAGCAAAAGTCACCGACCTCGCGCATATCAAATAGCATGGACCCTCTAGTGGGCTCATACTCGTTGATATTGCGCTGACTTCTGCAAACTTCCAACATAACCCTTCCACCCATCAAGCCTTTCTAACCTCTCGAGTCTAAGCCCTCCTGGTTCGACGACACGAAAATTTGCTTATATCATCGTACACCAGGACACGATACCGAGACTTGCTGTGCCCTCAAAGCCATCATTTGCCGCTATATGGAGAAGGACACTCTTCTCCTTGAGGACACTCTTGACCAGACCCCGACTCCTTCCCATCCAACCTCTTCAACCATGTCAACATCTCACCAGCAAGACATGACCCCTTCTTCACCTCCTATTTTCAAAATCAATGCTATCCGTATAACCACTAGGTTGCAAAAGGACAAGGTGAAAGAAAAAGCTGCCATTCCTTGGACCTATCCCTTCATCAAGCCACCTCTTGCACCCAAGCCTAAAATTTCTATCCTTGGCGTGTCCCAGCCTTCTTCATCTTCTTCTTCTGGGCCAATTCACGACTCCATGCTGAAGCAGCTTCACCAGACGCCTATAAAGATGTCTCTTTATGACCTTATCCAAACCTCACCTCAGCACCGTCAAGCCCTCATCCAAGCCTTGCAGGCAGCAGAGGTCCAACCTGAGGACCCCCAACCACTCACTGCCCTCGTCCATTCTTTGTCTCCTGTCACCTCCATCACATTCAGTGATTTTGAGATTCCCACATCTAACACAGAAGATCAAGACGCCGCCCTCTTCATCACTGCCTATGTTGATCAGACATGCATTAAACGCGTTATGATCGACGATGGCGCTAGCATCAATATAATCTCTACCCATGCCTTTGATCAGTTGGCTCTTCCCAAGAATTGCGTCTCCAAAACTGACGCGATCTTATGCTCTTTCAATGACACCACCGCCACGACCATTGGCACAGTCATCCTTCACATTTGCATTGGTCCACACATAATCTCGGAGCTCTTCTATATCATCGAAGGAGAGTTTCAATACAATATTCTACTGGGTCAACCTTGGATTTGTGCCATGGCCTGTGTCCCCTCTACCTTGCACTGTTGTGTGAAGTTTGAGCATGACAGACAAGTCCACACTATTCCCGCTGACCCTTCACCCTTCAAGACTTGCAACACAACTTACCATCCCAACGATGTCCTCATTCCCATCAAGCCATCAACTCTGACACTGCCTCCATCTGTGAAAGCTTCGACTAGTTCGCAATCGGCGGTCGCCCTCACCCCTCCTCTTCAAGCACCGACCAAAGACCCCATGGAAGACATCTTCCAATGACTATCACTTGGGGAATATCACTTGTTGACCCTAGACATGTTCCAAACTCCGTAAGAGTATGGACGCCTTCATCTCAGTCCCAATTATGACCATCAGATCGAGATGGTCATGCCTTATGGTCCTCCTCATCTCTAAACCAACTTTGTCTATGGGGGGCTCAATCAAGCTCCTACCAATGACAATTCCCTCTCTTCACCCCAACCTTTCACATCAGATTTCTCATTTCTTGGCAACCCCACCTTCGCACACACTTACCTTTACAGGTGTGCATGGAAGGGTTTTGGTTTTGGACGTTATGAGCAGGGCTCCCATCAGTCCATCGAGCCGCTCAATGATGATAATGCCAAGAAACGGTATGTCCTAGGATATCATGACCCCATCCAGGCTCCTTTCGACCTTTGTCCCGAGCCAACAATTGACCAATCTCCTCCAAACTCACCCATTTCTCCTTCGTCACCTACGGAGTCGGTGGTTTCCATCCCTCCTAGTTTTTTTTTCCATAAACACCATCCGCCTGGAACCCCTGACCTATCAGCTCAAGGGGGTGTCTAGATCTCTCCCTCTCATCTTTCCTAACATGATAGAGGATGAGTCGGCAACCATTCACACTGTCCACTGCATTGATGATGACGCCATCCTTTCCTACATGGGTGCCGATGACTCTTTCATCTAGCGTTCCCTCCCTTTCGAGACCCAGGTTATGTTAAATGAATCAACCATTGACATCAACCTCCCTTCTTTCGATGTTCCTCACGTCTTAAAGATTGGCCAATCTTTAGACACTCAAGAGTAGCTTGACTATACCCAGTTCCTTTTCGACCATAGCAAGGCCTTTGCCTGGACTTACAGCGACATGCCTGGCATCGACCCCACCATTGCTACCCATAACATTGTCACCAAACCAGAGGCTAAGCCTGTTAGGCAAAAGCTTCAAAAGATGCATCCTTGCATTGCGCTCCTTGTCAAAGAGGAGCTTCAGCGCCTTCTTTCTATCTCCTTCATCCAACCCATCAATTATCCGCAGTGGGTCTCTAACATCATCCTAGTTACTAAGGCAACTGGGGGGATTCGGATCTGCACGGACTATCGCGACCTTAACCTAGCCTATCCCAAAGACGACTTTCCTCTTCCTAACATTGACCAGCTTGTTGATCTCATGGCCGGCCATGAGATGTTATCTCTCATGGATGGGTTTTCAGGATACAATCAAATCCTGATCGCATCAGAAGATCAGCACAAGACTACCTTTATCACTCCATGGGGGACTTTCTGCTATCGAGTCATGCCTTTCAGCTTGAAAAATGCTGGTGCCATATATCAGCGTGCCATGACCTACATTTTTCATGATCTCCTCCACAAAATCATGGAGGACTATGTGGACGACCTTCTCGGCAAGTCCAAGCTTCATCGCGACCACTTAACCATTCTCAAAATCATCTTCTCTCGCCTTCTTCAATACAATGTTCGCCTTAACCCCAAGAAATGTGTCTTTGGGGTCCTCTCAGGTAGGCTTCTCAGCTTCATCATTTCCTTCCGTGGCATCAAAATAGATCCCGCTAAGATTTGTGCTATCCTCAAAATGCCACCCCCGACCAATCTCAAGCAGCTTCACAGTCTACAAGGGAAGCTCCAGTCCATCTGTCGTTTCATCTCGCAGATTTTAGACCGCTGCCAACCTTTTCATCATCTTCTGAAGAAGGACGTCTCCTTTAAATGGGATGAGGACTATCAAGAGGCTTTTGAAGCCCTCAAAAGCTATCTAGTCTCTCCACCAGTCCTCATTCCACCTAAAGATGACCAACCCTTCTACCTTTATATCTCTGCCACCAACCATTCGTTAGGTGCCATGATCGCACACCGAGACGAGCATCATCGTGAGCAAGCGGTTTACTACATCATCTGAACACTAGTCGACTATGAAACTCGGTATACTCATACCGAGAAACTCTATTTGGCATTAGTATTTTCTACTACCAAGCTCTACCACTATCTTCTCAACCATAAAACCTTTGTCGTCACTCACACCGACCCTCTCAAGTATATGCACTCCAAGCCATATCAGAATCAACGTATGGCTCGGTGGCTCATGCTACTCGCTGAGTTTAACCTTGAATTCATCTAGCAAAAATCTATCAAGGGACAAACCATCGCTGACCAACTGGCAGATGCCCCTCTTCCTGACAACCAGCCTTCACACTATGAATTCCCTGACAAATCTATCGCCACACTTTCCACCGATGACACCATCTACCAAATGACCATGTTCTTTGACGGCTCCAAATGTCAACTTGGTGGGGGTGTGGGGGTCGTCCTCATCCCACTCAAAGGGGAGCCCATGCCTCTATCTTTCAAGCTTGACTTTGATTATACCAATAATATGGCCGAATACGAGGCCTTAATTTTGGGACTTCAGACTGCCCTTTCCCTCCACATCAAGTCTATCAACATCTTCGGTGACTCGCAGCTCATCGTCAATCAAGTTAATGGTTCATACCTCTATAAAAATGAAGTTTTGTAAAGGTATAAAAATCGTGCTGACCTTCTTTTGGCATCTTTTGACCATTATCTCTTGCAGACTGTTCCACGCTCTACGAATAAGTTTGCTGACACCATGGCTTCTCTTGCTTCGCATATCCCATCTTCATCATCGTCATCTCAACTTTTTGTCACGGTGCATCGTGTACCCTTACCTTCATACATCTCCCCTCACATCAAACATATCAACACTACCAATTCTAGCCCACAAGATGACTGGTATAAGCAACTAGTGGACTACTTGTCTCTTTCTGTCACTCCTCCCAACCTCTCTAGCAATGCGCGGTGAGCCTTCATCAAGCGCACAACTCGCTATACCATGTTAGGGGGTCTTCTTTATAATCGAGGCTTCGACGGCCTCCTTCTTCATTGTCTAAACTCCACTGAAGCTTCTCAAGCCATAAAACAAGTCCACGATGGGATTTGTGGCAGACACTTTAGTGGGAACTTGGTTGCCAAGCGCATCCTTTGCCTGGGTTATTATTGGCCCACCCTTCATCAAGACTGTAACGACTATGTTCGGCATTGCGTCAAGTGTCAGTAACACTCTAACTTACTTCATCTCCCCAGCCACGCCTTACAAGTCGCTCAGGATTTATGGCCTTTCTCTCAGTGGGGCTTAGATCTCATCGGTGAGATTAACCCTCACTCGTCTCTTCGTCATCAGTCCATCATCACTGCCACTGAGTATTTCACCAAGTGGGTGGAAGCCATTCCTCTTGTCTCCACAAAAGCTGACAAAATTGTCAACTTCATTAGCAGCCACATCATCTGTCGTTTCGGTGTCCCTCACAAAATCATCACCGACAACAGCAAGTCCTTCAAAAACAAGACTGTCCAAAAACTATGCGACTCATTTGGCATCAAACTCAGCTTTTCTTCGCCTTACTACCCACAAGCAAATGGGTAGGCTGAGGCTTCCAACAAAATTCTGACTAAAATTCTCATGAAGGTGGTCAATGACACAGGAAGGGATTGGCACATTCATATTCCCTTCGCTTTGTGGGCCTACCGCACTAGCATCCGAACCTCTACGGGTGCTACTCCTTTCTCCCTCATGTACGAAACAGAGGCTGTCTTACCTCTTGAAGTATAGATCCTGTCTCTCCGCATCTCCCTGCATGACATTCTTTCCAACGATGACTTTCATCAAGATCGCTTAGCTCAACTTGAGTTACTCGACGAGCGCCGTCTTGCTGCCCTCAATCATCTCCATGTCTACCAAAGTCACATAAAGCGAGCCTATGACAAAAATCTGCGATAACGAGATTTCAACATCAGAGACCTCATCCTCAAAGAGAATCAACACGTGACCAATATGGAGCAAAGTAAACGAGGCAAATTCGCCCCCAATTGGCTTGGACCTTTTATCATCACACACAAGTATGGGTCAGGGACTTATCGTCTGTCCTCCCTCGACGGACGGCCAGAACCTGAGCCTCTTAATGCGTTGCATCTTCGACCATTCTTTTGTTAATTGAGTACTCGTCTACTTGACACGTAACTTGAGCTCATCCCTTGAGCAATCCTCGTCCTCTTAATCCTCATTCCTTTCAACCCTATTCCCCTTTAACAAGTCCTCTACAACCCTTTTATGATGCATGGATGCTTTGTCCTAATAAAAGGGCGTCCTTGAACTTCTACAGTCTTGTCCATGACTCAAAAAAAAAAAAAAAAAAATCAAGATGTCAAAACATAATCCAAGGTCACAAAATCAAATCAAAAAGACAGACTACTCCCTTAAAGGACAGCTGTACTATCATTGCTATAGCTAATAGACTGATCCCTCGAAGGACAGCTATTCAAACATTATATAAAGCAAAAATATAGACCACTCCCTCGAAGGATGGCTATGACTAAATCTTGCTACAAACAACAACCTTTCTTAGAAGCTTCCCGCATTGATCAGCTTCGCAACATGACCATAAATCAAATGACATCTCTATGTAGACTTCCCGCATCGATCAGTCTGTCCCAAAAAAAAAAAAAAAAAACCTAGTCATGGACTTGGCTTGTAGTTGTCTCAGGGTCTCCTATAAAAAGGGGCAAGGTTATTCCTGCTCTTAAACTGGGTTACCCTATCCTTCTCCTATTACCTGCTCAAGGGACTTCGAGCTCACTTTAATGTCAAAGTGATTCGATTACCGCTCTAACACAACACTAGTCAACGACGTAATGCATGAATGGGGCTTTTATTCTAATAACCCCTATCTATGCTCCCTTTTTGGTCCTTGTCAATGAAAGAGCGATTCGCCTTTCACCTTTTCTCTACACTTTGGTCACATTTAACCACATCAATTGTCGACTCAAACCAAGCTATTTTTCATCCTCATGGCATCAGACATCATCCTCATCTATTTCACATAGTTTTTATGGACACCAGTACACATAGAAACTATCGACCAGACCCAATTTATGTTAAGCATAAACCAATACTTGCTGAAGCATAAATAGACCTCCATTCATTTTTAGCATACATCCATCACGACTATGGAAACTTGCTAGGGATGAAAGACTCTCGACCAATTCTATAGAATACATCTTCTGTAGCATCATCTTATCCTCATCTTACCCTCATCATTTCGACACTTGACCACATCCAATCATCGACCAATCTTCTCAATTCATCCGAACTACATTGGTCTGAGGCCCTATGACCAGGGCTATGTAGGCAGCACTCAGATAACACATCCTCTGAGGTTAGCTCGACCACCCCCGTTTCTTCATCTCCTTGATGGACAAACCTTCTCTTCTGTGACTTTGATCACGTCCAACTCCAATCATTTTCTTTGACCAAGACCAATCATTTTCTTTGACCATTCCTCCCTTTTAGGGAGAACTACATTGGCCTGAGGCCCTTCACACAAGGGCTATGTAGGCAGCACTCAGATCACATGACATTTTCTAAGGTTAGCTCAGCCACATCCTTTCGTCCATCCATCCCCTTGACCAATGACCATTGGCGATCATGCGTATCACCTTCGACCTTCGACTACTTCCAAGCCAATGTTGCCTTGGTTGTTTTTGCATGTGTGCTACCTCACGGCTGGTTAGCAAAATTGTCTGTAGACTATTTTTGACCCTTCGCAAGTATAGGATCGCAAGCGAGTTGATCCCTACTACTTGTGGCATTTTTGTGTTTCTGGGAGCACTTCCTGAGCCTGGGATACCTGGAACACGATGACCATTTGGAGCTTCAGCTTAGATTGAGTAACCTGATTAGCAGACGACTAAATGCTGGGGCCCAGTTACTTCAATTTTGGCACTCCTTGACCCTCGACATGCGACAATTTGACCCAACCATCCCGTGAAGTGGCATACGCGTAATCACGACTATTGCAGCATTTTTGCTCACACTCTTCTATCCATCTCTCTGTCAAATCGACACTCGATCTCCAGTTCCCTTCTCTCGACTATCGCTTTGAGGGGGGAACACCTCATCCTTTTCCTAGGGCAACCAACTCCTATTTTTGTCTTGCAGTTCGTCAAGAACAACCAACAAGACAAAAAGGGGCAAATATAGACACCACAAATGTGTCTGCACCTTGGTTCTCCCCCATTGTCCACCTCAAACCCATATCCTAACCCTTGGCCTTAGTCCCCTCCACTCATTTGATTAAAATAACTTAAATATTTCAATTAAGTGGCCCCCTTTCCACCTCACCCTTGCCACCTTGGATCCTCCCTTGGATCCCTCCACCTCCCTCCTAGCCTTTATTATGCCAAATCTTCTCATTATCTTCCTCCCATGCCCATTTAAGTGTCCTCATGACCGTTCTTCCCACAATCCCTCACCCGGCGGTGTGCAAGAATGGGCAGAGGCTATTTTTAGTCTCTGCCCCCATTCTGCCACTGCCGACGTCGGCAACCCTTCGACCAATGTCAGCGATCCTGCCAGCATCGGTAGCCTTCAAGACTCCTTTCTGCATCCATTCTAGCCCCCAGCCCCTTGAGCTCGCAAACTAAATTATCTTGGCATTTTCGCATTCTCCTCTTCTCCCTCTGGACCTCGTGTAATAGCAGCAATAAGTGCAGGGATTCTTGAGTAGAGATTAAGTCTTCTGTGGTCTAAACAACAGCTCTCCCACTCTTCATTCGGCAAGCTAAAAAGGTAAGCACAGTCTGTTATTTCATTTCATTTCTTCTCTTTAGTGTTCAGTTATTTGGTATCTACTATCTCCCACTCCCTCTGTCCTACCCCCTGAGAGGCTAAAAAGCCTTCTCAGGCCCTGTCCTCTGTCCATCTCCCTTTCACCTGTCATCCTTTTAGCATAATCTCAGATAACTCCCTCATCTCTCCTACCAACAAAGACCCTGTACAGGGCACCTAATCAGAACCAGACCATTCCCCAGTCCATTCAAAGTCATCCCTGAACTCTGTCTTGACCTTGTTCACAAACCAGACTTGTCCACAGTCCAGAAACCCGACCAGACCTGACTACAGGCCACTGCCCTGACCGACGCCAGTTGCTGCCCCGACCGACGTCAGCAAGATAATCAAAGTCGATAGACCAGGCAACCGACGCCGGCAACATTCCCGACCTCGGTGACTGTCATCAGCCTGATAGCTCCATTCAGGTAATCATTGGTTTCTTTTCTTTCATTTCTAATTTGTTTATCACTCCTATATTCTGGCATTCTGTATTTCCTTAGTCTTTTATCTATCTGTTATCAGTGGGTTGACCTCCCTTGAGGAAGTTTTCACACTTCCAGGAACAAGCTTTTGCTTGGCAACCCACTGCCTATCCATCTAACATTTTCTTGTCCAAGTTTCTTTTTCCTTGCAGGTGTCATTCCTCCACAGCCAAAGAGGGGTGCCCACAAACGTCTGGATTACGGTGCGCAATCTTTATCCAGGTACTTCTAGCCTTGTCCATTTCTTTAGTTTCTTTATTCATCTTTTGAATGTAGAAAGCGAATTAGCGATAGAAACAGCATGAATTATATTGGCATGCCTTTGACATTTATCACACCTTTTAACATACCCAACTACATTTTCATCCATAGTTGGCCAATAATACCTAGTATGTAGGAGATTTTTAGCTAGGATGGCCCCATTTATATGGGTTCCACATATTCCTTAATGAACTTCCCATAATGATAATGTTCATTATTTCAAAGTTAAACAACAAAGTAGAGTTCCATCAAAGTTGTAGTGGTAAAGGGTTAGTCCAAGTAAGGTATATCATGAGGATTGGTGGGTAAAGGATTTTTATTGTTTGTGTGATACGTTGGGTGGCATAATGTAGTCATGAAGGTAGGAAAAAAGGTATAAATATTATATAACAATGGTGCCAACAATATCATAGACTATTATAATGTTTGAAGTTTCATGAGATGTCATTAGAATATTTTGAATGAGGAATTGATAATATTTTTCCTTATCTATGTTGCAAATCAAAGATCTAATGGTGGCCATGGCATTCATTCTTCTATTACTATCCCTTAGAATGTGTTCAAATTTTATGTCGATAATCTACTATTTAAAAGTGTCAATCGTGGTCTTATATGACACCATCTTGTTATATTTGGTCTAAAAGTGGTATATAACTTGATTGATGATTAACTGAGAATCACCATAAACTTTGAGATGATGACTATTCCATTATATGATGTGGCAAAGCATTACAACAAGTGCTTCATATTCAACCATTTTATTGGTATAAGGAAAGTTGCTTCAAATTTAGCCATGTTATTGGTACAAAGAAAGATGATATAGAATGATTTAGAGATAAGATCCCCCTATGGTGTAATAAATAGTAAGCCTTCCCCTATTCCATTTACTATGAATGATTTATCAAAATATAGATTCTAGTGTTTCTCCTCAAGAGGTGTTTCAATGATGGTCATAATGGACTTGTGTAAAAACAAAAAAAGTTAGAGGTTTTATATTTGCAAGGGGATATTCAAAAAGTTAATATGAAAGTACTTGTCCCTTGATGGCATTCTAATTGACATATTCTATCTTGAATTTACTCAGAAGCATGATCCATTTAGCCATGTGACCTTGTAAATCTATATTAGATAATATATACTTGAGTAGATCTACTTTTGAAATAACTATGGTCTTGTTTAAAATTTAATGGTGTAGTTTCTAAGTTGCAAAGACCATAATGTTTCTCTTAATTTTTGCTTATTTCTTAATTTTGGAAGAAGATAAGAAACTAATAATAAGGGTGTGGTATAAATACATAGTTCGTGATGCATGTGTAATCTAGATGAAGATGAAGAAATTATATTTGGCTTGGAAGGAATAACCTATAGATAAGAAAGCACTAAAAAAAGGGGTTATTAGTGAGATAGTTAAGTGGACTACTGAGCATGATCTAAATCCAATAAGTATACACTTGCTAAGAGGCTATCAATCCATTATTGATAATAATCAAGTTGGAAATTATAAATTAAGGTACTTGCATAAAGTAAATGAAATACAATATAAGAAGAAAGTAGAATGCTTATTAAAAAAAATGACTAAATATAGTAAAAGTGGGTCAATACTCATGCTAAGGTGGGTAAATTTAGGTTTTAAAAATTAGAAAAGGGTTTGTGGATAGGTAGGAACACAAAAAGTTAGGTTTAGATGGGGTTAAGGGGCTAAAAATAACTTGTTATTTTTTACCATAGTGACCGTCGATGGTTGGGTAAATCATCAGTGGTTGGGTTGACCATCGGTAGTTGGGTAACCATTAGTGGTTGGGGTGACCATCGATGGTTGTGCTAACTGTTAGTGGTTGCCTATAGATTTATGAAGGTATTCAATAAAGAGTTATAAAGTGGGTGAATGGTCTAATAATGGTTCTATTAAGGATCCATAAGTTGGAAAATAAGGTGTAGATAGGTCTGATTAGGTTAGGAGGTTTAGAAATCCAATGAAACAAAGAATAAGTAGAATATACCTATGGCTTGCTAGAAGGTTGATGGTGGAATGCTAAGGTAATTTTTATAAAGTAACAATAATTTGGCCTGAAAAATAAATTTAGGAGAGGTTTGGGTCTTTTTTATTATTGTTGAATTACTGAAGGAGGACTAGATGCTAGAGATCTTGAATACCTATGTGCAAGAAGATTTGATAGCTTGAACCTAGATCCATTTCACCTCCTATCCCCCTCCTTTTATAGGTAAAGAGAGATGGAGAATAGAAGGTTCCATAGAGGGTGAGGTTACTGATCATAATGCTTGGAAGTTAATTAGAACCACATAAGAACATATTTAATTGTGCCTCATTATCTTGCATATAGCTGGTGATGTGTTAAGAAAGTGAGTATCTAACCATCAATGGTCAGGCTAACCATCGATGATTAAGATGACCATTGGTGGTCAAGTGCCTAGAGAGAAAAAGCATCAAAGTAAGTTTTAAAAGTGAGTTAAAATGGTTGGTTAATTATTAAGTTAATAGGCTGGTGAATTTAGTTAACTAGGTAGTCAACTAGACTCAAGGTCTAATGAGGGTCCATAAGGGTCCTAAGGCATTTCAACAACTAGAATGATCATGTGTGGTTTTATAGTATCTACATTTTGACCCTTTTTATTATGTAACTTTGAATTAACAAGTTACATAACAAAAATGGAGTGATGGTCAAAGGTCTGATTGCTTTGAGTATGGGAGGAGGTATTCCCCCTCAAACTAGGAGTTTATGAGGTGAAACCAAAATTGAGTTAGGGTTTGATAAGTGGTATATGGTGAGTCATGAGGTTGGTGACAAAAAGTGTGTTTGGGCATTTGAAATGCAAACATGCACATAGAATGTAACTAAGTGTGATAGCCAAGATTAAACACAAACTAAGGTTGCCAATATTGATAAAAATAAGGTCAGTTATAGAATTATAAGTGATAGGGTAACCATTTCATATCATTGGTCATAGTTGATCAAGTGACTCTATAAGTATTTTAGATAGGGTTGATGTTTTTTCATGTATCTGAGGTAGGAAGTGTTCCCTTGAAAAACACAAATGGTTTGGTCATGCATGAGGTGGTGTAAAATTTAAATGTTTAACATGGTAAGGTTGATCAGTGTAGCTAAAAAGACTAAGAAAAGTCATCATAAAACATGTGATTTTTTTTGTCAAAATGGCCAACATCAAGGTAGACATAGTGTAAGGGTTGGTTAGAGAAGGGTAATATCTAAAAGTTCAAGTTTTGGTGTGGGAAAGATTAGGTGATCTCTAAAAAGTTAGGCACTTAGGTATAGGTGCCTAAAAAGTTTTTTTTATTTTTTTGTGGACTCTCCTAACTATCGATGATTAAGAGTCCTAAGGTTGATCATCAATGGTCACCTTGACTATCGATGGTCAAGGGGGAACCCTAAAAAGTTCAAATATAAAAGGAGAAAATGAAATTTCATTTTCACTTTTGACATTTTGACCTTTGTGCTTTTATGATTCTATGTAATCTAATGATTTGGTGTTTGGCATTTAGCTATGAGAGTTGACTAAGCATTTAGGTGAGGTGTGAGTTTTGGATTGGTTGAGTTTTTTTGGGAGATCAATTGTGACCAAACACATAGGGTAGATGAGGATGTGACTGAGAAATAGGATGTGGTTTCCAACCTTGGCAATGATCAAAGAATGAGGTAGGGGGTGTACTAAGTTTATAGATTAGTTGATTTTTTTATTTATGAAGTTGAATTTGGGTAATTTGTGATTTTTAGAAATTAGGTTTGGGTGTTTTTCCCTAGTTTAGATTATGGATAAAATTAGAAAATATAGTGGATGAATTTTGGTTTTAAAAGAGGATTTAGTTTGGGGGTGGGTTATAGGATAGTTTTAAGTAGTTTACTTTTTCATTTTTTTTGTTTTGGTGTTGCTATGAGGTAGGTAGGGTTGAGGGTTTCATCACTAGTGGTCACACATAGTGACCATCAGTGGTTCAACCCAACCATCAATGGTCATCCTAATCATCAGTGGTTAAACACTAGGGAAAAAGGTGTATTGGATTGTCTATGGTTTATGCCAACCATCAGTGATCAATTTTTTTTAGGAGAGGTTTATTTATAAAGGTGTACATGAAGATAGTTTAAAATGTTTTTGAAAGTGGTGATTGTAAATTGAAGTTTCAAGTGTAGGTTTAAGGTAGGTGATGTGTTTAAGTGATGGGTTGGGATTATTTAGGAAAAGTGTCAAGTAGGAATGTTATGTGGATAAATTTTCTAGATAGATTTGGGTGTTGGTTTTATAGGTTTAGGGAAGGTGTTATGGGTTAAGGTAGGGTGTTAAAAATTGTGTGGGTTAGGGTAAATGTTTATGATAGAAGAATTAGGTGTTTATATGATAGGTTAAGGTAGTTATTTGAATGTTTATAGGTGAGATTGGTCATTTTTAAAGGTTAGAGGTAATGTTGTTGAGATAATGGTTAGAAATAGGTTGATGTAGGTAGACTAAGTAATATAAAATGGAAAACTAAGTATGTTTTCTAACTTATTTTGTTGTGTAGTTATGAGACCAGATCTAGATAAGGGATTAAAATCCAATGATATTTAAAGATCCATGGAGTGATGACCCAAGATGATTAGATGCATATGGATGAGGTCAACCTAGGAACCATGTGACATTATTAGTGGTTTTTGTGAGATGTGATGATGATAGTGGCCCTCATCAAGAGATGGGATCCATCCACTAACACCTTCCTAATACCAAAAAAAGAGATTACCATCCTCTTGGAGGATGTCCATAGGATTACACAACTACTGATTCAAGGAGAGCCTATTTATCACATTGAGGAGAGGGATGAGTAGATGGAACTGCTATATGGTGAGGATTAAGCCCATGGTAGGTGACATTTAGGTGGTTTTAGTTATGGGCCATTATACCATAGGTATTTATATGAGAGGTGACTGATAATGATGATGATGATGATGGAAGTGTCTTATTTTGTGTTGCATGATTTGAGTACTAGATGATTCCCTTATCTACTGTTAGGTGTGCTATTGGAGATGTTACTTAGGAGTACTATGTTTTTGAGTAGGCACCATTCTTACTTGTTGAGATTTATATGGAGATTTGGGCATTTAGATCTCATAAATAATATGGGATCAACATTGGGTTTGTGCTCCATTATTGGGCATATGAGCATATTCAAGTGTTGAGACCTTTGGGGCTACCATGTGATGGTTATGCATAGGTGGACTATAGAGTGGGTTTCTTGAGATGGAGAGGAGATTATGCTTTGATAGGTGATGGAGGTGGTGCCAAGGACATTGATTGGTTTAGGGATGCATTAGAGGGTTTGGTTATGGGTGATATTATTTGGAGACCATATATACACTAGCCTAGGTGGGCCCTGTACATTTATCACACTTTGTCTTTACAAAGCTAGAGATGGATAGAGGGTGAGACTAAGCTCATCCTATTTCATCAAGTTCATAGGTATTTTTCCCTCATGTAGGGGATTTTATATCCTTCTCTAAGGTATAAGAGGGAGGATCTAGAGTTTTTATCTTTGGAGCTGTAACCATAGGATAAAGTGTTAGATCATGAAGAGTTGCCAGTTAGAGCAATGATAGATGTTAGTTTTGTTGATGGATATATAGGATGGTATCAATCTTGATATGTAGTAGCTGATTTTAGATGGGATGATGGGGGACAATAGCCAATAGATGTGCATCTAGTTGGGGTACATGTATAGGGTGGTGGTCAAGATGGATAGGTAATGGTATAACTGATAGTTGCATAGGCATATATCATAGGATTATAGGGATAGGTGGACACATTGATAGGAGAGAGAGATTAGGTGAGGACCTCCCTTGGTTTAGTGACTTAGGAGAGGGATACACTAAGGCATAGGGTATGAGGTACAACAACACTAATAGGAGGACCACTTGGGATGATTCTTATGACATGGTACTTAGCTACAATTAAGTAGTTGAGGTATTATGAGGCTATAGTGATAGCATAGTGTCCAAATTAGCCAAGATGGGGTGAGTATAGGGCTAGTTTTGTAGGTGGAGTAGCTATGGTGACTCTAGGAAAGTGGGCCTCTAAAGTGGGTGGATAGCGGGGTTAGTTCAGGAGGACTGGCACCTGGTGGTAGTGTAGGTAGAGTAGGAGGGGATAGTGGTAGTGGTGCCCTAGGGGCATGATATTTGATATGTTATGATGTATATGTAAGCAATTTTGATATTGACCTACATGTTGAGGATGTGAGATATACATGAGAGAGAGATTTATACATTATTATATGTATTATTTTCATGACATGATGTATATGATGATGTTGATGATTATATAAATGTGATTTATCTTTCATGATGTAGTTCATGATTATGAATATGGATGTGGATATTTTATGTTCATATTATGGTCTACGATTTGGTTTATGCTTTATGATATGTTTTACTTAGTAGCTTAGGCATGTGATGTTAAGAATATGGTTATGATGTTCTATTTTTATTTATGGATATGATATGATGTTGGATGGTTCAATGTTGTTTATGTAATGGCATTTGATGGGATGATCTTTGATTATGTGATGTGGTGATGATCATGGAGTATTTGGTATGATGATCATGGATTATGTATGTTTGTTTATGGTTTATGATGTTATATGATGGCACATAAAGATAACAAACTAAATGTGGGGAAATTGATAAGAACCAATGAGACATATGAACTAATAATGAAAAGATAAGAAAAGAAACATGATGCCTTTTCATTGATAAGGACAAAATAAAACCCAAAGTTAGATCAGCTTAGGGAACATAAGCCTTTTGAATACTTTTCATGAACATGCTTAGGTTGATAAAAAGGTGTGTTGATCACATTATGTTGAGTAAGGTCATAATTCATTGATTTATAAATAACATAAAAAAGGAGGTAGGTACTAGGAATATAAAGTAAATGGGTGATAGGTAGGGTAACCTTATGTGGGTTAGTTTTCCCCTTATGTAGGTGACCTTTGAACTATAATATACAAGTCCATGTCTTATGCTAGGTGTAGACTGATTGATGTGGGAAGTCTACTAGTGTTAGATATGAAAGGTGATTGCACCTTTCTTGGGATAGCTTGTTCTATTCTGATATAAGGTCTACTTGTTATTGTTGTTTGTTTTGATAGGTTTGTGAAGTTAATCAATGTAATAATATTTAAATGTTTGATTTTGAAAAATTTGACTTCACCATCCTTTAAAGAAGTGGTCTAAATCTAGATTTGTTTATTTTGATAGCTGTCCTTTAAGGGAGAAGTCTATTTTTTAAGTAATTTAGAGGATTTGGGGGTAGTTGTCCTTCAAGGGATTAGTCTACAATGCTAAAAATATGTGACCCAAATGATATTTTGGTATCCCAAATTTTGTATGCTAGTTTTAGACATGGACAAGTCTATTTAGGCTTAGAGATTTACATTTATGAGGGCAAGACTTTTTAGCCCAAAGAGGTTACTAGTAGGTGAAAGAAATGGTTTGAGGAACAATGACCATGGGATTTTGTCTTGTTAGAGATGAAAAGCATCCATGATAACCATGCCATGGGTAGAGCCATGTTACCCATATTTAGGATTAGGATGACTATGATGGTTAATCACATGGTTCTATGTTGTAATCAGTTTTCCTCAAAGGAAGAGGGATAGGTGAATGAAGGTTAAAATATCATAAATAAAGGGATGAGCTTAAGTTAGACCAAAAAGTGAGTTTGATCCTTATTTTAACAAAATAATGAAAGTAGATGTGAAGCATTGAGAGGCTCAGTTTCTAGTTAGTCTTTTAGAGAGGATAAATGATAATTTTCTAATCCATACTTATGGGTTATGATATAGGGTCCAAGCTAATTGAAACCAAATTTGCCTCATTTGCTTTTCTCCATGTTGGTGACATGCTAAATTTCATTTAGGATGAGGTCTTAGATATTGAATTCTCATTCTTTAAGGTGTTTTTTATAGGTGTGCTTGATTCACTCTTGATATACACAAAGATGGTTAAGTGTTGTAAGGTGATGTTTATCAAGTACCTCAATCCATGCTAGTCATTCTTGGTAATAGTCACTTTTAGAAATAATATTTTGTAAAGATATCTAAAGAGAGGGAATCTAGACTTTAGGAGGTAAAATTTCCTCTACTCTAAAGACTAGAGAAAAAGGGTCAGCACCCATAGAGATTCAAATGCTAGTGTGATAGGTGCATAAAGTGAAAAGGATTTGTAAGTGTCAATCTTGACCTAAAGCACTAACTACTTTGGTTAACATTTTGTTAAGGATTTTGTTAGAGGTTTTTTCATATCCATTTGATTATGGATGATAAGGTGAGGAAAAAATTAATGCCAAATACATTACAAAGACCTTGGACTTGCTTGTTCTTGAAAGATATACCATTATTGGTGATGATATTATGGGGAACACCAAAATGATAGATGATGTGATGGTTGATGAAGTCGATAATTTTTTTGGCTTTATTAAAGATGAGAGGAATTGCTTCCACCCACTTGGTGAAATACATGGTGGTGGTAATGATGGATTGGTGTCATTGTGAATAATGAGGATTGATTTCCCCAATGAGATCTAGGCCCCATTTTAAGAATGGCCAAAAATATTTGTATACTTGGAGGCCATGGGTAGGTGCATGGTGTAAATTAGCATGTTTCTAACATTTAACACACTTTTTTACATAGTCAAAATAGTTTTGGTTAAGGGTGGGCCAATAATAGCCATGGAAAAGGATGTGTTTAGTGATAGCTAAACCACTAAAATGTTACCCATAGATTTTGTCATGTGTTTCCTTGATAGCATGGGAAGCCTCATGACTATGAAGAGAATAAAGGAGGATGTCAAAACCATGTTCATAAAGGATTCTCCCTAGTATGGTCTAATGAGAGGTACTATAAATAAAGTCTCTTTAGGCATTCCAAGAGAGGTTAGGAGGAATGATACCGAGGTTGAGTTAATCAAAATTTTATTCATACCATATGTCTGATAGAGATTTATCTACATTAAAAATGGTAAGAAGATCTAAATGGATATAGGATGGGGTGATATAATGGTAAATGGTAACAAAAAATTTAGAGTTGAAATATTTTATGGGATTTTGAAAGCAAGAAAAGCCATTGAATCCATGAACTTATTGGTGGATCATGGAACAAACTGGATAAGGTAGTGATCAAATAATGTTAAGAGTATGCCTACTAGGTGTTAGTACTTTTTTAGGACATCATTCTTACATTGGTAAGATATGTTAACCTATTTGACCATAATTTAGGAATCACCAAAGACACTAATGCTCTTAATTCCTAAGGCTAGAGTGGTTTTGAGACCTATGACTAGGGCTTTATACTCAACCACATTATTGGTGCATATAAATTCAAATTTAAAGGCAAGGGGAAGGGGTTCACCATCAAAGGGAATGAGAATAATTCTAACACTCCCACCACATTGACATTTAGATCCATTGAATAACATGGTCATTTGGTAGGTGGGGTCCTCTTGAGAAAGAGTCATGATGGACTCATGAAGAAATACAAGAGGAAGTGGTTAGTTATCTAGTAAAGGATATTTAGCCAATTGATCATCAATCACTTACCCTTTAATTAACTTCTACTAAAGGAACTCAATATCAAACTCAGCTAAAAGCATGATCCACTTATCCATATGTTTGTTTTGGTATGGTTTGGAGTGCATGTACTTGAGTGGGTCAATGTTAATGATGATGTAGGTTTTATGATTAAGAAGGTAGTGATGAAGTTTGGAAGCCATAAAGATGAGGGTGTGGTAAAGTTTCTCAGGATGGGTGTACTGAGTCTCATACTATATAAGTGTTTTAATTATGTAGTAAATAGCTTTTTCTTTGTTCTATTCATCAAGGTGAGTGAGCATTGACCCTAAATAATGGTCAGTGGTAGAGATGTAAAGGTAGAAAGTTTGATCTTATTTATGAGGGGTCAAGTTAGATAGAGAAATAAGTTATTATTTGAGTGAATCAAAGGCTTGTTGGTAGTCTTTAGTCCACTTAAAATATGTGTCTTTCTTAAGGAGATGGTGAAAATGTTGACATCTATCTGATAATTGAGAGATGAAATGATAGATTGATTGGACCTTCCCCTACAAGCTAAAAAGTTTCTTAAGGTGGGTTGGAGGTGGAATTTCCAAAATTTATCTGACTTAGGTAGGTTCTACTTTGATTCCTCAAAGGGAGATAATAAATCCAAGTAGCTTTCCAAAAAGAACCCAAAAAATACATTTTTTGGGTTTGAGTCTGAAATGGAAGTGGATAAGGAGTTCAAAGATGATTTTGAGGACATGTGAATGATCCTTTCAATATTTTGATTTTCTAAGGAGATCATGCACATAGTCCTCGATGATTTTATGGATGAGGTCATGGAAGATGTAGGTCATCGCATAATGGTAGGTGTCACTAGTGTTGTTCAAACCAAAGGGCATGACTCTATAGTAAAAGTTTATCCATGGGGTGATGAAAGAGGTTTTATGTTGAATTTTTAGGGTAATAAAGATTTGATTATATCTTAAGAAACCATCTATGAGAGATAATATCTCATGGCCAACTATAAGATCAATAATTTGGTCAATGTTAGGCAATAGAAAGTCATCCTTTGGGCAAGAGAGATTAATTTCATGAAATTTGATACAAAGGTGAAGTCCCCCTATGGTTTTGGTAATGGGAATGATGTTATAAACCCATTGAGGATACTAAATGGGTTGGATAAAGTTAATAGATAAGAGGTGTTGAAGCTCTTCTTTTACTAGAAAAGTGATGTAAGGGTGCATCCTGTAAATCTTTTACCAAACAGGCTTAGCATTGGGAGGGGTGATAATGTTATGGAGGGATATAGAAGGGTCAATTATGGGCATATCCTAATAGGACCAAGAAAATACTATGCTACAGTCATGAAGGAAGGAATGGTAATCCTATTATTTTTTAAAATTTAAAGATTGTCTGATCTTGACACTGTAGGGGTTATCCTGAGTACCCAAGTTGACATCAATGGTAGATTCATTAAAAAAAAATTGGTTTTTAAGAGGAATGGATTTATAGATAGAAGAATCTCCTTCACCATGGTAGGTGACAATGGAATCATCATCCTATGTTGGATGGTGTTGATGGTAAGAAAATCATTTTCTACTATTTTAGGATGAATGAGAGGAAAAAAATTTAGTTTGACCATCCTTTTGATAAGTTAGGGGGGCCAAACTAACATTATTGATAAAAAAATGTTAGATGGGATGATTTCAAAATCCTCAGACTTAAAGGGATATGGGGTTGGTGAGGATGGGATATTATCCTTGATGGTGGTGATGGGTTTAAGTGATGTGGGTTCTTTAGGTGGTATGAACCTACGACCAAATAATTCACAAGGTTTTTGTGTTTTTATTATGGGTAACTCATGAGGTCCCTATTCATAAAGGCCAAGGCAAAATCCCTTCCAAGCACACCTATGAAGGTATACTTTGGAAAATGCGTGTTTGTTCAAATATGAGAAATCAGAGGTAAATGGTTGGATATGAGGGGTGGTAAAGGAATCAAAAAGTGGATGGTTGAGTCCCCATAGATTAAATTAGTTTGATGATTAGGTGGCCTAAAATGGATGATGGTTCCAATGTTAGGGTCATGGTCATGTTTCCCATACTATTTAAGATTAGGGAAGGCATCTAAGGCCAATATATGATATTATCCTCGCAAGATACATTAGAACATTAGTTCCAAGGGGTCCTCTATGGGTATTTATGAAGAAGGGATGGATGATCTTTTTGAATCTTCATCAACAATAGGGGTAGGAGCATTGGTAGTTGGTAGTGAGGTGGATGGGAAAGGAAGAAGAACATCATTAGGTTGATATGTTATATTGCAAGATGCAAAGGGACTAGGGTTAGTTGGTATGGTAATGACATGACCTTCATGCTCAAATTTGATGCAACAATGCAAAGTGGAAGGGATACAAATCATAGCATAGATCCAAGGGCATCCAAGTAAAACATTCTAGTTTAACTTACTCTCTACAACATAAGAGTTTTATAATGGTATGAGGTCCCAAATGAATATGGAGAATAACTATTCCCAAGGAAATGGCCATAGTATCATTAAAAGAGTGAAGAACCAATATAGTTTTAGACATGATGTTATTTGGAAACTCAAGTTGGTCATAGGCATGGGGAAGATAATATTGATACTATACCCTCCATCAATCATCACCCTTTTGATGTGGATTTGATTGATGTATGCCATGATGAAGAGGAGAGGATTGGGATCCTCATAATACATAGAAGGTATTTTTGAATCCTTAAAAGTGACTAGGGTGGAAAGTTGAAGGGATAAAACAAAGGATGCTAGGGGTTGAAGATATGTAGTTTGAACCTCTATAGATATTATAATCTCTATCAATATTTGATGATGAGGAGGTGAGGTGTTGATTAGTTCATAAAGGCTCATCTTCACCAGAGTTTGGTGAAGTTATTTCAACACCACAAATTGAATGGATTCAAAAGGGTTAGAAGAGACACACCCAAAATGGATATTTTAAGCTTTTGTAAGGGTGAAGGTGAAGGTAAATGTGATTAGTTTTAGATGGAAGGTTGAGGGTTATAAGGGTAGGTCCATGGTATGGACACTTTTGCTTTTCCCTTATATTTTTACTGGGCCCTTGATTAAGTAACCATATGACTAGTGTGGATAAGAGGAAGTGTTGGTTTAGATAATTGATTTAGTTCCTCCTCAGTCTTAGGTGAGAGTGGGGGAGCAGATAAATGTTGGATGGTTTGAGTTGGTAGTTGGGCTGGTAATGGGCTTATGGGAGGTTCATCTGATAATAGATTGTCCCAATCCCATAGGCTATGGACCAGTGTTTGAAGAGCTTTGCAGTTCTTTGTATCATGTCTTGGTGTCTTATGGTATAGGCAAATAAAATTTTCATTGAACCATGTTGGTTTTAGATGTGAAGGGTCAAAAGGTTTGATGGGTCATAAGGTTAAAGAAGAGGTTTGCAACAACCTTTTTAGAATGATCTAATAAGATTTGATCACAGGGGTTGAGGGTGTTGGGTTTTTAGTTTTAGGGGTGGGATAATTCTTGGGATTAGGCTTTACCATGTAAATTGGAGGTGGTGGAATGGTTTTGGTATCTATTTTTGGTTGGGATTGTTTGGTTATGGTTGGTTTGGAAGTGGAAGATTTAGAGGTATAAGATGAAGGTTTGATGATAGGTGGGAAGGTATAAGTAGTTAGGTTAGTTAAGAATGATGGGGATTTTGTTATTTTGGTGGAGATAGGTGTAGGTAGAGTAAAAGGAGAAGGTTTACTAGATGAGAAATAAGCTATTGGGATAGTAGAGGGATGAGGTCCTAAAATTGAAGGTAGGTGTGAGGGAGGTGGTATGGGTTTGGTTTGAGATGGTTTGGGTGCTTATACCCTTTTGATAGGTTTAGTGAAAGGTTTATTTGGTGTAATTTATGGGGTTAATTCTAACTTAAAAGATGGATGATTCAAGCTAGGATTAGGAAGTGTTCCTAGATTCTAGATGGGTTTGGTCAAAGAGGCATAGGGTGATTTATCAATTTTAGATTGAGGTGGATTGGAATATTATCCTAAGGTTTTGGAGGAAGAAGTATCTAAGGATGGGGTAGAGGTAAGGATGGGTTTAAGGGTAGATGTAAGTGAGGTTAAAGGTTCTTTTTTGTTTTGGTAAGGAATCCCAAGATAATTCCAAAAGGTGGCCCTATCTATATTGGGTTGAGAGGTAAACTCTAGGCTTTGAACCAATATATAAAAAGGCTTATAGTTGGGTTTGATTTATTGGTCATTACTTTCAAATATTAAACCCATAGGTTTAGGTTAAGGAACATTTTATTCACCTTTATCTTGGGTGGAAGGTTTTGATGGTTGAAGAAGATACTGTCTCTAGGGAATGAATAGAGGAGATGATATCTTCCTTTTGAGTGGTTTCCAAAGAAGGAGTGGTTGGTTCTATGGTAGGTAAGGAGGGTGTGGTTTGTTTAAATGTGAAAAGGGAAGTGGTTGCTTCTTTTGTTTGGATGTCCAAAGTAAAGAGTAGTGATTCCACCACTTCCATAAGTGGATTGGAGGAAGAAGTAGCTGAAAAAATGGTTGGCTCTTTTGGTATTTCTATCAAAGGATAGGTGGGTAAGTCAATGGTATCTTCCATTTAAAGAGAGGAGGTTTCTTCCTTTATTTGGTTATCCAAAATAATAGAAGAATATTCCACTACTTTAATAAGTGAAGTAAAAGAAGAGGTAGTTGAGGTAATGGTCTTCTTAATGGTAGGTTCACTAATAATGACATTAACTATGTGCACCTCATGAATGTGAGATGATTTTGGTTGGATATTATCATGGTTGGTGGAAGGTGCATGGTTAGGAAAAGGTTTCTAAAATATGTATAATGATTAATTTGGAGGTGAATTGGGATTATCTAATGCAAGTTTACCCTTGTCAATCATGTTTTGGATGATAGTTTTTAAAGTATTGCACCTACTAATGTCATGTCCAATGATGTGATGAAAGGCACATAGATCATTTTCATTTTACCAACCAGGTGTGGGGTGAGAAACATCACATTGTTGGGGTGGTTTGATAGGAGGAAGTTGTATATGGATAGATTGAAGTATTTTATCCAAAATCTAAGCATATGACTCCCCTATGGGAGTATATTGTCTTAGAGTGGTTCGGTTTTAGTTGTGAGTTTATTGTTTTGATGGTTTGGAAGAATTAGTTTAATTAGGTTGGTTGATAATTGGAGGTGGAGTGGATTTTAGGAAAATCATGTTTACAATTGCCTTTGTCTTAGTGTTGTGATGGTTGGATGGGTTGGTGGTTTTGGTTGAAGAAGGGTCATTGGATTTAAAGCTATAATTCCTATTTCCTAATTTAAATTTCCCTTCATCAATGGTTCTAATTTCAAGTTTACGTGCCATGGTAAATGCTTCATCAAAGGTTCTAAAAGTCTGAAATTGAAGAGTGGGAGAAATATGTTTGGCACAACCTTGATAAAAGAGTTCAATCAATTTAGGTTAGGGTAATGAGAAAGAAATTTGGTTACTGAGACCTTTCTACTTTTCTACAAAATCAATAATTTATTCATCATCGAATTGCCTAATAGAGTAAAGGTCAGTAATGAAAAACTTTTTAGATATGTTGACTAAAAATTGATCTAAAAAGATTTGGGTAAGTTGAGAAAAGGAGAAGATAGAGTGCTTAGTGAGAGTACTATACCAATCCAAGGTTGGTCCAGATAGGGACATGAGAAAGGTACAAAGGAGAAAAGCATAGTCATATGCACTCAAATAGCAATAATGGTAGAATGATCTTAAATGTTTTTGGGGTCCTCCTTACTTTAGAACTTGGAAAACTTAGGTAATTCCCATTGAGGAGGATAAGTTCGGATAGGAATGGATGGATGAATGGGTTCATTGTAGATTTGATCATAAGATAGAAGGTTATGACCCTCAAAAATAGATGATTCAAGATTGGACATTTTATCCATCAGCATCTTAACTAAATCTATTTGAGGTTGGGGAGATCCATAATTGGGTGGCAGGTTTGGTTAAGGTTGGGTAGTTTCAATATATGGATAAGAGGTGGAAGGTTAAGAAGATGACACATATTGGTATGTGGGTACAAAAGGGTTGGGTAGAAGGTGGTATGTATCCATGTGGATTAGGAACATATTGGTAGGATGTCATGGGTGTTTATTGAGGGATGGACATAGGTTGGTTTGGAGGTATGGCTGAAGTGGTAGGTTGAGGTTGTGTGGTGACTCTTGTGCTAATAGGTGGAAGGGTAAGAGGTATGGAAAGTAAAAATATTTGAAGAGGGGTAAAAATTGGTTGGTTGGTGGTGATAAGAGAAATGGTGTAAATAAGGGTATAATATATCCCCATGGTAGGTGAGGTATAGGTAACAAGAGGTAAGGTTGCCCCTACATTGGTGTTGTTGGTTGGTGTAAGAGGGGTTTGGTTATAGGTTTCAATGTTGGATTGGGTTTTGATGGTGGTAATGGATGGGATATTTGTAGAATAAGAGGTTTAGGTGATCAAAGGTTGGATGGAGGTAATGCCGACCATAAGAGGGGGAGGCATGCAATAAGGTGGATCTATGGGAAGAACTAAAGTAGTAGAGGTGTAGTGATATAAGGTGTTAAGGTAATGTTGGAAGGATACAAGGTTTTTATCAAGGAATGTATCAAAATCTGCATCACCCTCAACAACTACCCAAGGCATGGTAGGATGGGGAGAATGAAGAGGAGAACCCTCAATGTAAAAGGTATACTCTATAGAGGAAGAGGAAGAAGAATGTGGTCCTTGGTTGGTTTGATTCCTCAATTGTTGTCTAGTAAAGACCATGAGAGGAATGGAAAAGGAATGATGAAAACTAACACCTCAAATAAAAATCAAGAAAAAGGAAAATAATCTCAAGGCAATCCAAACACAAACTAAAAGTTCATTTAAAACTTAAGATTCTTTTTTAGATCACTTTTGGCTTATGTCTTAGAAAGTGTGAAGAATAAATTTGGCTTGTAGATTAGGTACTAAAGAGGAAATCTAAGGTTGGTTTTAGGTTGTGTTTAGGTGCTCAAGAGAAATTTATATTTAACTTCAGTATGTGGCTTGGTGTTGGGGCCTATCCCCTCACTTCACACACTATATCAATAAGGGTGTCAGGTGCTTAGCTAAAATATACTAAATTTTAGAGTTTATACTCAACCATAGAGATGAGTTAGTTCTCCCTTTAGTAATGATCTCTAAGTAAGATTGTTGGGAAAGGCTAAGGTGTAAACTTGGAGGTAATGACCTCCGAGTAAGGGCTAGGTGATGAAATCTTAGTTGGGACTTGTCCTAACTTTTTTTTGATGTGTTGATTGATTATGTGGTTTGGTAAAGTATGTGATAACAAGAGTGAAAACTATGATTAATTACATTTCCTTTAAGTTTTTATATGAACTAAAACAAGCAAGCAATCAATGTATGCAAAGGGTTTATTTTATGCCAAAAGAAATTTCATATTTTGTTTGATGAACATATAATAAAAGAAGAAATAATGGGAACCTAGATGATTCTAGTGTCCCATTGGGCATACTAAAATTTTTCTTTTAATTTTTGTTGATTTCTTAATTTTGGAAGAAGATAAGAAACTAGTAATAAGGGTGTGGTAGAAATACCTAGTTGGTGATGCATGCATAATATAGGTGAAGATGGAAAACTCCTATTTGGATTGGAAGGAATAACTTGTAGATAAGAAAGAACTAATAATAGGGCTTATTAGAAAGATATTTAAGTGTATTGCCTAGCATGAGCTAGATCCAAGAAGCATACACTTGTTACGAGGCTATTAATCCACTATTGATAATAATCAAGTTGGAAATGATAAAGTAAGGTACTTGTATAAAGTAAATGAAATGTAATACAAGAAGAAAGTAGAATGCTTGTCAAATAAATTGACTAAATATATTAAAATTAGGTCAATACTCATGCTAAGGTGGTTAAAGGTAGGTTTAGAAAATCAAAAAAGGGTCTATAGATAGGTAGAAACATAGAAAGTTAGGTTTGGATGGGGTTAAGGGGCTAAAAATAACTTATTATTTTTTACCACAATGACCATCTACTATTGGGTGAGCCATCAATGGTTGGGTAACCATTAACGGTTATGTGTGACCATTGACGGTTGTGCTAACCATCGGTGGTTTCTTGTGGATTTTTGAAGGTATTTAGAAAAGATTTGTAAAGTGGGTGAATGGTCTAATAATAGTTCTATTTAGGATATAAAATTTGGGAAACAAGGTGCAAACATGTCTAATTAGGTTAGGGGGTTAAAAATCCAATAAAACAAAGAATAAGTAGAATATACTTATGGCTTGATAGATGGTTAATGGTGGAAGGTTGAGGCAAGTTTACTAGAGTAACAATACTTTGAACTCAAAAGAAAATTTGTTAGAGGTTTGGGTCTATTTTTATATTATTGAGTTATTGAAGGAGGACTGGATGATAGAGAGCTTGAACCTAGATCCATTTCACCTCCTACTCTCCTCTTTTTATAAGCAAAGAGAGATGGAGGATATAAGGTTCCCTAGAGGGTGAGGTTGTTGATCATGATGCTTATAAGTTCATTACCACTGCATAAGATGAATATATTTAATCGTGACTTGTTATCTCACACATAATGATGTGTTAATAAGGTAAGGATCTAACCCTCAATGGTTATGTTAACCATCAATAGTTAAGTTGACCATCGATGATCAAGTGTCTAAAGAGAAAAATTGTCAAATCATGTTAAAAAGGTTGGTTAGGGTTTAAGTTAATAGGTTGGTGAATTTAGTTAACTAGGTGGTCAACTAGACTCAAGGTATGATGAGGGTCCATAAGGGTCTTAAGGTGTTTTGACATCTAGAACCATCATGTGTGGTTTTCTAGTGTCTACACATAGCTAAACATTATTTTTCAATGGGCATATAATTTTTTTCATATGTAACCAATGTATGGATTAGATAGTATAGGACAAGTTATTTTCTATTATCATCAATGCCCCTAAGGCTTTATTTGTGGCTGATAGGTATAATAGGAATGAATTTTATAGCATAGGTGGTAAAAAAATAGGTGGATTGGTAAGATAGTATTTTGTGTTAGAAGGATTTATGGCATTTGTCATCCCAATGAAATATAACACCCTTCTTTAAATAAGTGTGTAAATAGATGGCATTTATCAACCAATTGATAAATGAAGCATCTAATAGATTGAATCTTGCCCTAAAAATTATGGAGATACTTCAAATTGGAAGGTGGTATCATCTTAGTAATGTCTTGTACTTTGGTAGGATCAACTTCAATGCCTCAACAAGATATAATGAAGCCTAACAATCTACTAGAAGTAACACTAAAAACACACTTTTCAAAATTTCATCTAACCTTGTATTCATAAAGCCTCTCAAATATTCACCTTAGTGTAACTAGATGATCGGCCCTAGTCTTTGATTTACCTAGTATATCATTGACATAGTATTCAACAATTTCATGCATCATATCATGAAATATGATGGTTATGGATCTTTGGTATGTGTTCACCAAGATAGGTTATGGATCATCAATGGTTCCCTAAACCATCAATAGTTGGCTAAAATAAGGCCAACCCATAAGGCATTAAGTTGAATGAAAAGGAGTTTATGTTAAAAATAGAAGATGGGTGGTAATGGGTCTAAGAGATAACTTAGTGTTAGGGTGAAAATGAGGGTTAAAGATGAAAGAGTGGATCCTAGGTAGATATTATAGGTTAACAAGGAGGTGTAAAAATGGGCAAAAATAGAGGTCAACATAGAAATATTAACTTGTGTTTGTGTGGCAGGCCTATGAGCAGATATAGATGAAAGACTGAGTCCCTAAGATATTTGTGGAGGTTCATGATGGGATGATGGATGTTGAGTAGAGGCAAATGGAAGATTTGGGCTTAAGGGCCATGAGACATTACCAGCACCTACCATGAGACATGGTGATGATTATGTCTCTTATCAAAAGATGGGACCCTACCATAAACACATTCCTATTATCGATTGGTGAGATGTTCATTATATTGAAGGATGTCCATAAGATCACTCAGCTACTTATTTGAGGGGAGTCAATATACCATATTGAGATTGATAAGCAAGATCACTACATAGACTATATATATGGTTAGGATCAGGTGGAGGCTAGATACCATACTGGTCGAGTTTTCTATAGGCCATTATACTAGAAGGCCCTAAAAGATAGATGTTTGTTGACTATGATGATGATGGACATATCATTTTTTGTGGTGTTAGACTCAAGCAATGGCCAATTTCTTTGTGTGCTATTAGGAGTGCTAATAGAGATGCTTCTAGGGGGTATAGTTTTTGGATGGGCCCTAGTATTGCTAGTGCATATTTATAAAGAGCTACATGCCCTTAGGGCATGGAGATGTTATGGGACTAGCATCAGTTTTGTGCTTCATTATTAGGCATATGAGCATATATGGGTATTGAGACCCTTTTAGCTTCTCTAGGATGTCTATGTGCTGACAAAGTATATGATTAGCTTTATGAGATGGCAGAGTGATCATGCACTTACAAGAGTGGGGGGTAGAGCTAAAGATATAGATTGGTTTTGATATGCCTTGGAGGGATTAATGGTAGAAAAAATTATATGGAGGCCTAACTTGAGTTGGCTACTATGGATAGGTTATAGGTACCACATGCTATCATTACAAATTTGGTGGTGGGTTTATGGCTAAAATGATGGTGAGGTTGAGCATATCCTAGTGGATCAAATCTAGAGGTAGTTTGGGATGGTATAGGATACACCCCTAAATGTTTAGCATTATAGGAGGGAGGATGTAGAGTACCTACTTTTAGTGCTACATTTAAATGTTATTATGTTAGATTATGAGGAGCTTCTAGTGAGAGCTCCTATAGATGATGCAATATTGACTAATGGATATATGGGATGATATCAAGCTAGGTATGTGGCCATAAATTTTGGTTGGGGGATGGGGGATAATAGCCTATGGATGTTGATCTTGTACATGTACAAGGTGGAGGACCCGATGGCCAAATAAAGATATCCCTTACAACAACATAGGCCCAGGTGATAGGGTTACAAGGATAAGTGGATACATTATTAGTGTAGATAGTCACTTTATAGTGGTAGGTAGCCACTCTGATAGGAGATCAAGATATGATGAGGGATAGCATTTATTTAGTCACATAAGAGTGAGATGCCTTGACATAGAGAGTAGGGGTAACCATAGTAGGAAGAGGATCAATTGACTCAATGTTGAGGATACGATACCTAGCCACCATTTAGGATCTCTAATACTATGAGGCTATGGTTTTAGCCTAGTTTCTAGATACAATGAGATACATGGAGTATAGGGATAGCCTAGCTGGGGGTCTAGTAGTAGCTACACCAATTTAGTGGGCATCAACTATAGCATAAGTAGTTACATCAGGGGGTCCACTTCCAGATGGTGGAGTAGGTATAGGTGGTTCTAGTTCTAGTGTGATAGGTCCCTGATACATGATATCTTGATGATGTATATTTTTTGATATGTCTATTTGGATACTAGCTTGTGTGTCTATGAGGTAAGATGTATTTATGAGAAAGACACATATGTATTATTTTATATTATGATGATGATTAGATTGATGATAACATATTATGCTCATGTTGATCACATAGATAAGGATGATGGTAGTTGTTTATGATTGTTCATGTTATAATTATGATGATGTTTATGATTATTCTTGTGATTATGGTTGTGAATACTATGATGTGATGTTGATTTTGATGATTTAAAATTATTATTATTATTTATGATCTATTAGTCTAGGTATGATGATGATGATGTCATTATGGTTATAATTATGTGAATTAGGATATTGATGTATAATTATGATGATGTCATAAATATTTTTGGTTAAGATTATGCTTATGTTGATTGGCTAGTTGAGACATGATGATGATAATGTGGTGACTGAACTATTTTACTTAGAATTAGTTTAAAATAATGGATGTGATGATATTGTAAGTGATGTATTGAGACATATAAAAATGTTTTATTGGTAAGATGTGAGAGTGTAGGTTTAACTTGATATTATTTTTGGTATTATTTTTAGGTTATGATAGGAGAGGATGTGAAATTATGTGTCATGAGAATTTTTTATTAGGTTAAAAAGGCACACATGTCCCAAGAAATGGATAGGAAAAAGGCATGTTGTTCTAATTAGCAATAACCTAATAATAAGAAACCAAAGTTGGATCGACTTAGTGAACACAAACCCATCGAGTGCTTCGTACGAGCATGATTTAATTGAGAATAAGGGTGTCTCAATCACTTTGTGTCAAGTAAGCTCATAGTCCCTTGAGTTTAGGGAGGAGTGAAGGAAATTTGGGTGATCAATAAGAAGGTGATCGGCAAAGGATATCCTGATGTGGGTTAGCTTGCCCCTTCTATAGGTGACCAAAATGACACAGTAGACAATTCCATGCCTTATAGTAATGTGTAGACTAATCAATGTAGGAAGTCTACCAGTGCCATGTATAAGATCTAATTGTGGCTTGATGGTATATTAGGTAGATTGATCGATGCAGGAAGTCTACCAATGGCATATCTAAGAGCTAATTATAGATTAATTATTTTTTATTTTGATAGAATTATGTTCATTTCTTTTATCATTAGATTAAGTTGTTAATCGATGTGAGAAGCTTCAAATGATTTAACCTACCCATCCTTAAAGGGAGTGGTCTAAAATTTTGAATTTTATAGCTGTCCTTCAAGGGAGCAGTCTATTTTAAGCAATTTAGAATTATAGGGTAGCTATCCTTCAAAGGAGAAGTCTGCAACACTATTATTTTGAATTATGAATTCAAACATGGACAATTCCACTTAGGTGTAAAATATCCACCCATATGAAGGCAAGACTTTAACACAAAAGGTTATTTGGTAAATGAAAGGAATGGGTTGAGAAATAACTAATCATGGGATTCCATCTATAGATAGATCAAAAGTATCCATGATAACCATGTTATGGGTAGAGCTAGGGTACCCATACTTAGGATTAATTTTTATCTATGATGGATGAATCACATGGTTCCAAGTTATAATAAATTATTCCAAAAGGATAAAGGATAATGTAGAAGTTTTGCGAACCAAGAGATGAGCTTAAGTTAGACACATAAGTGAGTTTGATCCTTTTTAATAATAGAAGGGATGTAGATTCAAAGCATCAATTGGATCATGTTATGTTTTTCCTTCAAGAGAGGATAAATGGTAACCAAATCCATAATTATGGGTAACAATGTAGGGTTATAACTAGTTAAAAGCAAACTTGCCCTTCTTGGCCTTCTCCATGTTAGTTACATGTTGATTTTATTTAAGGATGAGGTCCCTAATGTTGAATTCATGATTTTTCAAATGTTTTTTATATTCATGCTTCATTTTCTCTTGACAAACATGAACATGATTGATCACGACAAGGTGATGCTCATCAAGAAGCCCTAGGTGTGTCAGGTATTCTTGATGATAGTCAATTTTAGAGAGGATTTCATGTAAGGATATATGAAGTGATGTAATTTTTACTTCAAGATTCAAGAATACATTGACTCCAAAGGTGAGGGAAAAAGGTGTTGCACCTATAGTGGTTTGGATACTAGTGTGATAAGCCCATAAAGCAAAGGGGATATAGAGGTGCCAATCTTGACTAGAAGTACTAATGACCTTTGTGAGAATTTTGATGAGGGTTATGTTTGAAGATTCTACTTTTCCATTGGCTTGTGGATGATAAGGTGAGGAGAAGCTTAAATTGATGCCAAAATCATCACAAAGTTCTTAGAATTTCTTGTTCTTAAATGACTTTCTATTATCAATGATTATTTTATGAGGAACACCAAAATGGCAGATGATATGGTGATTGATAAACTCAATGATATTTTTGGATTTGGTTGATATAAATAGTATGGCCTCTACCCATTTGGTGAAATATTCTATAGTGGTGATGACATATTGATGTTGTTGTGAAGAATGGGGATTGATCTCCTTGATAAGGCTAAGACCCCATTATGAGAAGGACTAATAATCTTGAGATACTTGAAGACCATGGGAATGTGAATGATGAATATTAACATGTTTTTGACATTTGACACATTTTTTGACATAGTCACAACAATCTTGATTAAGTATGGGCTAATAGTAGCCTAGGCAAAGGATACATTTGGAAACAACTAGGCAACTAAAGTGTCCCCCATATATGTCATCATGAACTTTTTGGATGGAATGAGAAGCTTCATGATGATGGAGAAAATAGAGAAGGATGCCATCAAAACCTTGTTTATAGAGAATCTTTCCTAGAATAGTGTAACGAGAGGTACCCTGGATAAAGGCTCTATTGGCATTCTTTGAAAGATCAAGGGGGAGAATGCCAAAGTTAAGATAATTGAAATCTTGATGATACTAAATGTCAAGAGGTGATGCTTCCACATTATAAATGGTTAGAAGGTCTATACTAATATATGAATGTGTGATAAATTATGAATGGTAATAAATAGTTTAGATTTGGCTGATTAGGATAGAATTTGGGAAGTGAGAGATGTCATGGTGTCTACAAATTTGTTGGTGGATCGAGGAACTGATTAGATGGTGTAATGATCAAATGATACCAAGAGTACATTGAAAAGTTGTTATTAGTTCAAAAATACATTGTTTTTTCATTGATAAGATCCTATGACTTGGTTGATGACGGGTTAGGAGTCTCCAAAGACACTGATTATTTTGATCCCTAAATCCAAGGCAATTTGAAAACCTATGACTAAGGCTTCATACTCAGATACATTATTGGTACATTTAAAGTCAAGTTTAAATGAAAGTGGAAGAGGTTATCCATTAATATAAATGATTATTAATCTAGCACCCCCACCATTTTAGCATCTAGAGCCATCTAAAAACATGGTCATTTGGTAGGTAGGTTTCTATGAAGAAATGGTTAAAATATACGCATCTAGAAAGGTAAGAAGAAGAGGTTGGTGATCAAGAAGAGGGGATTCAGCTAATTAATCATCTATAACCTATCCTTTAATGTATTTTGTGGGAGAAAATCAAGATCAAACTTAGATAATAGCATGATCCACTTATCCATACATTGGTTTTGATATGGTTTAGAGTGCATATACTTGAGGGGGTCGGTATTAATGATGACATAGGTTTTGTGATTAAGAAGATAATGATGGAGCTTAGAGGCTATAAAAACTAAATCAAGGCAAATTTTTTCAAGATGTGTATATTAGGTTTCATATTTGATTAGAGTGTGACTGATGTAGTAGATAGCCAACTCTTTATTTTGTTTGTCATGATGAGTGAGCATGGCCCCCAAGGAATCATTAGTGGTAGATATATAGATAAAAGGGTTGGTCCTCTTTAGGAGGAATAAGGATAGGTGGACAAAGAAGATACTCCTTTATTTTATTAAAGGCTTGTTTACATTCATTGGTCCATTTAAGGGAGACATCTTTCTTTAGGAAGTGGTAGAAGGGTTAGCATTAGTCAGATAATTGGGACATAAAGCACTGGATCGACTTAAGTTTACCTTATAGGATACAAAGTTGGGTAAGGTTGGTAGGAGGTGACATCTATAAAATGGCTTTAACCTTTGTGGGGTCTATTTAAATTCTATAGAGAGAGACAATAAAGCCAAGGAGTTTACTTGATAGGACTCCAAAGATACACTTTTTGGGATTGAGCCTGACATTATAATGAATTAATCCTTTGAATATGATTGTGAGAATGGCTAGATGGTCTTTGTAGAGTTTGGATTTCCATAAGAGATCATCCACATAATCCTCAATAATTTTATGAATGAGGTCATGAATGATATAGGTCATGGCCCACTGATAGGTTTCCCCTATGTTATTCATTCCAAAAGGCCTAACCTGATAGCAAAAAATTCCTTTTGGGGTGATAAAAGAAGTTTTATGCTTATCTTTAGGGGAAATTAAGATTTGATTGTATCTTAAGAAACTACCCATGAGAGATAACATTTCATGGCCAGCCATGAGATCAACTAGATGATTGATGTTAGGTAGGGGAAATTTGTCTTTAGGGTAAGCAAGATTAAGTTCTTAAAAGTTAATGCAAAGAAAAAGGACCCGTATAGGTTTGGTAATGGGGACAATGTTAGAAACCCATTGTGGATAGTCAATGCTCTGGATAAAGTTAACAGATAGGAGGCATTGAAGTTCTTCTTTGATGAGAAGAGATATACGAGGATGCATACAAAAAAGTTTTTGTCAAACTAGCTTAATTTCAAGATGAGTGATGATGTTATGGACAGAAATGGAAGGATCAATTCCAAGCATATCCTAATAATACCAAGTAAATGCTATGTTATGGTGATGAAGGAAAGAAGGGTAGTCACACCACTCTTTAGGGGTTAAAGATTGGCCTATTTTGACAATGAAAGGATCCTCCTGAGTACTCAAATTAATGTCAATGGTTGATTCATTCATCATGGTTTGATTCTTAGGAGGGAGACATTTATGGATAGAAGAATCCCCCATACCGAGATAGGTGAGAATGGCATTATTGTCTTGATGTTGAATGGTGTTAATAGTGGGTGAGTCATATTCAATCATTTATGGGTGGATAGAGGAATGGTTTTGGTTTGGCTCTCTTTTTGATAAATCAGGGGGCCTAAGCTAATAATATTGATAAAAAAAGTTAGAGGGGATGATGTTAAACTCTTTAGATTGGAAAGATAGGGTTGGTGATGATATATTTTTTGTGGTAGTGGTAGAAATGGGTTTTGGTAAAGTGGGCTCTTCTCATGGTTTAAACCCTAGTCCAAAGAACTCAAGAGGTTTATGGGTTTTGATAACAATAAAATCATGCGATCCTTATTCATAAAGGCTAAGACCAAACCCCTTCTAAACACACTGATAAATTTAGGTTTTGACAAAGTTTGGGTTGCTTAGGTAAGAAAAGTCAAAGGTGAATGGTTGGATATATGGCGTGGTGGTAGGAGCAAGAAGTGGTCAATCAAGTCCCCCATAGATAAAATTTATTCAATTGTTGGGGAACCCAAAGGGGATAATGTGCCAATATTGGGGTCATAGGAAGGGTTTTTTTGAAAATTCCCATACTCATGCAAAGTAGGGAAGGCATCTAAGGTTAAAAGTTGATATTCCCCCAATAAGAGTCACTAAAAAGTGGATTGTAAGGGGTCTTTGACTAGAATCTGAGAAGAGAGGATGGTTGAACTAGTTGATGCTTCATCATTGTTATGGGTATAGGTGTGGATGGTTTGGGTTGGTGAGGTCATTTGGCTAGAAGTGGGTTGTAAGGAAGATGAAGGGGTAATAAGAACATCATTAGGCTAATATATTATATTTTAGGAAACAAAGGGACTTAGGTCTACTTTAATTATAATAACTTGTCCCTCGTCCTCAAATTTGATGAATGAATGTAAAGTGGAAAGGACATAACCCATTGCATGGATCTAAGGGAATCTAAATAAAACATTATATTAAAACTCACCCTTGACAACATAAAATAGTTTGAGAATGGTATGAGTCCCCAAGTAGATATGAAGGACAACCATCCCCAAATTCATGGCCATAATATCATTAAAAGAGTGAAGGACCATTATACTCTTAGAAATGATGTTTGTGGGTAATTATAGTTGGTCATATGCATGAGAGGAGATGATTTTGATGATATATTTTCCATTAATCATTACCCATTTGATGTGGGTTTGATTGATGTATGTTGTTATGAATACTGGAGGATCAGGATCTTTAGTACGAAAAGGCAATATTTTTGAATCCTTAAAAGTGATAAGGGCATCTTGGTAGAGGGCTCCAAAAAAGGATGTAAGAGGTTTTGGATCATCTAGTTGAACCTATTTAGAATGCAAAGCCTTAATTAATGCTTGGTGATGTTGAGGTGAGGTGTTGATTAAATCATAAAGGCTCATTTTCATAGGTGTTTGGTGAAGTTCTTTCAACATAGCCATTGGATGAGTGGAGTGGGGTTGGGAGGTAGAGCTCCCAAAATGGAGACTTTTTGTTTTGATGTTTATAAGGGTGGAGATGGAGATTCTTAGGTTTGGTTGGTAGGTTGAGCTGTCAAAAGGTAAGTCTAAGGGATGGTTACATTGGCTTTCTCCTTATCCTTCTATTAGGCTAGGCCTGGGAATGGTTAACCATTTGAATGGTGTGGATAAGGGGGCTTGATATTTTCTTTTGGTTCCTCATTTTTAGTCTCAAGTAGTAGTAGTATAGTGGGAAGAGATTGGGTAAGCTGGGTTGATGGTAATATTGGTAGTGGAGGTAAAAGGGGCTCATCTAATAGATCATCTTCTTCTAACAGATTATGGATAAGTGTTAGTAGAGCATCGTAATTCTCCATATCATGTCCATGAGTCCTATGGTAAATAAAAATCATATTATCATTGAACCAAGTTGGTTTAGGATGGGTAGGGTCAAAAGGTTTAATTAGAGGCAATCTAAAGGAGGAGGTTTACAACAACCTTTGTAAAATATTTTTGTAGGACTCTGGCAAAGGTGTTGTAGGTAAGGGATTTTGGATACGAGGGGTGAGAAATTTATTTGGAATAGGATTCTTCATGGAAGTAGTAGTTGGAGGAATGATTCTAATTGATGGTTTTGGTTGGGTTTGCTTAGGTACGATTAGCTTGGGGGTTGGAAACTTGGATTTAAAAATTTTGGATGGTGAAGGTTTAGTTACAGGTGGAAAGGTGGATAGGAATAAGTTGGTTAGGAATGATGAAGAACTAGATGGTTTGGTGATTAAAGGTGAAGAAAAGGGAGATGGTTTATTAGAATAAATATAGGTAATAGGAATGGTAGAAGGATGAGGTCCTAAAATGGAAGGTAGGTTAGAAGGAGGGGGTATAGGTATATTTTGTAGTGGGGGTTTGGGTAGGCATTCATTCTTAAGGGACTTAATGGGATTAGGATTCAGTGGGTTTGATGGAGTTAAGTCCAATCTCAAAGGAGGGTAAGTGTGACTAAGTGTGGGAAGGTTCCCTAGATTCTTGATTGGTTTGGTGAAAGAAGCATGAGGTAATCTGGTAATTTTAGGTGGAGGTCTTTGAGATGGTTCATTTATGACTTTAGAAGAGTTATTTGGTAGGGTGGTAATAATGGATTTAAGCATGGACTCAAGTGAATTTGATGGGTCATATTTTTTTTGATAAAGAAGGCCAAGTTGATACCAAAAGGTGGCTCTATAAAATTTAGGTTGGGATGTGAACTCTAAACTTTGGACCAACCTAGAGAAGGGATTATAAATGGGGGTATTTCCTTGATCATTAGTTTCAAATATTAAGACCTTGGGTGAGGAAGGAGTGGTTTTAGTATTGGTATCTTTGGTGGAAGGTTCCAAAGGTAGAAGTTGGGTAGATGAGATGACCTCCTTTTGGGGAATGGTTCTCAAAGATGGTTCTATGATAGGATTGATGATTGTGGTATACTCAAGTGAAGGAATGGGTATGGTTTCTTCCCTAGTTTGGATGTCCAAAGAATTAGGTGATTCTTGGGTTATATAGGTAGAGGAAGTGGTTAAAGCAATGGTTGCCTCCTTAGGTGTTTCTACCAAAGGAGGGGTAGATAATGCCATGGTTGCCTCAAGTGCAAGAGGAGAGATAGATGATTCCTCCATTTGGGTCTCTAAAGGAATAAATGGTAGGTTGGTTTCCTCTATTTGGGTAATAGCGATAATTATCTCTCCAATGATGGGCACATTACTGATGACATTGATAGTATGTGCCTCATGTGAAATAGATGATTTAGGTTTACTATCATGATGTTGGGTGGAAGGAGCATGATTTGGGAAAGGCTTACAAAAATGTCAAGAGATTGATTAGGGGTGCATTGGGGTTATAAAATGTGAGCTCCCCACTACCAATTAGATTTTGGACAAGACTTTCAAAGTTATTACATCTATCAATGTCATGTCTAATAGTTTGGTGAAAGGCACAATGGTCATTTTTCTTATACCACCTAGGTAGAGGGTGAGAAGAATCAAATTCTTGGGGTGGTTTAATTGGTAGAAGTTGGATAAGGTTGGAATTGATAAATTTATCCAAAATAGATGCATATGACTCCCCAATGGGAGTATATTATTTTGGCGGTGCTCAATTTTGGGTTTGATTTTGTTGACAAGAAGGTTTGGAAGAATTGTTTTGATGTAATTGGTTAATAGTTGGAGGTGGGGAATTTTTTGGAACAATTGAATTCATGGAAGTTTTTGCCTTAGTATTGGATTAGCTAGTGGTTTTAGTAGAGGGAGGGTCATTTGGTTTGAAATTATAATTATTATTCCACAATTTTAGTTTCCCTTCATCTATGGCATGGTTTTCAAGTTTCCATGCCATGGTGAATGCCTCTTCAAATGTTTGGAAGGTTTGAACTTGAAGAGTAGGTGAAATATGCTTATCACAACCCATAGAAAAAAGTTTTATTAATTCAGGTTGGGGTAAGGTGAAAGAGATTTGATTGATGAGGCCTCTCCATCTAGCCACAAAATCAAAAATTGACTCATCATCAAATTTTTTGATAGAGTAGAGGTTAGTTATGGAAATATTTTTAGTTATGGTTACTGAGAAATGTTCTATAAAGATTTGGGCTAGTTTGGTTAAGGAAAAGATGGAATGTGTAGGGAGAGAGCTATACCAATCAAGGGTAGGTCCTGATAAATACATTGGGAAAATTCAGAGGAGGAGCATCATCATATGCAATTAAGTAACAAGAATGATGGAATGCCCTCAGATGTTTTTGGGGATCTTACTTGCCTTGAAATTTGGAAAATTTGGGAAATTCCCATTGAGGAGGATAAGAGTGAATGGGGAAAAATGGATGGATAGGTTCATTTCAAATTTGGTCATAGGATAAAATTTTATGAGATATATAAATAGATGATTCTAAGTTATTCCTCTTCTCCATTAGAATTTTGATCAAATCCAACTAAGGTTGGGAAGATGCATAATTTAGGGATATATTTTGTTGGGGTTGAGTGGTAGATATTTAAGGATAAGTGGTAAAAGGCATGGAAGAGACCATATATTGGTAAGTGGTAACAAGTGGTTGAGATGGTGCCACATATGAACTGATTGGCACAAATGGTTGGATGGATAGTGGTATGTACCCATATTGGTAGGTTGTAATAGATACAGGTTGGTGAATAGATGTAGGTTAGCTTAAAGGTAAAGATGAGGTGGTAGGTGGAGGTTGAGTAGGTTGAGGTTGTGTGGTGACTCTAGTGATGATAGGTGGAAGCATTTGAGATATAGAAACCACTATGTTCTAAAATGGGGTAGTGATTAAGGGATTAGTTTCCACCAAAGGAAGAGTGGAAGTAGGGGTAGAAGATAATCCCAAGGTGGGTGGAGTATAGGTGATCAAAGGTAAAGTCTAACCTATATGGGGTGTAGTAGGAGGTGTTTGGATAGAGGTTTGAACATTGGATTGAGGTTGGGTAGTGTTGGTGGATGGGATGTTAGAAGGTTGGGTTGAGGTAGTACCCACCATAATATGGGATGGCATTCCATAAAAAAGATCTATAGGAGGAACTAAAGAAAAGGAGGTATGGTAGGGCATGGTGTTAAGGTAGTTTTGAAGAGCTACCTAATTGTTGTCAAGGAAGGTAGCAAAGTCTGGATCCCCTTTAGATACAATAGGGATTATAGAAAGAGGGGGAATAAAATGAGGAGAACCTTCGACATCAGAATTGTATTCCATGGAGGAATAAGAGGATGGTGGTGGTTGGTTGGTTTGATTTCTTAGTTGTTGTCTAGTAAAGACCATATGATAAATGGGGAGATATTATGATGAAACTTGAACCTCAAACAAAAAACAACCAAAAATAATTCAAAGCAATCAATGCATACACTGAAAGTGCATTTATCTTAGGATTCCTTTTAAATCACTTTTGGATTATCCCATGGAGAAATAAGAGGATGGTGGTGGTTGGTTGGTTTGATTTCTTAGTTTTTTTCTAGTAAATACCATATGAGAAATGGGAAGATATTATGATGAAACTTGCACCTCAAATAAGAAACAACCAAAAAGAATTCAAAGCAATCAATGCATACACTAAAAGTGTATTTATCTTAGGATTGCATTTTAAATAACTTAGGGAATGTGAAGAGGAACTTGGATTGAAAATAAAGTACTAAAGAAGCAATCTAAAGTTGGTTTCAGGTTATTTAGGCACTCAAGAGAGAAAAGTCTATGTTGAACTTCAATATGTGGCTTGATATTGGGGCCTGCCCCCTCACTTCACAGTCCTATAGTGATAAGAGTGTCAGGTGCTTAGCCAAAATATATCTGAGTTTAGAGTTTATACTCAACTAGAGATCTAAGTTGGTTCTCCACTTGGTGGTGAAATCCAATTAGGATAGCTGAGAAAGGGTAAGGTTGCCACTAGGTGATGAAATCCTAGTCGAACCTTATCTCAGGTATGTTTTGATGTGTTAATTATTTTATGGTTCAGTTTAGTGTGTGATAATAATTGTGAAAGATAAAATAAATTAGTTTACCTCTTAAGTTACTAGATGAACTAAGATTAACAAAAAATCAATAAATGTAGAAGGTTTATTTTATGCCCAAAAATATTTTTTTAGATTTTATTCGATGAGAAAACAATAAAGGAATAAAAAGGGAATTGGGTCCCACTAGGCATGCCAAAATGTTTTAGTTTATTTTCATCATTTCTTAATTTTTAAAATAAATAAAATAAATATAGTAATATGGTACATAGAAGAATACTTGGTAAATGCACATATGAATCTAGATCAAAGTGGGAACTACTCTCTGGATAGGAAGGAATAACTTAGAACCCAGTGGATGAATCTTGGAGTGATGCAGCCAAAGTAATGGTGCTTCGAGCCTTTTAGAGTGATTTTTATAGATTTTTGGATCTCTATTGATGATGCTTACTCACTGGTACAAACATTGAATATCTAAAAGAAAGCTTGAATACCTAATGACTAATTTCTCTCTCTTGTTTCTTCCTCTTCATCTCCTTTTATAGAAAAAAGTTACTAAATGAAATAAAAGAAGTTACCAATTTGATAGTGGATAAAGTTGTATATTTTTATATCTTTAAAATCTTTGTTTTATAGACAAGTTTCCATTTTTTGGAGTTGTTAATCTCACACAAAGAGCTAGCAATGTTTTAAAGTTTGTTAAAGTAAAGGTGAGGACCCAACCATCAACAATTACCCTAACCATATGTGGTCATAGGGATAGAGGAGAAAAGGGTGAAGTAAATTATGTGTTTAATTGGTTTTGGTAAATTTAAGTTGTAAATGGGTCTAAAGGTAGCATGACACTAAAAACTATCATGTGCAGTATTTAGGTGTCTACACCAAGAAACTAGATGGAATATTGGATTGAGGTAGGGGCTGAGTGGTCAAAAGTGGATTTATTTGATTGGGGTATAGTAGAGGAATGGTTTTTTATGGAATTTTGAGTTGGCTAGGTAATTGTCTAGGAATATGCATCCATAGATTAAGATGTAGTTGTTGGAATTTCACGCATTGTAGTGCGATATTCTAGTTTGGATTTGATATATAAGTCTAGTTTTGGGGGAATTATGGTTGGGATGGAAGGATATGGATTTGAGTGAATTAATGTGCCTACTAAGGTTGAATAGGGACTTTTTTACAACTAGTTGATCCTATATAATCAAGGGGAACTTATTGTGAATCAAGTCCCTGTCTTTAGATTTGTACCACGTTTGAAACAAAAGGGAATTATTACCTAATTAGTACTTGTTGGAAAATAGTACCTATTGGTTGCATGAAAAATTATTGTGAAGTATATGATTTTATATTTTTTGACATTTATCATTAACCAATATACATAAGTTATTAGTTAAATAACATTTATGAAGGCATGTTGGTTTATGACTATTGAGGTATACTTGTCACTACATGATGAGGTGGAACATTTGTTACCCCTTGTTGAGGTGGTAGAATGTTTGATCTATACCTTGTTGGTATATTGGATGGTTCTTGTTATTATGGAACATTAGTCATCATCTATTGTGGTGGAGTAACATTCAACATGTTTTGTTGAGGTAAGGCACTAGTTTGCATTTGACTACTTAATCCTTATGGTTGCATGCTTGAAGAAATAACTAGTTGAGGATAAGAATTATCTTGTTGGGGTTGAGATATATAAGTTATTTCCCCATACTATTATGAACCACTTGTGGTGTTAACTAAAGGCATGTGTTTTGGACTAGTTTTTTGTGCAGTTAAACCACTTTGGCCTAGATTGGATGACACTTACATGTTATCCACTATCTTTGGCACATTTATCTCCATAGAAGTAGGAGACACTTATTTAATAGTTAGGGAATTGAACATGTCTCCAACTGAAGTGATTTGTATGAATGGTTTTATACTCAAATTGTCTTGACCTGTCAATTCAATCAATACCCCTATTGAAAGAGCTAACTCTATGAGAGGAGAATTTGACATGGCCATGTTATTTAAATTGTGCACTAAGTTTAAATAGGTTTGATATGATTTTTTCATCTATATAAAGTGGTCCTTCATGAGGCACTTTCCTATGAAAATCATATTGGGGTTTTGTTATGTTATCGGCATGACACTTGAGAATTGATAGAAGAGGCTTATTCAATGGTTTGATTATAAGGTATAACTGAAGGTACTCTAACTAGACTTGGAAAATTTTCATGGGGGAAGTCTACTAGAAACTTACCCACTACTTTATAAGTCTAATTAAAAATTCATCCTTGTTTAATCAAGTGATGATCAAACAATAAGGATCATATGTCTATGGCATTGTAACATAGTATGGTTGTTTTTTATCTTGGTCTACAACTGATGGTATGCTAGCAAGATATTATGTTTGTTTCTCTTGGTCTTGATCCAAGTATGGATGTGTGTTAAGCAAATAGTGAGATAAAGGATATTGTATTTATTTATTAGATTGAGTTTTATGAGGATAAGGATCTGTCCTGCAAGCTACATCATCACCAAAAGGGTATTTAACAAAGTCTTCTTATGCAACCACATTATCATGTTTTAGATTGTACATAGCTCCTCTATGTGTATAGTGAGACATATTCAAATTAATGATTAATGTTTTGTGAGAAAAGATTAGATTTATATAAAATCTTAAAAACAATGTCCAAATGACAAATGGTTTGAACTTGATCTAACTTGGTGTAAAAGTGGAGTTGTATCTCCAAAAAGGTATATGCTAAAACTTGGTACAAAATATTCTAATGTCAAATTCCTAACATCAAATGTCTTACATAGAAAGGTCAAGCAGATGAAATATAACCATAATTACAAACTCTAGGTACAAAGTGTTTCAAACAAGTCTAATCTAAATAAAACAAAAGTTTCTAGGTCTTTTTAAGAAGGCACATCAAAAAAAGCATGTGCTTAGTCTTTTAGAAAAGTAACAAAATATAAACTTTAAACAAAACAAGGTATGAGATTTAATATAATTTTTTTAAAACACTTTGGCATAAGCTAGGCATTCAAATTTAAACATTAACTTGTTCAATTGGTATAAGGCATGAAATAATAGGCACCCTGAAGAGAGACCATTTCCCCAAATCTAGTCACAAATAATAGTTTTCAAATTGAATAAATAATTAACCTAAGTTACACAACCCAAAAGAGAAAGATTGATGCCTAGGCCAAAATTACACAAGGCATAGGAAAAAATAAATCAATGTTTGGATTTGAACTTGTCAAGGTTAATTTCAAGCTCCACTTAGAAAACTAGGCTTATTTAAACAAACAATAAGTTAGACAAAATTAATGATGTAATAGCACCAAGTATATATCTAAAAGGCACACACAGGTTTTGTTTTAAAAATGAAATTTGGACATAAGGAAAACAAGTCTTTATAATGATTCAAGTAGAATAATGACATTATTATGCTCTAAATATGTAATCAATGGTTTGAATTCAGGAATTAAAGGTAAAATTGTTTGAAATTAATTGGGCAATGTAATGACATATTTTTCAATCAAATAACAAACACACACAAAATTTGATAAAAAGAATAAGCCACATACACATGTTAAATGAGTGACATAACACCTCATATAATAAAGGAATGATATATAAACAAGACTCATTTTGACATGGTAATATAAATAAATGATTTATACTTAAGACCATTCAAAAAAAGATAAAATGACAAAAATACCTAAGTGTAACATCCTAAATCCTAAAACTAACAAGGTTGTATAATACCATCGAATTCCATCAATATACCCTATCTTGAGAGGATTTTAAATTGTAAATAAAAAAAGTAAAATTACATGAAAATTCATTTTTTTTATCCCCCTCTTCTCTTAAGATTTTGCATTGTGACACGAAACTTTAAGATACTCATCTTGCATCAACAGTACATCTATGGTAAGTGAGGTTGTTCTAAACTATCAATTTTCACTCATTTATAGATGTTTCCAAGTGTGGCTAATATAAGAGATGATCATATAAATTATATCCATGTCAATCAATTATTAATAGAGGTAATTTAACTACTCAAACTACCATCCCAATGATTACCAAATAAATTTATATACCCCACCATGGAGTAGGGTTGAAATTATTCTAGAGATGAATTCATGGGTCAAAGCTTCCCTAGAGAACCCATGATGAGGTGATTAAATCCCACTCAAAAGCCAAAATACATGAAAAATAAAGATACGTGAAAAGACTTTATGGTCATTTTAGGGTCACCCAAACCATATGGATTTGGGGAGGGCCTTAGTGACTTTATTTTCACACTTTTAGACTAAAGTGATAAAGGCAAAGAATGAGTGATTTTGGTCACCTGAGTTCTCTAAAGGAGATGGGGGTAGAGCATACAAGTGTCACTCAGTTTGCTAGAAATAAACAAAAACAAAAAAAACCCTTAGGAGTATGTAACTAAATGTGATTTTTTTTTTAGTATACCAAAACAAATCATGTTGTGAATTTAGAGCCCCTTGGTATTAGTTGCTTGAAAAATTTATAAAAAACTTCAAAAATAACTAAGTTATGAAAAGAACTAGATTCATTTTAATCATAAAAAACAAAGTATGTAAGATTTAACCATGTTCAAACTTTGTTTTTTCCACCTTAGGACTTACAATTTGTTAGAGGGTTTGCCTACTTAAAATCACAAAAGTGAGTGAGAAAAAAATCTTTTGAAATGAACTCTCAGGTTTTAATATTTTTCTATCTTAGAGAGATCAACATCAACCCATGCAAGGATTGATGTTAGTCCATAAAAATCAATGTTGGTCAATCCATATAGGAATTGATTTTGGTCCATAGGGATCAACATCGGTCTATAAGATCTATGATGTTTATTTCAACTAACATAGAAAGACACAAGTTATTTTTCACAAAATGTTTGTTAGTAAAATGAGTTTAAAACCAATAATTATCACTAGATCTTGCAAGGAAATGGTTAGACAAACAATATGTAGGTTTTTAGACATAGAATAGAAACTATAAAACTTAAGAAAACCCTTGTGAGTTATGTTTCCATCATGCTCGAATCTTTGGATAGGTATTGATGTCAATCTAGGATAATCGATGTCAGTCCATAGAGGGGTAATCAATGTCAGTCTTTGTCAAATTTTGAAATAAAATGGCATCATTTAATTTCAATCTTTGAGTTGCTAAAAATATAAATACATGAAAAAATGAACTAAACACTCTAATTTTGAATATTTTTAAGAATTCATAATCAAAACTAAAAGTAGCATATCATTTTCTTTGGTTATATGGGATACTTTGGTCTGATCGGGAGTGCCAACATGTGAACTAGAAATTTGACATAGAGGGGAGTTTAATCTTGTGTTAGTCTCATAAAACCAATGAAATAAACACACTAAGATCCTAACACCTCTAGCCTAGACACTAGGGAAAGCTTAGGTAACAATAACTAAATGAAAGCAAAACAAAAACATAAAATACATAACTCTTTTACCTTCCTTGGGAGCTCCAAATCGATTTGTTGAATTGTTTGCTCAGCTTGTGCATCAAGAAGTCTTAATCAATGGAGATTATTTGGTTCTTTTTCTCCTTGGTATCTTAGCTTTGATGTTTCTTAGATTAAGATTTGGGCATGGTAACCTTATTTGTATGAGTCTCATGGAGCAAATCCTATACTATAAGTATATAATATCCAAGCTTTGAAATGAAGAGGTAAGTTCTTGTATTTATAACCTTAGGAATTAACTCTCACCCAAGGTGAGTTGAGGTTGAGTTTAGCCTTGGAATGGGCTCAAAATAAACCTAGGTGAGTCAAAACTAATTCTAGTTGAGTTAATATTTGTCAAATAATTATGATTTATAATTACTAGGCATGGTTATCAAATTATATAACAAATACTAGAATAACAAATCTATGAAAGCTTAGAAGTAAATTAGCACAAATTCACCCAAGTAACATAACCACCTCTTTTGATTAAAAACACTATCTTAATTCTATCAGTATAATACTAATTCTCATCCATAATATACCTCACTCACTAGCCCTATATGATATATATAAGAGGAGGATAGGGTCAAAAATTTGTGTTAGTTTATTTCTAAGATTTCATAGATTTGTTATGCATGTATTGCAGGTCTATCTTATGGTATTTAACATGATTCTAGGCCCAATCTAGTAATTTAATATCTATTTCTCTAATAGCATATTAAATTACTAGATACAATCCAAAATCATGCTAACTCAAAGTAGTAGTATTTCCAGTATCCATGTATTAAGTATGTACATAGTTATGGCTAAAACTATATCAACACTTTTTTGACATAGTTTTAGCTAGAAATAATGTTAACTACCACAATACAAACACCCATAATACTTAAATAACAAATATATGAAATCTTATAAATAAAGTAACATATATTCATCTAAGTAACATAGCTATCTCTTTTGATATATACGATTCACCACATTCTACATGTAGGTTTAAATATCATATATATAATGTTTCATTCTTTTTCTACATATTCAACATTCTTTTCATTTTTTTAGATTTCTAGTTTATTTTTTTCTACATTTTAGGTTTCAAGCTTAGATTTAGTAGTTTATTGAAAATTATTGATATTATACTCTCACCTCACCCTTATGAAAGCTTGGTTGATTATAAATTAGTGAATTTAATGAGTACTAAGGGTTTAAGTTTTCTATTTCATAGAAATTACCTAGGTTAGAACTATGTTTTGATAGTTGTAAAACTAATATAAGTTATCTTTCTAGGTAAAGTAATAATCAATTTTACTTATTCCTAATGTGAGGGATATTGCCCCAATACTCAATCCATCAAACAACAATATATATGGATATTATATTACATGTACCTCATAGTATATATGAAGTGCCTAATATTTTTATTTTTTTCTAATAGGAATCCTCTTGATTGTTTGATTATGTGGTGAATCAATAAGTGGTTAGCCCCAAGAAGTTACTCTACATACCTTAAAAACATGATAATGTGGTTGTGGGATAGTGAAAACCTTTGTAGTTAGTGTCATTTTGGCATATTCACTATTTGTGACTATAAATTCATATATTAGAGAGTCTAAAAATCAAACACATTTCATCCTAATATTTCCTAAAATAATTATAGTTGCATTAAGTACATATACATTGTTGTAATATTATATATTTAGTGTTAGTTTTAGTATTCCCTATCAAGATTGAGTTTTGGTATTGTAGAGTAAAAAATAATCTACATGTTATTTTTAAGTTTCAGTTGTGCACTTCAACTTTTATTCCTACGCACTTTAGTTTTGAGACAATGAAGTTTGACATAGATCGCGGGTGTGAGTTTTATATTTTGTCTAAGTATCAAAGTTACGTGGAAGCTGCCAAGTGTCATCAACTGAGGCACATTTTATAATTTCTCTGAGTTGCTCAAAAAGTGCCATGTGTCTTGTAGTAATTCAGTGGAGCGCAAAAAGTGTCGGCATTTACATTTCAAGATTCTTATGTGTTTCAAAAGCTTATTTCAATAAGATTCTCTCAGGGTCAAGCAGAAGGCACCAAGTGGCAAATACTAAAGGTCTCAAAATGTTTTTATAAAATCAATGAAAGCTACCATGTGCCCCTATCTAAAAGCAATAGAAGCCACCACATGCCCCTAACTAAAAGTAGTAGAAGCTGCCAAGTGTCGACATCTACCATTTCTTCATTTTGTCTTGCTGATTGATTAAAGAATGTGGTGGGCCCCAAGTTTTGTTTCTAAAGTTAGCAGAAGCCACCAAGTTTCACCATCCATGTAAATATGAAATGAGGCCCAAATGTTTCTATAGTATAGCTAGAGCAATGCGGAGACTGACACATGTCACCTTCTGCAGGTTTCTCAAAAGGTCACTAAGAGCCCATAGAGACCGCCATGTGTCTTTGTTACAGATGTGCAGAAAGCACCACCTATCCCCATTCTCCTTTTGAAGTTGCTCAAGCGAGAAGTGTTGTGGGTACCATTTTCTATAAGTGGTTAAAGTTTGAAATAAGCAGAGGATGACAGATGTTAAAGATAAAATAAACTTGATACAAAGACATAGTAAATAGTATAATGCAACAGAAAGTGCTGTGTGTTTTTTATAAGTGCCACAGAAGCTGCCAAGTGTCATTTTCTTGTGCCTCTTGAATAATGAGAAGGTTTTCAAGTAGAGTAAGTAGAGCACACTGAGAGTCCCAGTTCAGTTAGAGTTTAGTTAGACCGTTAAATGGGGAATGGTGGGCAATCTAGAGCTAGTCTGATGCTATAAATATGAGTGCAGGGATTAGAACCAACATCATCATTAGAGGAAAAAGAGGAAGAGAGAATTTTAGACTTTAAGGCCATGGCCAGCAATATCATTTGCCTTTGTTCTATTTTCTTTAGTTAGAAAATTTGTATAACTGTGCATGTTTCTATGCCTTTTATGTAATTGTAAAATTAATGAGAAGACTAAATTTTGTGCCTTTGTTGATATTTTTTGTGTCACTGCAAGAATCATCTAAGTCATGAACCTTTGATTACTATGGCTAGTAATATCATTTGCCTTTGCTCTATTTTCTTGATTTAGAAATTTTGTATAACTGTGCCTTTTATGTGACTAGAAAATTGAGAAAACTGAGTTCTGTACCTTTGTTGATATTTTCTATGTTATTGCAAGAATCATCTAAAGTTGTGAGCCTTTGATCCTATTATTTTCATCTTTTACATTAATCATGCCTAGTTTGCTCTTTAATGTAATTGAATCTTAAATATAGTTTTCACTATGCTTAGTATTGAGAATAGAATTAAACCTAGGTGCATCGTCGTAGTTAAAATCTTCTTTCATTGCATTTGTGTTTCTATTTAATTTATATCCTTTTTCCAAAAATATTTTCAAGATATAGAAGAGCCAGCTTCTTTAAAATTTAGAGGTCATTTCAGGTCTCAAGTCCCACAATCTTGAAACTTCCCATTGTTGGTGTTGGAAATAGTACAATTTTAAGCATCAACAGTTTTTAGCACGCTCGGTGAGACACCATCTTGAAGTTTCTTTCAAGACCATATGAACCAGAGAGTGATAAGGAGTCAGAGCTATGGACCAATAATAATATCTCAATCTACTATAAATCTAGGTATTCTTTTATCACCATTGATAACTAGTCCTTGGTGCCATCAAGAAACCAACCATTGGGTATGTATAATCCCAAGTATTATGCTCCTTCATATATTTTTGATCAAGCTTAGGTTGTTCATGGAATCACCTCAAGCAACAAGGATGCATATGGTTATGAGTTTTACCCTTCACAGGTCCAATATGACTAGTCTCAGCCCTATCATGAGCCATATCAGTCTTATGCCCAGTCTTCCCAATATGTCACATCTCATACTCAACCTAATCTCATTTCCACCTTTAAACAAGCACTATTGGGATATGAAAATCATGTATTAGAGCTTGACAATAAAAAGGGATGCAGACAAGCAATCCCTGATTATGTCATCCATCAAGTAAAAAATGCACTAGATCTAGTTAAAAGTGAATGGGCTCCCTTTGAAAGAGCAAATTGGCAAAGGCTTACATATGAGATGTTGGATGTGAGTGGCTTGATTGCATCTTTGGAAGAGAAGCTGAATATTCATGAGAGGTAGCCTTACCAAATTTATCAACCTGCATATCCGCTGCCCCAAATTTCATATCAGACATATGCAGCCCCTGCTCATAAGCTAAGTCCAGCCTATCAAGGTCCTTTCCCTAATCATGTTGAGGAAAGTTCTGAAATAGTAAGTCTAATGTTTAAGGCTAGTCTTGATAAATAATTTGAATTGACAAATCTTCAAAAATAGCAATCTATGTTGGTAGCAAGGGAAGTGGAATCCAAACCCTCACTTTCCTCTCACCTTACAGCCCCATCTTATCAAGGGAAAAGTTCTAATCACAAGGTCATGAATTGGAAACAAATAATGGAATCATGGGGCAAAAAGGAGGAGAAAGACATTTTCCAAGAGTGTGAGGTACAAAATGAGGCTAGTCCCTTTCAAGTCCCTCCCACCCTTCCTCAAGAATCTTCTTGTTTTTCATGGCAACCTTCATGCACTCCCCACTTATCTTATGATTCCTATGAGCTCCAAGAAAGACTCTTTCAAGAAAATCTAGCTAAGCAAATTGAGGAATTAGAGGGAAAAATGAGATTGCTTAGTGAAAGAGAGATAGAGCTTTTAGACCTTAGAAGGGAGCCTACGCCAAAAGATACCTCTCATACCAATCCTTAGGTCTCTCAGCATGATGTCAAGATTCCAAGTTGGAAGAAGGAAAATCATGAACCTGTTAGGGAGCTTAAAGAAGATAAAATTGCTGACTCTTTCCAAGGGAAAAGTTCTAAACCTAAGGTCATGAGTTGGAAACAAACAATGGAATCATGGGGCAGAAGGGAAGAAGAGAAAAGTTTTACTCAAAACCTTGAAGAAGTTGAGGCTGCTCTTACTCATGGTGATGATCAAGCAAAATATCCTACATTTGAACACACCCCATCTACACCCATCTAAAAGAGCTATCAAGCTGCATCTGATATAGATGAAGTGATGGAAAAATGGAAAGAGGAGAATCATTTGATTCTAGCTCAAGAATTATCTCCCCTTCTGCATATGTATAACCATCAGTCTTCCACTTCATCCCTTTTCAAAGAGGAATATTTTTTGGAGGAAGCAAGTAGGGAGGAGTGTGCTCAACTCATGGATGGTTAAGGAGATTTCATAAGTGTCGAAGAGAAGGAGATCACCATAGGTACAACCTTTGATGAACCAAAAGATAAGTCACAAGTTTTTGCCTCTATCTCTGATGAGGAAGACAAAATATTTGACCTTATTGTCACTTTACAAGATGTCATGGAGGAGCATGGACACTTCCTTGATCATGTTTTGAATGACTTGTTTAAAGTCATTAGGGTAGGTTACACTATTCTTCAAGAAGGTTGTGAGCTAGCTGCAAGTGAAGAAGGCAACATTGAGACTAAAATAAATATGCAAAATTAATTCAAACTATCAAGATTGTCCTTTCAAGAGGTTGGTAAATTTTAAGGTGATATTTTTGAAATCATCAAGGAGGATGATCATGAAATGGAACTCGAGCATGAGGTAGAAGGAGATAAGCCAAAAAATGATGTATATCAAAAGACATGGGGTGATGAGCCAACATCCATTGATTTCTCGATGAGACACGACAGCATAAAGAATCAGCATTTGACAATCTTTAAAGAACAAGAAGAGTATGTATATGTTGGGGACATGTTTGACTCTGATCCACTTGGATGCAGGCCAATTAAGGTGGTAAACAAGAAGAGCAAGTCACTAGAGCTCCATCCCATTCAGTCACTTGTTTGGCATCATAAGTTTCCTTGCCATAAAAGAGACTTCAAAAAATTTCCTTTTGATCCAGGAGGTAGGCAAATATACCCAATTAGCTGCATCATAGTTAGATAGTTTCCTTTTCTTTGTTGCTTTGTTTTCCCATTTTTCTTTCCCACTTTTTTCTTTTAAATAAGTGTTCTTTGAACATGTGTCCACAGCTCAGAGTATTTTCAAAAATTTCAAAACTCTAGACACATTTAAATATTTCTCAAATCTCCAGTGTTTCCTAAGGTACCTTGCACAACCACTTTCATGACGTGTCTAACTCGTTGCCCCACACAGATTTAATAAATATTTGCTAATGGTTATCTAGTTTTAATGCCATTTTGAGACTTGATGGGTCATTAAATACCCCATAATAAGAGTTAAAGCTTAACAGTGTCTCAAACATTCCTGCATCTACTAGAAAATCCCTGTTACCTACATTTTCATTTCATAGCAAACCTACTTAGTGAAAGTTTCTTCCTTATTACAAAGGTCCATACCTGTTACATAGTTCACTATTTCCAAGTATAGATATAGATATGGAGGGAGCACAGTCTTCGCAACAAGGGTCTGGGACTTACGAATCCATTGATAAGCTTTTCGTAAGCAAATCATATGCTTTGGCCGCTGCACAACCCTTAAATACTTATCCACAGACTAGAGTCCCTAAATTTGGCTATGCCAATGACCTAACAAAGGTGAAAGATTTTTCAAATGGAATCATGGACCCAATTCTTCAAAATCATAGCAAAACTCTAAGAGAAGGGGCACATCAAAGGTATATTTAGAGGGCCAAGACTGGACAATACAAAACATTCACAATGAGGATATGGACTTCTCAGCTGGCACTATTCATTGTCTTAGTTGTGCATCCATGTCTTGATTTGGTTGAAATATGTGCTTAATTATTTCATGCACCCTCAAATATTATACAATAGGGTCCATTCATAGTGCATATTACACTAAAGGCTATCAAGGACATGTTGGCCTTGTATCATGATAAGATAGCCACGTTTCCAACTGTTGCCAAAATGCAAAATACATGGGAAAACATCAATAATCAATTGAAGTTTCTAAAATCAAAATTACAATTAGGGTATGATGATACCACTGTGTCGACACTGCCAACAGCAAGAGCACAATTTGTGCAAGCTAGTCAAGATGCACTTTCCATGATGGCTTTCATTTTTGGAATGAAAGATGATATAACTATATATGAAGAACAAATGGCCATCCTCTTTAGATTGAAAACTGTTGACAAGACTCAGGAGTATCGACTAGATTTCTTTGAACAGATTGCATATTCAATGGTTGAACAACTCACCTAGTTCAAATCTAAAGGGATTTTCAGGTATTCCTCTTATCTATTTCACCTTATGTTGTATCAAAACTCCATCTTTTCACAACACATGCATCTAAATATGTATGACCTAAGATTTGATCTACATAGGACCATTCCTATGTCTGCATGGACACATATCTTGTCCAAAACTAGTGACTCATATGAATTTTGGGAATTTTTTATTGCCCCTACTTTTTGTCATCTAAGTCTAGAGCCAGTTGTAAATAGATTGACTCTAAGTGTCTCAGGTCTTATGACCAATTACACTATTTCTTGTGATTACTTTTTCAGATCCCATCATACTATTATTAGAGTCCATGGTTTTAGTGGGGAACCAATGTTGCTACCTAATATTTTGACCCTTAGGTTAGCATTTTTAGAGGTCACCAAGCAGGTGTCTATGGTAGATAATGAATATGGCTCTAGAAAGAAAAAGAGGAAAATGTATGGTGTTCCATGGGTAATAAACAACATGGCCCTAGAGGTCAGAGATGTTGAGATCATGTTGCTAAGAAAGCTAGCCTTCCTGGGTTTCTCTTTAATTGAAGATAAATGGGTATATGACCCAAATGGTTTCATCACTTCATAGATTAGGACTAATAGGGTTGTTGCTAGAATTGTGCATGAGGGCCATCCCTTTTGGGAAAATAGGAAAAATCCTAAGGAAGATATTCCTGATTTTTATGTAGAATTGATGGATTTGCCCCTTCAAGATGATAGGCCATGGGAAACTTTTTATGTTAAACAAAGGGATTTTGATCCGAAAATCAAAATGACTTCTGGTTTAAGAAGAGCATTAAAGAACAAAGATTGGAACCCTGAGAAAATAGAATCCTATTGGAAATATAGGCAAGAGATTTGTGAGACAACCCACTCTTTTGGAAATGTGGATTCAAATGAAAAATGGGAGGAACTCTGGGATGAGTGTCATCTGTCTCCTATCTCGAGCCTTGATACAAGCAATTTTTAGACATAAGAGTCAGAAGCTAGAGTAGAATCTAGTCAAACATTGTAGACACCAGGGCAAACCTTAGCTACAATCACTGTAAGTATTTGGCCCCAATCTCTTAGTGCCATTGAAAAGCAAAAGAGTGTGGTATCCTCACCACCAAAAGCTTCTCCATAGCCACCACTAGCAACAGTGATAAATGTTGAAGAGAAGAAAACATAGCCAAAAGAAGAAATGCCAAAGAAATGTAAGAGGCTAAGGTTTTAGCTTGATTCAGAGGAGGGGACAGAACCCTCACAACATCAACTATATATTACTTCAGTTGCTCCTTAGGTAAGTGTTGTTTCTCATTCTTCTTATCAATCTCTCTCTTCTTCCATTTGGGTGACAATTCCATCTGGCCAATTAATATCCCCTACTACCTCTATTGTGCCGATTTCTCATTTTGCCCCACCTATTCATACTCAGGCTATATCATTGCCACATTTTTCTCCTTCTATCCTAAATAAAGTACCTCCTTAGATTTCTCCTAGCCAACATTTGGCTATTCCATATGGCTTGCCACAAGGTTATCCTTTTGCAGGTGGACACATTGCCTCTCCTTCTACCTTCCAAATTCAAGTAGATGTTGCTAAGAAGGCAAGGGAAGCTCGAATGGAGAAAAATAGGATCAAAGATAATAAATCCCTAGATACACCACATATGAGGTCACAATTTGACCCAATATAGCCACAACTAATGGTGACCCATTTGTCACTAAATATAGTCAAGCCAAATGAGAAAATGCAGCTTGAAGATTACATAATAAATGCAGTAGCTATAAACATGTCCCTTTTCAGACCACAAGATAGGGTTGAACTACTAATTGAATCCACTTTTACAATATCTGAGGATTATTTGAAAATATCAAAGAAGCTATAGAAGATGGAGGCTGACCTAGCCCAAGAGAAGGCAAACTATAGTAGTTTGACTATAGAAATCAATACCAAGAATAATGAAATAGAGAGTCTCAACAAACAGTTTCAAGATACTATTTATCTTTAGACTCACCAAGCTATTCAAGACCAAAATGATTCTTTAAAATTAGGTTTAATGCGAGTGAAAGATGTAGTGACAATCTTAAGGCAGGAAAAGGTAGCATTTCAGGAAAAATGTGAGGATAGCCTACTACAAGTCACTCAACTTCAATAGAAGCTGTTGAATGAGCAAAAAAATACCACTGCTATACAGGCTCAACTTCAAGCCAAATGACAAATGAAATAATAGTTGACACTTGAGTTGGCTAATAGGCCAAAGAATATAGGGGTTTTGAATTTGGTTAAGGAGCTTTATGTATCAATATGGAAAAGAATCTCTAAGGAGATTACTTAGCTCAGACCCTCTTTAACCTTTCTACTAAATGCATAAAAATTGTGTGAAAAGGTGGAGACTTCAGTTGAAGCCACTCTATCCACTGTTTCTTTGAGAGTGTTTAACTCTCAAGTGTTACTGCAAAAGCTATATGATGTAACTAATGGAATGTTATCAGTAGCAGGAATTAGTGACAAAATGATCACTGCTAAAAGAGTGAATGAAATTCTCAATTGCAACTCTACAATATTTAAATGTGAAGAGCATCTAGATGTAGTGAATGAAGGAATTAAAGACATGAAACAACATATTGAAGATCTGGTGCAATTAGGTCTTCCCTCCCCTTTTCTTGATAACAACACTGTGTTGATGACTGATGAAATTAAACCTTTGTTGTTAGCTAGGCAAAATGATCAGGCAGTCTTTTAAGGTTTAAAAGATGATTCATCAGTGCCTGAAGTGGAAGCTATCTTAATTCCTATTTCCCAACTGGAATTTAAATTGAAGGCTACAGTTCATATTTTGTAGAATTTTTCACACAAGGATATCATCAACCTTGATTTATCCTTCCACGAATTGCAAAATAAGTAGGGATTATCTGATGATGAGTGGTCTACTTATTAGATAGCCTTACTAAAGTTGTGATTTTTGTCACATTTGATCATGCGGGAGATTGTGGATTCTTCTTTTTGAGCAGGCTCAAAAGTCCCGAGGGTCACCAAGAATTGTAGAGTAAAAAAAACTCTACATGTTATTTTTAAGTTTCAGTTGTGCAGTTCAAGTTTTATCCCTACGTGCTTTAGTTTTGAGACAATTAAGTTTGACACAGAGCATGGGCATGAGTTTCATATTTTGTCTAAGTATCAAAGTTACACGAAAGATGCCAAGTGTCATTGATCAAGGCACATTTTGTAATTTCTATGAGTTGCTCGAAAAGTGCCATGTGTCTCATAATAATTTAGTGAAGCATGACAAGTGTCGGCATCCATGTTTCATGATTCTTATGTGTTTCAAAATCTTATTTCAATAAGCTTCTCTCAGGGTCAAGTGGAAGGTGCCAGGTGGCAAATATTGAAGGTCTCAATTTTTTTTTCTAAAAGCAATGGAAGCCACCACGTGCCCCTAGCTAAAATCAATGGAAGCCACCATGTGCCCCTAGCTAAAAGTAGTGGAAGTTGCCAAGTGTTGACATCTATTGTTTCTTCATTTTGTCTCACTGATTGATTAAAGACTGTGGTGGGCCTCGAGTTTTATTTCTAATGTCAGCGAAAGTTGCCAAGTGTCACCATCCATGTAAATTTGAAATGAGGCCTGAATGTTTTTATAGTATAGCCAGAGTGACACAAAGACCGACACATGTCACCTTCTATAGGTTTCTCAAAAGGTCACTAAGATCCCATGGAGACTGCCACGTGTCTTTGTTAAAGATGCACGAAAAGTGCCACCTATCCCCATTCTCCTTTTGAAGTTGCTCAGATGAGAAGCACTATGGGTCCTATTTTCTATAAGTGGTTAAAGTTTCAAAGAAGTGGAGGATGATAGATGTCAAAGATGGAATAACCCTAATACAAAGACACAGTAAAGAGTATAATGTAGTGAAAAGTGTCGTGTGTTTTTGATAAGTGCCGCAGAAGCTGCCAAGTGTCATTTTTTGGTGCCTCTTGAATAATGAGAAGGTTTTCAAGTAGAGTAAGTAGAGCACGCTGAGAGTCCCAGTTTAGTTAGATTTTAGTTAGACCATTGAATGGGGAACATGTGGGAAATCTAGAGCTAGTTCGATGCTATAAATATGAGTGCAAGGATTAGAACCAACATCATCATTAGAGGAGAAAGAGGAAGAGAGAATTTTAGACTTTAAGGCTATGGCTAGCAATATCATTTGCCTTTGTTCTATTTTCTTCAGTTATAAATTTTGTATAGCTGTGCATGTTTCTGTGCCTTTTATGTAATTGGAAAATTAATGAGAAGACTGAATTTTGTCCCTTTGTTGATATTTTCTGTGTCACTGTAAGAATCATCTAAGTCATGAACCTTTGATTTCTATGGCCACTAATATCATTTGCCTTTGTTTAGTTTTCTTTATTTAGAAATTTTGTATAACTGTGCATGTTTTTGTGCCTTTTATGTGATTGTAAAATTGAGAAGACTGAGTTTTGTGCCTTTGTTGATATTTTCTGTGTTATTGCAAGAATTGTCTAAAGTTGTGAGCCTTTAATCCTATTTTTTTCATCTTTTACATTAATCATGCCTAGTTTGCTCTTTAATTTAATTAAATCTTAAATATAGTTTTCACTGTGCTTAGTATTGAGAATAGAATTAAACCTAGGTGCATCACTATAGTTAAAATCTTCTTTCATTGTATTTGTGTTTCTGTTTAATTTCTATCCTTTTCCAAAAATACTTTCGAGATATAGAAGAGCCAGCTTCTTAAAAATTTGGAGGTCGTTTCAAGTCTCAAGTTCCACATTCTTGAAACTTCCCATTGTTGGTGTTGGAAACAGTGCAATTTTAAGCATCAATAGGTATCCCTAGTTGGTGTTCTATTTTTTAAAAAAAGAAGGGCAATTTTTGGTAGAAAGGGTTTCTTGGATTTTTTTGATCCATGTGAGAAGGTTGCATACCAACATTTCCTAAGTACAATTTTTTTTTGTTGGGTAGGGGTGTGGGGTCATCGGGAGACTACACCATTGTTATTTTCTCATCAAGATGAACATTTTAACTAGTATTTCAAAATTTCAAAAAAAAAATACCAACAATTGTTTTTGCCTACATTATTGAAAGTGCTTTTTTGGCATAAATTTGAAAACAACTTAAATTGAGAATCATTTCACTTTGATATTTAAATTGAAAAATATAATCAAACATTCCACTTGTACCAAAAGGCATCCAAAATCACAACAAGATTTAAGTTGACTAAAAAACACTCTCTAAATCTAATAAGTTAAATTCACTTTGAATTGAAAGGCACTTAAAATTTCAAATAAAATAAAATCAAATAAATTTAACCATCCTATCTTGATTCAAAATGATGATTGTTGTCACCAAATCTTGCACCCTAGAAGAGGATATTCAAGCCTCTTCCATATTTGGGCAACATAGTAACGCTTCCAAGTATGTGGGTGTACCTATAGTGAAAGTGAGCCTCTAGGTTTAAGGGCTAGCTCCCTAAATGTATATTGAAGTGCTTATCACCTAAACTAGTGTTTGCTTATGATAAAAAAGTTAGAATTTGCATGAAATTAACCTAATATAAATATGTGATACACCAAAATGTTTTCCACATGACCATCATACTCCATTCACTAAGAAACAAAGCATATAAACTAGTCTTAAAGTCCTAAATGAGTCTAACATGAGTATTTAAATATAGAGGTGAGTTATGTAAATAAACACAAGGAAAATGAACCAGAGGGAAAATTTCACACTCCAAGGAAAATCTTACACTTGAAAATAACCTAACACACTTGAATACACTCTATATGATCTATTAGAATAGGAACTCTTGTACAAACATGAAAGGATAAGGGAAGAAAGGATAGGAAGTTATCACTTTACATCATGATACATCACTTGAATACATAAAAAATTATTTATGAACTAAAAATTATATTTTAATTAATGTTCAAAGGCAAAATATGACATCATTATAGTGTGGATTCACCATACATGGTGTGGTATTAGCTTACAAAAGCCAAAATGGAAACTACTTATAGAACTTGAGAGAGAAGTGGGAAAAGAGAAGTCCAAAGGTCACTAGAACACTTGTCATGCTAATAGGAGAAGTTATACATGTAGGTAATGAGTGTGAGATATACCATGCAAGGTTTGATAGGATAAATGGCCCTCCAAGTCATGAAACTCATCAAATGTGGTGTAGGAGTTCTCATTCTACACAAAAAAATACCTTCATCATATACCCATTTTGGAATATCCCAAAACTAAAAAGGAATATATCTCATGATTTCAATAAGAGGGAGGGGTTTTATACATTCTCTATCATGCATTTCTTACATCCCTAATCATTTGTATTCTCTTGGAAGTGAGCCATCACTACCTATAGTCAAATAAATTCCTCTTCCACTCACCCCTCACACTTTGCCTAAAAATTAGATTTAGTTTTACATTAAACTCTATACAATGGAGTTAATTAAACTTGTAAATACCCTCCATTTCTTTATATTTCTCATGTATACCTTAAATAGGCTCCCACTCGAAGTTTTCACACTCTCACTATCTTGTTCACTTTGCTATAATTGATTGGCTGAGATGAAGGTGATGGTAGACACACTTTTAAAATATAATGGAGTATTAAATTATCATATAGAGTTATATAAAGTCTTTAACCTTCCCCCAAAGTTGGTTTCATCTCCTGAAACCTTATAGAACTTGTAAAACACTCAAAATAGTCAAATAAATCTAATTTACCTCTTGTTTGTACAAGTAGGTAACATATTAAGTGGATGGGATGGGTCTCTAGAGAGTCATATACAAGGTTAAAATACTTTAATTCCCATTTTATTCCATTAGGATATCTTTTCTCCTTCATTTCCTTCACTGGGTCCTTATTTAGGGTTTTGTAGGGTTTTAGGTCCTTTTTTATCTTAACTTTCATTTATGAAGATGTGACATTAGAATTATTGACCAATTACACAAAATAAATGCTTAGGACCCCTTTAAACTTCCAAAAACTCCTTGGACCTCCATGCACAATCTCCAACAAGATGTGAGTCTTCAAAGTTACCCTTTTGAGCTTGATTCTTCATTTTTCATAGGGTTGAGTTGTCTCTGAGCTAGAAGTGTCTTTCAGTGGGATTTATTATGATTAAAAATATCATATACATTATTTATATATCCATATATACATGTAAAAAAAGATTATAATTCTCATCTCATGTTAGAAGTAATATCCCCCCCATTTGGTCTTTAGGTATATTCAAGGCCATGTAAGCTTGTCTACATATTTGAGGGTTTATAACACCCTATTCAGTTTCATATTTATATTTAATATATCTCATTTTTTTATTCGTGATTAAAATTTAAATACCTTTTTTAAAGTTCCAATTATCTCCTAGCTCATCCCCTTATCTCCATTCTTCAAGACTGTTGAGTTTATGCTTTAGGGAAGTACCCTCTACCTAAGACAAAATAGAGGGTACTTCTCTTGTTTCCTCAAGAAAAATAGATTTTTTAGGGATTTATCCACGTGATGGAGACCATATGAAAAAAATTACCTTGGTCATATCATTTGACCCTCCAACTCCTTCAAGACCTAAGACAATATCCTAAAATGGTAGACTGTGTGCAGAGTTTTACCATGTGAACTGTTGACTATGTTACTTGGGCATTTATCTAGATTATTTTCACATGGTAAGAGCCTATTTAAATTTATTTTATCATTTTTTAATTATTCTTAATCCATTAATCATTCCAAACTCCCATGTACCCCTTCATACACCCTGATTGGTCAAGACTATGTGCATTTCCTGAATGTGCTTTACTTAAGAAGGACACATGTAGGTGCATATTGCATGGGTAAGATTGAGAGAATGAAAAAATAAATTTTAAGGGTCTAATTAGGGTAATAAAAATATTTTGGGACCTATTTACCTCATATTAAAGCTATATCCATATTGAAAACACTACTTTTCTATTCCCTGTCTGTAAAAGTCGACTATAATTGACTTTTTTGAGGCAAAAGGACTTGTAAGCATCCATAACCTTTGAAAAATAACACATATTATTTTTAAATTATTTTGTTTCTTTGGGATTCACCTTATATCAAAAAAAAATTCTATCTCTATGTTTAAACCCTTTCTATGGATGGTGTAGGAGTTTATGCCTAGTTGTAGGTGGATAGTTTCAAAGAGTAGACACATGTAGGTGTATATGGGCTCAAAACTCTACATATCAATCTCTTTTGAATATATTTTTATTTATTTATATGAATTTACTCTTAATGATATATTTAAATCATGAATACATACCCTATTTTTCACTTCAAGATGTTAAAGTCACCTTGAAATTTTAAACCCTGTAGATGTCATTGTTTAAAATTAGTGGTCAAAGGTACATATTAGAACTCTTCAAAAACTAACTTCCACTAACCATATACCCACTTAATTTTGTAAGGTCTTTCTACTATGTGGATTATACAATTCAAAATAACTAATATGCATAAAATATCTTGGAAACCTTATCACATGATATCCATAGAATGGTAAGGTACTCTATTTTTTGTGTTTTAGGGATTTGGTCCCTAAACATAGTCATTAAATATTTGAACATGAATTTTAAACTATTGAGATTATTTTATGATTTATTCATTACTATCAAGTCATAAATATAATTTTACAACAGTTTTGGAGCCTTAAATCATGTTACACTTCTCTATGACCATGTTCCCAACCTCTAAGTATGGCCAATATGTTAAAGGAAGATGTCCTCATAGCCAATTTATGATCCCTAAAGGTATTAAAAATAAAATTTGGAAGGATTTGAGTAATTTCAAACATCCATTTTCAATATGGGAGTTCTTTGAAAGCACTTGTAGACATGCATATTCAATGGGTTGACTATGTAAGCATATGGTATTAATTGTCACAGTCCCTTTATACACTCTTTGGAGGTTATAAATTACTTATTCCTCATTTTAAATACATTTTAAACATATGTATACCTTCACTAAAACTCCATGAATATTCTAAATAGGCTCCATACACATGATTCAACATGGCTACAAGTAAAAGTGAGTAAAGAGTTGACTGAGTATGATATGACTGAATATTTGATCAAGGGATGATGTTTTAAGATAAAAGATATAAATGAGGTGATTATTATTGAATTTAAACATGGAAAAAATCATATCCCATTCACATGAAACCCTTGTAGAGAATCCAACTTTTTGCAAGTAGTGAACTTGATAGCCATTTCACCTGAAATATCAACTTACAAACTAAACTAATTAACACATGAGATATTTTAAAAACATGAAAATAATCATGAAAATCATAATATTAGATATTTAATATCATATATAATCAATATCACCAACTGGATTATACAATTCTAACCAAACAAGAGTAAAACCTATAGGGTATGGGAAACAATTAACAAAAAGCATAGTCAACTTGTTAGAGATGATTCATAAAGCATAGCTGATTAATACTTGAGATATTATTATGAAAATTAATCTATTTTAGTTTAATATCACATCCCAAAGTCATTTTACTTGGAAGTTCTTCAACTAGTCATACCAACCAAAAACCCATTAACTAGTTTTGTATGTCTAAAATGGAGATGAAGGAGCAGAATGGTTTTAGATAAAATTTAGAAATTAAAGAGTAATTAAATCATATAAATGGTTATTATTAATATTATTATCTATTAAATTACCTTATCCCATGTGTCACACTCTTCTACAAGTCATACAAGTGCCAAACTCCATCTTTTTCAATTATTTTCTTAATTTTCAGTTAGGAAACCTACAATATTCATATGAACTGAAATTTATGATATGTAATATGATATATTTGAAATTTTAAATAAAAATATGACACTTGGACACATTTAAAACCATGCCACTTTTATATATGACCCTTAAATGACTCAATTTGACATAAGACTTAATTAAACCATGACCAAGGCAAAAATGGCATAAAATTACATATAATGAATGATAAAAAACCATATGAAACTATATTATAACAATTTATAATTTTTTAATATAGGAAGGTTGACCCATTTTGAGTTGTTGTCAAAATGGTCAACATTTTTGGTGATTTCCCAAGGGTGGTATGCTTGTTATACCAAGACCAATTGCCTAATCCTATCCATTGGAATATGGAGTCACTTGTACATAGTTTTAACACATAATTTATTTTTAAAACACACAAAAAAACAAACAAATTATAAGAAACAACACACAATATAAGAGACAACATGTGTTCTAAAAAAACACTTATGGAACACAAACACAAAAACCAAACTAACTCAAACATTAACTAACCTAAGATGAAAATTTCCTCCTAGATGAAAAGGGAATCTTGAAATATATCTTGTTTCATGACATAATTGATTTAATGAGTCATGCATCCTTTTTACCCTTGGCATTGATGCCTCCATCTTCTTTATGGTGTTTGCCAACTTTATTGGCATGATATTCAGTGAGAACCAAGCAATTCCAAATAGGTTAGCTATGAAAATTAAATTTTATTGCATCCAAATAGAATCATATTTATCATATAGTTCCTCAAATATGACCTATAATGGTGGTTTAACAAGGCATACCTTTTTGGTTTCCATAGTGCTCTCAATAAGATTAGGTTTCTCTTCAACTGCATGTTCTTCAAGCTCATCAAGGAGCTCTACATAGTCCACCCAATCTTGGTCATTCTCCTCCATGGGAAACTCTTTTTCCACCTTCTCAAGAACTTGACCCTCAACTTGGAAAATATATTTAATCTTTTTAAAGAGATTAATTTGTAGCTCCCAATCATCTTTGTCCTCCTTGTCATCTAAAGCCACTACTTCTTCAATCTTCTCTTCTTGATGTATGCAGTCATCAAGTTGGTATTCTTCATGATACAATGCATTTGAGGTTAAAAATTAGATATAGGTATTGAGTCATCTCCAATAAATATGTCCTCTACCTTTGTCTCATGAGACTCTTTTAGGAATGCAACTTATTGAGGAGTGACTTGACCTTCATCCTTGATAGTACACTCCACTTCATGCTTGAGATAGACATTCATAACTACATGATCAGACATGGAGTCCTATTCAAAAAAATATCTCTTCAATTATTGACCGCATTCCTCATGTAAAGATGAAAAAGATTCTTCAATATGTTTGTCTTCATTCAAGAAGGTAGGATTTTCCTTTTGTTCACCAAAGGGAATCCCTATGGTGATTTATTCTGCATAGTCACTCATGAAATCTTCTTGATTAGCCATGGCTTAGATTTTCTCCTCTTCACTTTCTTCCCTCAATATGGGCTCTTCCTCAATAAAGGGTGATGTTTAATTCTGATTTATATGCTCATGCGAAGGAGATGTAATATGAGGTGTAGTAGAAGGATGATGAGTTGGAGATGGAGTGTGGGGTGAAGGAGAGGGATTATGAGTGGATTTAGGAAAGAGGAATGCATTAATAAGCTCATAGGTAAGTGAATTTTATATATTATTAGAAGGACAAACATTTACATAATTAAGAGTTTCATCTTGCTAATATTCTCCTTGATATTCTTCAACATCAGCATGTTTATTTTTGAGATCTTTATCCTCCCACATACTCATCCTATCTATTGAGAATTGAAGGCACTTCTTTTCCAAGTCCATTTATTCTTTGACAACCCATTTAAATTCGTCTTCAACCACCTCACATGCACTCATACATATTTGGAAAAAACTTCTTAACCATTCCATGAGATGATTTGGAAGCACATCAAACTCATCGTCCCATGATCCCATATTGTCTTCACTATTTATCAACTCTAGTAAGAGTGACAAGAAAGATTGGAAATGGGGTGTGGTTGATGGGGGAAGAGGAGGGTAATGATGAGGATAAATAATAGATCTATTTTTTTGTATTTGAAGCTCTAAGAGTTCAATTTTTTAATCTTGATATCTTGATTTGGAATCCATAAAAACATCTTTTTGGGGTTGATAGGCATCATAGTATGAATGATAGGGCTCATATTGGGACTGATAAGGAGGTATTTCTTTATATTATTCTTGATATACTTCCTCATAGGTTTGTCCAAAAATATGGTATCCATATGGAGAGGGAAATAGAGGACTATATGGCTACCATGGATCATAGGATTGGTAGCCAATATGATAGGACTATTGAGGAGTAAAATTTGGCTTATATCAAGGTTGATAGGTGGGTTCAATATAGGGGTATTCACCATAGTTTTTCCTATCAACCTCATATGTTAGATGATATGTAAAAAAATATAAAAATATTCAAAAACATATACCTATGATGCTTACAACCATAATTCATCATTCGGAGTCACCATTCATGCTAACTTGCTTGCTTCCAAAAGTTGATTAGAGGAGAGACACACCAATAATATTTCCACTCTCTTGGAACTTGGTCCCACCAGGCATGCCAAAAATGTTGTCACCAAATCTTGCATCCTATAAGAGGGTGTTCAATCATCTTCTATATTTGGGTAACATGGGAACACTTCTAGGTATGTGGGTGTACCTATAGTGAAAGTGAGCCTCCAGGTTTAAGGGCTAGCTCTCTAAATGTATCTTAAAGTATTTGTCACCTAAACTAGTGATTTATTATGGGAAAAGAGTTATAATTTTCATGAAATTAACCTAATATAAATGGGTGATACACTAATATGTTTTCCACATGATCATCATACTCCATTCACTAAGAAATAAAGCATACAAATTAGTCTCAAGGTCTTAGAGGATTATAACATGAGTATTTTGATATAGAGGTGATATGTGTGAAGTAACATAATTAAAATGAACTAGAGGGATAATTTCACACTCCAAATACAATCATACACTTTAAAGGATTCTAAAATACGTGGTTACACTCTATATGACCTATTAGAATAGAAATGTTTACACAAACATGAAAGGATAAGGGAAGAAAAGATAGAAAGTTATCACTTTTCATCACTTGAATACTTAGAAAATTATTCATGAACTCAAAAATAGATTTGAATTAATGTTCAAAGGTAGAATATGACATAATTATAGTATGGTTTCACCATACATGGTGTGGTAGTAGCTTACAAAGGCCAAAATGGTAGCTACTTATAGAACTAGAGAGAGAAGTGGTAAAGGAGAAGTCTAAAGGTCACTAGAAAACTTGTCATGATGAGATGAGTTATACATGTAGGATAATGAGTGTAAGATAGACCATATAAGTTATAATATGACAAATGGCCCTCCATGAAACTCATCAAATGTGTCATAAGGGTTCTCATTTTGTACAAGAAAATTACCTTCATCATATACCCCTTTTAGAATGTCCCAAAACTAACTATGGATATATATCATGATTTAAATGAGATGGAGGGGTTGTAGACATGATCCACCATGTATTTTTTGCATCCCTAATCATTTATATTCTCTTGGAAGTGAGCCACCACTACCTGTAGTCAAAGAAAGTCCTCTTCCACTCACTCCTCACACTTGGCCTCAAAATTGGATTTATTTTTCCATGAAAATGCATAAAAGGTAGTGAATGACAATTTAAAATACCCTCAATGGATTTATATTGCTCAGATATACCTTAAATAGTCTCCCACTTAAAGTTTCCATACTTATCACTATCTTGCTCACTTTACCAGTTTTGATTGGCTAAGATAAAGGTGATAGTAGACACATTTAGGATATTAAAAGGAGTATGAAATGATAATAGAGAGTTATATTAAGTCCTGAACCTTCCCCTGAAGTTGGTTGCATCTCTTGAAACCTTATAGAACCTGTAAAACACTCAAAATAGTTAAAGAAATCCAATTTCCCTCTTGTTTGTATAAGTAAGGAACATAATAAGTGGATGGGAATGATATATAGCGAGTCCCCTACAAGGTTAAAACAATTTCATGATCATTATAGTCCATTAGGATAACTCTTCTCCTTCATTTCCTTCATGGGGTCCTTATTCAAGGTTTTGTAGGGTTTTAGCTCATTTTTGCTCTTAAGATTTGTTCATGAATATGTGACGTTAGAGTTATAGAATAATTACATAAAATAAATGCTTAGGAACCATTTAAACTTACCCAAACTCTTAGGACATCCATTCACACTCTCTAAGAAGATGTGAGTCTTCAAAGTCACCCTTTCAAGCTTGATTCTTCATTTTGCAAAGCCCTGAGTCATCTCTGAGCTAAAAGTGGCTTTCATTAGTATTTATTATGCATAAAAATAGATTATAAATGCTTGATATATCCATATATACATTTAAAAATGGATTATAATTTTCATCTCATGTTATAAGTAATATTGATCCCCCATTTGGTCTTTAGGTCTATTCAAGGCCATGTAGGCTTGTCTGCATATTTGAGGGTTTAGAACACCCTATTGAGTTTATTATTTATATGTATGATTTATCATGTTTTTATAGGTGATATTAAAATTTCCACACCTTTTTTCAAGGTCCAATTAGATCTTATCTCATCCCCTTATCTTCATTCTTCAAGACTATAGAGTTTGTGTTCTAGGGAAGTACCCTCTATTTGAGACAAAATAGAGGGTACTTCCATATTTCCTTAGGTATAATATATATTTAATATTAGTATATAAGTTATGTATACCCTATACACAAAATTTTTTATCTTGGTCATATCATTTGACCCTCTAACTCCTTCAAGACCCAAGACAGTCTCTTAGAAAGGTAGACTGTATGTAAGGTTTTACCATGTGAACTATTGACTATGTTATTTGGGCCTTTTTATAAATGATTTTAACATGGTAATATCCTCTAGAAATTTATATGATCATGATGTAATTATTATCAATTAATTCATCATTACAAACTCCCATGTACCCCTTCATACACCTTGATTGGTCAAGATTGTGTGCATTTATTGACTGTGTTTTGCCTAAGAAGGGCACTTGTAAGTGCATACTACATGGTTAATCTTGATAAAATTCCAAAATACCTTTTAATGGTTTCCTTAGGGTCATAATAATCTTTTGGGACCTATTTAACTCATAGTTAAGTTGTATCCATATTGAAAACACTACTTTTTTGTTCACTATATGTAACAATCAACTGTAGTTGAGTTTTTTCAGGAAAAAGGACCTATAGGCAGCCATCACCTTTGAAAAAAATGACACATATTATTTTTAAATTATCTAAGATATTTTTTAGTCACCTTTTATCAATAAAAGTTGTTATCTCCATGCTTAAACCCTTGTTATGGATGGTGTAGGAGTTTATACCTAGATGTAGGTGGATAGTTTCAAAGAGTAGATACCTATAAGTGTATGTGGGATCAAAAATATACATATAAACCTATTTTAAATATCATTGTGTTCATTTTTATTCCTCTCCTCTTAATTAAATAGTTCAAGCATGAATACATACACTATTTGCACTTTGAGATGTTAGAGTCATCTTGAAATTCTAAACCCTGTAGATGTCATTGTCTGAAATTAGTGGTCAAAGGTACATATTATAACTCTTCAAAAAGTAAATTCCACTAACCATACACCCCATTAATTTTTCAAGGTCCTTTTAATATGTATAGGATACAAGGTATAATCATTAATATGTATTAAATCTCTTGAAAACCTTATCACATGATATCCATAGAATGGTAAGGTACTCTATTTTTTGTGTTTTAGGGATTTGGTCCTTTTGATATTTTTGTACCAAAAATATCATTACATCTAACACCATAAGGGATACCCCTTTTGTATTTTAGGAAACACCTTGAATCCTCCAAAATACCTATCTTCCCCTTTACCTTGTAGAGTCCACAACTCTAGATGTAATTTGCACTTGTGAAAATTATTTCACAGGTTCTAGATCCCACAAAATACCAAAACCCAAAAACATGAAATCTAGAACTCACCATGCCCTTTGCACATTCTAGAACATGCAAAATGTGTAGTGAGCATTAGATCCCACTATGAACCCAAGCTAGTGGAATTTAGAACTCAACATGTACTTTACATGATTTCATAGCATGTAAAGTGCATGACAAGATCCATACCCTATGAAACCTTAATATCCACCTTCCACATAACCCAGAACCTTAGGTCACATTACAGATTTTTAAACATGTAAAGTGCACCACAATTTCTATATTCTACCAAACACTTAACAATTATTCACTGTGGGACCTAGAACCTTGAGTGCACTTTTCACATTCTAAACATGCAAAGTGTTCCATGGGTTTCACTTCCCACCAAAGCCAATCACCCCATAAATGGAGAGTGGTCCAACCTCCACCAACCCACCAAATCTTTTCCCATAAAAAGTATAACTAGAAGTACACATTGAAAGTTTTCAATGCACAAAGTGTATGATGAGTCCTACTTCCCTCCAATCCCAATATTCCCATGGAGAGTGTACCTACTTCAATCAAGTCCAACCTCTACCACCAACCACCCAATATCACATTAATTTAATGTTTTCTTATAAACACTAAGTCATTTTTTTGCAAAGCATTATCATTTTTTAAGTTAATTAAATTTTTAGATCTCTGATAATGACCTTTCCATGAAAGAAAGCTTTAATCCACATGTTGACAAGTACCTACAAATTCTAGTTGCGCTACATCTCAACCTTCCACATCATCCTCACTTGTTACATGATACTTTCTTCATTATTTTTTTGACCATTATCATCCATTTTGAAGCTCATTCCCAATCATTTACATTTATTATGAGTTTTTGATTGAGGTTCTCTTAGGGTTATTGGTTAGGGATTTATTTTGGGAGGGTCATTTATGTTAAATCATGTGTCTAGGGTCAGTTTGAGTTTCTAGAGCAATCTAGTGTGATCTAGGGTTTCATTTTTCTAGAAGCTACTATTGTCCCCCAAAAATATCACTCATTTTTGGGACAACATTTGAACTATTTTAGTCCTACATACCAAAATTGTCTCTTATATTTTCAAAATTTGTCTTGGGCATTCAAATTCCTCAATTTTTAAAGCTTCTTAGAAATCTATGGACTCTACAGGCTTAAATCTATGAACTCTGAAGATAAAATCTACAGACTCTGCAGGCCAAGTTCAATGGGCTTTACAGGTTGATTTCTATAGACTTGATTTCTATGGACTCTGCAGATAGGTTCATTTCTACAAGTTCAAAGGCTTCTATAGGTGGGTTTAACCAAAAGAATCAATTTCTAACACTTGGTCATTTTTAGGATTGGTTCAGTGCCTTGGTTCAATAAAAAATCTCCATCGGCAAGCATCTAAGCAAAGAAGGCTTCAACCATTGAACCATTGAACCACTTTGGCTCAAAGGTTCAATGATTTAAAAGTTTAAAAGGTTTAATGCTTTTGGATCAATGGCAGATTCAATCAAATGGTTCGTCATTTGGTTCAAGGCTTTGTTTGAACCATTGAACCAAAACTTGGTTCAACAGTTGGTTCAAACAAATGGTTCAAAGGCAGGTTCAATCAAGTGGTTCAATGCGCAGTTCATCTACTTGGTTCAAAGGCTTGGTTCATTTAATTAAACCATCGACTTGAACCATTTTGGTTCAAAGTTTGGTTCATCAGCTTGGTTTAACATTTGGTTCAACCAAGTGGTTCATTGCCTTGGTTCAACGAAGTGGTTCAATGGAATGGTTCATCACCTTGGTTCAATAGATCGGTTCAACGGCTTGGTTCAACCAAGTAGTTCACTCAGATGGTTCAAAGGAGTGGTTCAAATGTAAAAGTTCAAGAGAGCTTCCCAAAGGACAAGTGCCCTTATGGAGGGCATTTGGTTGACAAAAATACCCTTCAGAAGGGTCATTTTCAAAAAAGGATGCAAAGGTAATTTCTTTCAGATTTTTATTTAAGGCATTTGAAAAAGTCTGAGGTATAATTCTTTCAGACTTTTGTTAGAAGGAATTCCTTCGAACAAAAAGTCTGAAAGAATTTAAGAAGTGACTATGGGAAGAAAACCCAAAAGAAATTTTCAAAGGCAAGTGGAACAAAATGGAAATTTTGTGGACTTTTTATCCACAAGAAATTTCTGCAAACAATTTGTCCACAAGGAAAATACCCACAGAGAAAGCCCAGGGAAATTGTCCGTGGACTTTTTGTCCATGGGAAATTATCTATGAATAATTTGTCCATGGGAAAATGCCCCTGGAGAAAGCATGAGAGATAGTCCACTAAGGAAAAGGCCGCAAGAGACTTATAAAGTGAAGGCCGCCAAAAGACCTCGAATGGAAGGTGCCCTTGCAGGGGGCTCTCAGCTGCCAAATTGTAGGACACATCCCTGAAGCTAAAAGATCATCTTCTCTTTGGGAAGACATGAAATATAAAAGCTAAAGAAGGACCAAAGGGTGACGTTCTCGAAGATGTCAAATTCAAGATAGCGAACTAGCCATTGAAAACATAGTGACGGGCGCATGAACGTCAATTTTAAAGCTCATAAAATAGTTGTTGATCCTTTGAATTGATGGACCCAAATGCATTCACAGACTTTAAGGCCAAGACTAGTAGAAATTGAGGAAGGAACAAAACAACAAATTGAATCTAGGACCCAATTTAATTAACCATAAAAGGAGGAATGATGAAGGTAGGATCAGATCACCAGGTGGACATTGAAAGTTGCAAACTTTCAATAGCGTGACTTGTTTCTCTACATTGATAAAATCAAATGGGTAAATGCCCCTAAGTTCCAGCCTATCCTCTTAATATATTTTAATGCAACATGATGTGTTACTATTCCTGAGTCCTTCTTGAAGAGGCTATATAAGGGACTCTCTTCTATTGTAAATGTAACTCTTTTTGACAATCAGAACGAAACTCTGCCCAAATTGAAAGGCATAACTGAGACTTTGAGCTCAGATTGTTGATCATATTTTGTTATTGGAATAAGAAAGCAAGTGATTTTTTAGACTTTGTGCTGTGATATCTTTGTTGTTGAGGAAACTATTCTTATGTCTTTTTCCTTAATATATCTTTTATTCCTTTAATTCAACAAGCAAAATTAGTGACAGTAGTTAGGAAGGTGTCCTGAAGATTCAACTGTGGAGAGACTTTGTACCCCCATAATTGCCTTTAGTGTTTTTTCTTTTCATTTCTATCTAAAGGACCTTGGGATTACTTTGTGCCCTCATTGTCCTTCATATCTTACTCTTGAGCAATTCAGGTGGAGACTTTGTGCTGCATCTTGATTTTTTGGTTACTACATCTTTGGTTAAATTTTGCATTTACTACTAGGAGTATTCTTGTGGTTTGTTGAATAGTACTTCTAAAAGAAGAGGAGTGTTGTCTATCATTTCTCTTGAGTTTTTCCTTTGATTTGCATGCATCATCTCTAAAAAAAGAGAGATGGATGGTTTGTCCTACCCTTGAGTATTATTTTCTATTTATACATATATATAGCATATCCATAGGGAACCTCCCCTTGATGAGAGGAGAGATCAATCCCCTTATGATGTGGTAAACCTACACATTTGGATGACTAATCTTCCTACTTTGGCTAATCAGACCTATTTTGTTTATTAGTATGTTGATCGACAAAATATTCAACCAACAATTTTATGGCGACTCTGTTGGGGAAATACATAATTTTGTGCAATTTGGAACCTCAAGTTTCAGATTGAAACATCACCTGTGTCATACCCATTATCATTATAACCCTTATCCATTACAGATTCTAGTGACTCCATTACTTGTCTTACCCATTATCCATTTATAGCCTTACCATCTTCCTCCACCTTCGTTATTTTATCTGGTCTACAAAACTAGAGCTATTGGGAAAGAGTGCGTAGTTTAAAGCCTCAAGCTTTAACTGAAGTAAGGTCAATTCTTTTCCATTTTTGTTTCACAATCTAGCAGATTCAAGGTATACACGAAGCCAAAGGGCTAAAGGGATTGTTGACCATATATTCGAGTTGGTACAGCAAAGTGATTTTGATCTATTTCCTTCACCATCTCATCTCCAAAAAACCAAGAGCTTTCCTCTCACTAAAGTTAGATCTCCATTGCTAGATGAAGTATCCACTTCTACTGTTGATAAAGCTTTGCCAATAATTACCCCTTTGAGATTTTTTATTCCTCCTTTTCGTAATCCTACAATGGCATTTCAAGGCCCCTGGGGTAATGCTTTTGGTCCTCTCAATCTTACTCCACCTCTACATGAGCTTCCATGTAGTTCAAGGAAGAATTTCCCCAAATTCTATGGTGATGGGAAAGTTCATCCTGATGAATACATTGCAGCCTTCAGCATAGCTTATGGAGTAATCGGTGTAGAATTTGAAGATGTATCAGTCAGGCTTTTTGTGGAGACACTACAAGGTGTTGTTGTAGATTGGTTTTATCATCTACAAGTTTGGTCAATAACTAATTAAAATACCCTCAAAGCTAAGTTTGAAGCTAGATTAAACCTGTAGAAGATGCACATGCACTTTTGGCTCAACTTACATAGATGAAGAAAGAGCCTCATGAACCAATGAGGGACTTCATAGCCAAATTTGACAAACTAAGGAATAGAATTCCTGTAATTGCTCGACCTATAGCTGAGAATCTCAAATGCTTCTTCATTATTTCTTAGTTACCTAAAGTAAGTTTTCTCTTGAGACGTGCTGGTCAAATAGATCTTGCTACAACTCAACTTTTAGCCACTGAGGTAGAAGAATGATCTCATCTTAGCAGGGAAGATAATAAGAGATCCAAATAGAAATAGACCTTCATCATCTTTTGAATATTCATCTACAGGCACCACTAATCCAAAGGTGTAAAAGTTGGAAAATGAAGTGCTAGCCTTGAAAAATCAAATGGTGCAAGCAATGTCTTCTGCTCCATACAGAGATATGCCAAGAAAGACATTCCCAAATCAGTCATATCAGGGAAATGCTGCCAAGAATCAAGGGCAATAGAATCACCTTCCTCTCCCACAAGGAAAACTTGCCCTTGAAGCTCCTCCAACCAACTCAGCAATTGGATATTTGGAAATAGAACATGCCTTCTCTTTCCAACCTGAGTTTGAGCAAGAAAATGACGTTGATCTCTTCATAAAGGATCAACAAGAATCAGTTGGTGACTCCCACATTGGTTTCCTAAACTATCAGGATGAAACCAGAAGTAAAGGAGAAGCTATTGATGGATCATATGCAGTGTTTACTAGGTCTAAGAACCAATTAGTCTAGCAAGCTGATAAAAAGAAGATAGAGGAATAACCTCAACTAGAAATTATAATTGATAAGCGTGGAACTACTCTACCTTTCTAATCAAAGGATCTAGTGATCACCCAAAAGGCAAATGCATCAATTTTGCCTTCACCTTCTACTTCAAATTTGCAAACCAACCCACCTCCCATCCCTCCTAAAACTTAGAAAGTTGAAGTAACTTTCTCTGTACCTAGCTCAGTTTTCCCATTTCAGCCATTTGACATAATCGATCATGTCAAAAAGACAAAAATACAAATGTCTGAGTTCAAATATTTGCAATCCAATCCTGATCAATTGAATAAGCTGGTCCAATATGTCAAGAACCAAATTGTCCCTGTAGGACAAAAGGCTAAAAAGGTAACTCTTGATTCTTCAAAGAACATGCCTATTCCAAATAATCTAGTCATTACTACCCTAGCTACTCCTGGAAAAATAGAACCTTTTTATGTTTCCTTGTTAATTAATGGCCACAAGCTGAGTAACTGTATTATAGACTTAGGTGCATCTGACAATGTCATGCCTACTAAAGTAGCTGAGTCTCTTGGTCTCACACTAACCAAGACATTTGGGAGATGTTTCTCCATGGAGAACAAACAAGTACCATTGTTGGGGCAAATCAAAGATGCCTAATTTACATTTGTAGCCTTTCCATATAAGAGAATCAAGATGACTGTCTTGGTGGCTAACATCCCAGCATCCTATGGCATTTTTCTTGGATGAAATTTTTGCAAAGATGTGGGAGGAGAACTAAGCATGGATCTATCTGAGGCAAGGATCCCTGTCTAAGATGTGATGAAGAGATTGCTCCCTAAAAAGGAAGAAAAATACGTGGTCACCCAAACATCATCCCCTATAGCACAAATTCTATTTGAGTCTTTAGGCAGGGGTAATTATTTCTTTACCACAAAAGATGTTCATGTTTCTACAAATGAAAGTCCTGTAGCTGAAAATCTAGGAATTGATCCAAATAAGACTTCAGGAGAATTGGTAGGACACAGTACAAGTAAGGAAGGATCTTCCATTTCTAATGAAGAGAAATTTGATAGGAGATCAGCTTCTGATGATGACATCAATTCTTCCACCAATGATGAAGTTGGCACTGTGTTGATATCTCCTTAAGGAGATATTCTTCCTTCATATAATTTGTAAGTCAACAACACCAACAACATATTTGGATGTGAATCTCTATTTCTCGGATTGAAGATTTCTCAAAATGAAGATATCAAACTCCTTCACATCAAAGGAGATGCTAAGCTGATAATTTGTCAAGAGTTTGATATGGACAATCCAATCATGTGTTGGACTGGACCAGTAGAATAACAAGTCATGATGGTGGACCATGCTATTACAAATCAAAATCAGGCAAATGAACCCTTCACAGGGAGAGCAAGGAATTATGGTTTTTAGTTTGAAGACCACATCCTACCATGGGACAAGAAGAAGAAAAAGCCAAGAGGAAGACACAGAAGATTGGTTTCTTGGTGGAGAACTCCATTCACCCATCACCATTTTTGGAGGCAAAATGTCTTCTTGCTAGTTTATCAAAATAGAGCACTATTTTCACTATCTTCCAAGAAGCAACATCTAAAATACTTCAATTCTTGAAGTATCAAATCATTCCATCTGTAAATATGTATATTTGTATAGTTTTTAACTCTATTTTGCTTTGTTTGTTTCCTTTTTTGATGCCTTTCATTTCTAGGTAGCATGACTCCATAGCCCAATGGTACACATGAAGACACTAGAGATTCTAGATTCTACTCCCTTCCATTCATTTTACAATTGATAGAAGTTCCCCAACTAGAGCCAGCTATTGTCCCCCAAAAATATCACTCATTTTTGGGACAACATTTGAACTATTTTGGTCCTACAGACCAAAATTGTCTCTTCCCTTTTCAAAATTTGTCTTGGGCATTCAAATTCCTTAGTTTTTCAAGATTCTCATAAATCTATGGACTCTACAGGATTTAATCTATGGACTCTACAAGCTTAAATCTATGGACTCTGAAGAGAAAATCTACGAACTCTGTAGGCCAAGTTTAATGGGCTTTACAGGTTGATTTTTACAGACTTGATTTCTATGGACTCTGCAGACAAGTTCATTTCTATAGGTTTAAAGGCTTCTATAGGCGAGTTCAACCAAAAGAATTAGTTTCTAAAACTTGGTCATTTTTAGGATTGGTTTAGTGCCTTGGTTTAATCAAAAATCTCCATCGGCAAGCATCTAAGCAAAGAAGGCTTGAACCGTTGAACCATTGAACCACTTTGGTTCAAAGGTTCAACGAGTTCAAATTTCAAAAGGTTCAACACTTCTGGTTCAATTTTGGGTTCAATCAAATGGTTTGTCAGCTGGTTTAAGGCTTTGTTTGAACCATTGAACCAAGTCTATTGAACCAAAACTTGGTTCAACGGTTGGTTCAAACAAATGGTTCAAAGGCAGGTTCAATCAAGTGGTTCAATGCTCAGTTCATCCACTTGGTTCAAAGGCTTGGTTCATTCAATTGAACCATCGGCTTGAACCATTTTGGTTCAAATCTTGGTTCATCGGCTTGGTTCAACATTTGGTTCAACCAAGCGGTTCATTGCCTTGGTTCAACAAAGTGGTTCAATGGAACGGTTCATCACCTTGGTTCAAAGGAGTGGTTCAACAGCTTGGTTTAACCAAGTGGTTCACTTAGATGGTTTAAATGAGTGGTTCAAATGTAAAATTTCAAGAGAGCTTCTTGAAGGACAAGTGCCCTTGTGGAGGGCATTTGGTCGACAAAAATACCCTTCGAAAGGGTCATTTTCAAAGAAGGATGCAAAGGTAAATTCTTTTAGATTTTTGTTTGAGGCATTTGAAAAAGTCTAAGGCATAATTATTTCAAACTTTTGTCTAAAGGAATTCCTTCAGACAAAAAGTCCAAAAGAATTCAAGAAGTGATTGCGAGAAGAAAACCTGAAAGAAATTCTCAAAGGCAAGCGAAACAAAATGGAAATTCTGCATAATTTTTGTTCGCAAGAAATTTCTGCAAACAATTTGTCTGTGGGAAAAATACCCATAGAGAAAGCTCAGGGAAATTGTCTGTAGACTTTTTTTCCATGGGAAATTGTCTGCAAACAATTTTTCTACAGGAAAATGCCCCCAGAGAAAGCCTGAGAGACAGTCCGCTAAGGAAAAGGCCGCGAGAGACTTCTAAGGCGAAGGTTGCCGAAGGACCCCGAAGGGTAGGTGCCCTTGCTGGGGGATCTCAACTGCCAAATTGTAGGACACATCCATAAAGCTAAAAGGTCATCTTCCCTTTAGGAAGATGTGAAATAGAAAATCCAAAGAAGGACCAAGGGGTGACGCGCCTGAAGACGTCAAATTCAAGATAGCGAACTAGTCATTGAAAATGTAGTGACGGGTGCATGAACATCAATTTTAAAGCTCATAAAATAGCCATTGATCCTTTGAATATATAGACCTGAATGTATTCATAGGCTTTAAGGCCAAGAATAGTAAAAAGTGAGGAAGGAACAAAACAACAAATTGAATCCAGGACCTAATTCAATTAACCAAAAAAGGAGGAACAATGAAGGTAGGATCAGATCACTAGGTGGCATTGAAAGTTGCAAACTTTCAATAGTGTGACTTGTTTCTCTACATTGATAAAATCAAATGGGTAAATGACCCTAAGTTCTAGCCTATCCTCTTAACAAATTTCAATGCAACATGATGTGTTACTGTTCCCAAGTCCTTCTTGAAGAGGCTATATAAGGGACTCTCTTCTATTGTAAATGTATCTCTTTTTTACAATCAGAACGAAACTCTACCCAAATTGAAAGGCATTACTGAGACTTTGAGCTCAAATTGTTGATCATATTTTGTTATTGGAATAATAAAGCAAGTGATTTTTTAGACTTTGTGCTGTGATATCTTTGTTGTTGAGGAAACTGTTCTTATATCTTTTTCCTTAATATATCTTTTGTTCCTTTAATTCAATAAGCAAAATTAGTGATAGTAGTCAGGAAGGTGTCCTGAAGAGTCAACTTTGGAGAGACTTTGTGCCCCCATAATTGCCTTTAGTGTGTTTTCTTTTCATTTCTATGTAAAGGACCTTGGGACGACTTTGTTCCCTCATTATCCTTCATATCTTACTCTTGAGAAATTCAGGTGAAGACTTTGTGCTGCATCTCAATTTGCTAGTTACTACATCTTTGGTTACATTTTGCATTTACTACCAAGAGTATTCTTGTGGTTTGCTGAATAGTAATTTTGAAAGAAGAGGGGTGTTGTCTATCATTTCCCTTGAGTTTTTCCTTTGATTTGCATGCATCATCTCTAAAAAAAGAGAGATGGATGGTTTATCCTACCCTTGAGTATTATTTTTTGTTATATATATATATATATATATATATATATATATATATATATATATATATATATATATATATATATATATATATATATATATATATAATATCCATAGAGAACCTCCCCTTGATGAGAGGAGAGATCTGTCCCCTTCTGATGTGGTAAACCTACACATTTGGATGACTAATCTTCCTACTTTGGTTGATCAGACCTATTTTGTTTATCAGTACATTGATCGACAAAATATTCAACCAACGGCTACATCCCAAGGATTTTCCTCCCAAATATTTATTTTCCTTCAAGGATTTTACATTTGAACTAGGGATTCCTCAATAAAATATTCCTAAGAATATAATTCTTTTCAGATAGTGAATATTTCTTCCAAATATTCTCAAGCACTATGTACACTAGACCTACCTTGGGAACCTAAGAATCTTGTAATCCTCTAAGCCTTTATAGAGAGTGGACATTATTTGAGTACTTTCCACTTCTGTCAGAGGTCTCCCATGCCTTAAGCACCTTTGAACCCCACTAAATTATAATTTACCATAGAGATTAGATGTGTCTCAAACACCTTCCACCTCCACCAGAGATTTTAAAGCCCTCAAGCACCATAGATACTGGATGTGCTATGAGTACTTCTAAGTTCTACCAGAGAATACAAGTGCTCTAAACACCTATAGGTTATACCAACTTTCATAGTTGGTTTCTCATAAGTAGTAACTTTAGTTTTCATGCCTTCCAAGGAAATGAAGTTCAAATCTAAGGACTTTGAAGTGAATTCTTTTTTAGAGTTCAATATGGTATAAATAAAAGATATAGATTTAGGTCACATTGACCTAAAAGATTTTTAGGCTAGGATTGGTGCATATTTCAAAAGTGACTGGATCCAAATTATTTATTACTTTGGTTTAGCACAAGTTATAGCCTTTCTTCTATCCATTCAAATCCCTGAGTTGGTCCTTATAATGGCCCAACATTATGACCCTGATAGAAGACAAGTCTTCACTGAGAAAGGGGAGAAGGTTCTTGATCTATATCCTAACTTCATCGACACAGTGTTTGTCATTATTGAGTTTAAGATATATTTGGATATAAATCCATAGACATCAATATAGTTATATGAGGAGAAAAAGTATGGATGCTAAAATACAATTAACAAGCAATGGCTCAAGACTCCCAAGCATTCCTCCACTAGTTTTCCCAAGACTATGTATATATCAGATTTCATAGAGGAGATAGGAGATATTATAACACTATTTCACATAGTCATTGGCAGTCTTGATACTAAGTGTTACCAAGACTAGATGTGCTGGTATATCTAGATCATCAAAGAAAATAAACAATAGATAGACTAGGCCTAATTAATAATTGATTCCCTCCACAACCAGTTGATAGAGGTCTAAATGACAAACAAGTTTTATATGACATCATACATTATTTATATATTGGCCAAATGAAGATTGTTCCCAAGCCTCAATATATTCCCTAAAGAAATAACTAGATTCTATAACTACTACCCTAATCTCACATTATAGGCTAGTAGATACCAATTTAAGAGATTTAATGATTCTTTCATCTATAAAATCATCATCATGTTTGATCAAGAGCTTGGGAAAACAAGGTTCTCCCAAGCAGTAAAAGATGAGATTACCAAATGGGGTTCCTTCTTCATATAGTTCCACACCTATTTCTACATCAAGTTAGTTGGGTTTAGTGGTTTTCAATATACACTTCCTTGGTATGTAAGTGATAGATGGGCATTGTTGGAATTGGTTAGGCAACTAGTGGATACACATAAGATCCTTTTAGATAGATACAAGGTAGGGATACATTTCCCTATTTATATTGTCTATTACACATGCCAATCTCTCTTACAGGCTAGAACTATAGAGGTAGAGATGTTCTATTTAACACCAAGGACCTTGGAGTCCAGATCTTGCTTTGATCCATATGGTAAGGTCACTACTACACTAGAGTTGGAAATATAAGAACATGTGACATATTATGAGGATTTTTAGGAAGACTGATGATGAATAAATGGTTAGAATGAGGGACTATTCTAGGATGTCCTTATATCAAATAAAATACTATGATCTAGAAATATTCTCTAATGACTTAGTGGATGAAATCTCTAGAGTATATCCCATCTACCTCACATAGATCATTGCAATACCTCTACCAGCAATGAGGTGGTTAGTTCCTGAATCCTTCTCTCTATTTGATAGAATATCCCCTTTTGTTAATTTAAATATTCATTAGCTAAGAAGCAAGGGTGTGCAAATCACAAGAGAGATAATAAGGTTTAAAGACAATCTTTCAAATATCAAAGTAGAAGGTATTACTCATTCAGAGGAGGGCCCTAATAAATCAGTAGAAGAAATTGATAAAGGAAAGAAGAGGAAGAAGAATAAAGCAAATAAAGAGGAATTAACTAGATAGGTAAGAACATTAGATAAATTAATTGATATTTTATCAAAATACATGGTAAAATTACCATAGGGATCCATAGTTTCCAATCCATATCCTTAAATCCTATTTCCATTATTCTCCCTTCTCTTACTCTTATTTTATAAGAGGTTTCAAAACCTCTACCAATTATCTCTACTCCTCAAGTCTCTCAATTCCCCATTGTTCCACAAGTTTTAGCTCCTCCACCTCTATTTTCCACCCCTCTTCTTATCCCTATTTCACCTTCTGTTCCACCTATATAAATAAGCCAAGTGAAATTAACACAAATAAGTCAAGTGGACACTCAGGGTCCCTTTATAGTGGAATCTCAAGTTTCCACTCCACTTTCCCTTCCTCCCACTTCACCTTCCCTATTTGATCCACTCTAACTTTCCATTCCATTTATAATTAATTCCATTTTATCACCATTAATTACCAACACCACCTAATAGTACATTACCATGGAATCAGACATCTTGACTAAAATTATATAGGCCACCCCAACCCCTAGGATAAGTATTATTTCCCTTTCACCTCACCAACCCTAAGTAGTCCTACACACTTAATTGACACATTCAGTGCTTTAGATTTCACCCTTCCACCTATTCCCAAATTCACAACCCATGTGTCTATTCCATCTTTCACTCTATTGCCTCCACTCCCCCCATTTCCACTATTTCAATTATACCATCAATAGAGGTTGGAGTGACCCAGACACTTAGTGTAAATATTGATATATAAACCAATGATAAGATTATATCCTCATAAGAACCTCATATTTGACCAATGGTATAATATTCCTAGGAGTCTCTAGAAGTCACAATATCAGTGAATGCATCTACATCAATTACAAATTCTTTGGTGATAGTGTTAGATCAACAAAAGGATACCCCTAGTTGGTTAGCATAATCAATGAGTAAGAAGCAAAAAATAATGATTGATACCAAAAATTTGGAACTCATCATGTCAAAAATTAATAAGAAATAAAAACCCACTCTTAGGACCCTCTCAAGAACACTCACTAATGTTAAGGGAGAGAGATATGATGAAATTGTAGTTCCCTTGCTAGGTAAATCAAAAATGGATCTTATGCTGGTATATTATCAAGTTTATCATATACACATTGGTCAAAAAACAAGAGAGGGACTCAATAACAATGTGAAGATGGATATTAATTCTCTCTTCTATAGAATTGACCATGATAAAGCCACCAAGGATGAGATGAAAATAAAGGTAGATCAATTGACTGAAGCACTAAACCACTTTTTAAAACCTGATAAAACATCACAACAACCATAGGTAATGTAGCCAATTAGTTTAGATCAAGATACCATTGATTATGTACAAGATATTGTTCACATGGGAAGGGCTAAAACATAATGGTTTGAGGAACTGATCACAAAAGGTAATAGAGTTCTTGTAGTAATGGTGGAACACTATGGAGTCATCATGAGGAGGAAAGAAATTTTGAAGGAACAAATTAATAATTATGAAAGAGAAATTTATATTTTAAATATATATTATCCCAAATTTATAGCCATAAAATCAATTGGTATGGATACCCTCATTACTAAGAAAATATTGAAGCATGATGTTGAGCATGAGGAACTGCATAGGGATACTCAATTTTAAATAAAATTACTAATAGAATCTATAGAATGAGCCAAGGAAGCTCATGACAAGGAAATTGATGTGTTATAAAATATTTATAACATGTTGAATATAATTTCATGATGACTAGTAGATTATTCCAATAATCTCCTTCAAACAGAACATGTTCAGAACAAATTCAAAGCATTAGTTAAGGAATTTGAAAAATACACAGTCTTTGTCCTAAGTTCCATCCACAGGTTCATCAAGTATGAGAAATCAATTAATCAAATGAGGACTAAAATCTAAGTTATAAAAACCTTTAGAAGATAACTATTTAATGTCTAGGCAAATTATGCAGCCTCCAACATCTATTCTTATGGGCTACATGTAGAGAAAATACAAGATATATTCAAATCCTTTGACACTTATACAGAGAAGTTGCAGGCCATGAAGGATAAGAAAGCTAAAGAAGTTCCAAAAAATGATTAATTTCCCCTCTCTTTTGAACATTTTCAAATGTTATTATCATTTGTAATTTCATTTCAAAAGCATTATAATTTGTAATCTCCTTGCAAAAGTACAATTATATTTTTATAACTCTTTTTGAGAAAGAAAAAGACATATTTTTTTACACTTTATATTTTTTCATAAAGTGAAAGTTGAAAAAAGCACAAGTGCAAATTGCACTTTTTTTTGTTGATAAAAGTGAATTATTAAAAAGGTGCAAAATCATGAAGTGTAAATTACATGGTTCCTTTTACAAAAGTGATAAAGACTTATCAAGTTGTAAAAGTCTCACTTTAGGTTTTGCATGCTAGGGTTTGCATGAAAATAAACTTGGAATTAATTTTCAATGATATATTTTATTTGGAAAGGTCAAGTTTTACTTTTGAGTGCCACTTCTTACATGAAGAGTTATTTTCAGCCACCATTAGAGAAGGAGCCTTGCATGGATATCTTCAGTTTCATCTATGTCCAAGATCACACCTAACTTGTATATTATGTGTTCTAGTCATTCCACAAGTCCAAGATGCTATAAATAAAATATATCGCCTCTTTTCGCATGAGGGTTTTCAGATCTACATGATTTTCTAAACTGAGTGTTCAAATTTCAATAACTACATGTTTTCTATGACATATTTTGTATAAATATGGGCAGACCCCATGGCCCAATATATCTTTTTGTAACAAAAAATATTTTTTTCACTTTCAATGTATTTACTAAAAGTTGTAGCCTTTGGAGAGAAATAAATTTGGATATTTTCCTTTCTTGTCTTAAGAGATCTCTATGTGTGTGTAAGTTATTTGATTATTTGTGGAAGCTTTATCTTTTATTTTAGTCACAAGAAAATTCATCTATGGTATTTTACCCTCTTGATAATATTTTTTGAATTAAAGATCTTTTTCCCTTTTGTGAAAAATAGATAAAATACTACCTCTGATTTCTACTTGTATGAGTTTGTACTAAAATAAATTCAACCTATTTTCTTATCTATTGTGTTTTTCAAGCAAGAAATTAGACCCACTATAAAATATTTAGTGCAATCACTATATTTTTATTTTTCTAACAATTTCAATTCTTCAACCATTTTCCCCATCAAAAACTTAGTTTAGGATTTAAAAAAATACTAAAGAGTGAGATTTCCACAAAACTGGTATTTTATTAGTTTACATCAGATTTAGTGAAAGAAAGCGGGCCTTATCTAGAGATTAAACTCAAATTTCCAAGGTCCCTTGGCTTTGGAGGTTTTTCCATCATATCATTAGGTACTTGCACAATAAATTATAGGATCAAGACAAGTGCAATCCTATGTGATAATATTTTTTGGCACGCTTGGTAGGACTTGAAATTACACAAAGATCGATGTTATTATTAGTAAGCATTGTACAAGTTTTGTACAAATATCAAAGCACTTGGTGACTCCACTACCTTATGGACTTGCAATTTTAAGTTTATGTATGCCAAGAAAACAAACAAGATAATATACTAAAGGTAAGAGGGCTGATTTTTTAGAATTGTAATTTTCATCTAAAAAGACATCAAAAGCAGTTACACCTCAGCCTAAGGTATATCCTACAATTTTGTTTCCATCCCCTTTGGTAACTCTTATTAGTTTTATACCTCTTATAATGGTTATAAATTGTAATTTAATAGCCTTCACTATAGGAATTCCACTCATTTTGGCCCATCATGATGATATACTAGTCTCAAACATAAAAATCTTACCATATATTACTGGTGAAACCCCTACCACTGCTTTAGAACACATACAAGATATTGCTAATCTATGTTTAATCCATAACATGGTCCAATATAATGTTGCAATTAGACTTATAGTCTCCTCTTTCAAGTGGAGATATTTAAAATGGTTCAAATGCCTTGTTCCTACCTCAATCTGAGTTTGAGATGAGTTATGTGCTACAATGTGCACCCATTTTGAGGATGAGTGACTGCCTTTTCTTGGTTGAATAGTTAACTACTATTCAATGAGTTCCTCATGAGTAAATGATTGAATTTAATTACTATTTCCAAAAGACCTATAATAGAATCCCAATTTTGGTTAAACCAATTGCAAATAATTATTTCTTATATAACCTGAAAGCCCTCAATAGTGATACAACTATAATGATTTAGTCAATAGGTGGCTGTAGACACTAGAAAACTACACACTTGTAGTTTTTGATGACCGAATGACTTGGTACCCCATAAATACCCCATAAAACATTCTTAACCCTTAACCAACCCATCATAACCTAACCAAATCACTATTTTCCTATTCACATAGTATTATTCACTATCACTATTCACTATGGGACCCACTATCACTATTCATGATGACATGGCAAGTGACATGGTATGTGACATGGTAAGTGACATGGAAGGTGATATGTAAAGTGACATGGCTTGAAAGTGAGGTGGCTTGAGGTGGGACATCATACCCCACCTGGGAACTACCTCCAAGGTACCTAATGACATCACTAAGCACTAAAGGGCCCCTCCTTTGAAGAATGGAACATTTTTCCCTATGGGATCATCATTATACATGTGTTTTTATCCTCATGCATGAATAATTATGCCAAAATTCATGGTGCATTTAGCCAAAATATGAGAATGGTGGAAAGTATTTTGGACCCATATGAGCCAATGTGCATGATTCCCTCTCTATTTTGGACTCTTTATCAAGTCAAGAGACAAACCAACCAATTGAAAGACCTATTGACTAAGTGGGAATCTCACCCCCTTATTTTTCATGACCACTCATGTACCCCACATGGAGAATTGTTCCAAAATTCATGGGGCACTTAGCCTAAAGATAAATTAGTTTGGTGAAAAGTCCTTTGGCCTCATTTGAGCTCATGTTCATGATTCCCACTTTAAATTGGAGTCATGTGTAATGTGGGATACAAACCAATAAGGTGGGAATCCCACCATCCTTAACCCATTTGTCATTTATGATCCCACTTGGAAAATGGTACCATACTTCTACTATTCCCTCTTTTGGCATGATTCTTTACAATAAATGCTAAAAATACCCCCTTCTCCTTCACCAAAGGTTAAGTTAAGTTTTGGTAAAAAAATTCTTCTTGCAGGTTTCCCACTTTTGAATTAGGTCATAATATTGGAGGTTAAAATAATTCAGAGCAACAAAGATCTACTAGAATTGCTGTAGGAATTCATCTTCAACAACATCATCAACAACATCAACAAATCTTCAAGGTAATATTTATTTATTTTGTATTTAATTTTAGTATTTTCTTTTTATTTCCTTTAATTCACCCCCTTAAACACATTTTACATATTAATAAATTGACCTCCTTTTCCACCTTTGCCATTTTAATTCCATTTACCTCCTTTGCCATTTTGCCACCTTTACCCTCTTTGCTCCTTTGTCATCTTCACCCTCTTTATCCCTTTACCCTTTTGCCACCTTAATTAATTATTATCCTATATTTTTCAACCATTAACCCATATCATTTTTATTATCTCAATAATTTACCAATCCCAACCAATCCATTCTTTTGACCCTTATTAAATTGCCAAACCAAAAACCACCATTTTGCCTAACCAATTTTCAGCACTAGTTGATTTATCTAGTCATTATTTTAGTAAAGCATTTAAATTCCTTGTTTTAATTATAGTTATTTGATATCATTTTATGTTTTTTGGTTTCATATATTTTTTATTTTATTCAAATAATTTCATTTTTATTTATCAACTTAAGTTTTTAAAGTAGGTGGATTGACAGCCTCCTAAAAATCTTTTGCTTCTAGGATCTAGCTCATGCTAGGCAATCCACCCATCTACTTGTCTAAAAAACAAGTGTGTGGTAGTGTTTTATTCTTAAAATTCATCCTCCTAATCCAAATAAGAGATATCAAAAATTATAGAATTCAATGTTTGCATATTTTAACAGGTTTTTCTATACACCCTCTTAACTAGTTTCTTTCTTTTCAAAATTAGGGAAAAAGTAAAAAATTAGAGAGAAACATTTTAGCATGCCCAATGGAACCCTTGAATTTTATTGGGTTTATATATGTTTTAAGATATTTATTTTTATTATTAAAATTTCATTTAGTTTCACATCTCATTTCTAAAATTCAAACGTTCCTTTCTTCCTTTCAAAATGCAAGTTTTAGTCTCTTTTTCTTTATAAAAAACAAAAAAGGTAAAAAGGTAAATTGTCATTATTTTTTTCAATTTTCAAAGGAAATCATCCTAGGATTAGGAATTTCATTATCATCCTAAATTTAGGGGTTAATTCTAGTTTTTCTTGTATTCATTCAAAAATAAATCAAAATTTCCTTTTGGTTAAAATAAATTTATATAGATAGTTTTCTTGCTTATTTAATTATCTCATTTAGTTTAATTTAAGCAAATAAAATTAACTAGTGCACAAATGTTACAAAAACCAAACCATTTTAACTAAAAATAATATCAAACACACTTGAAATAAGGCCTGACTATGATTTCATCACCTAATGGATCACCTTACCCTTTCTTGGTCATCGTACTTGGCTTTAATCACTGCAGGGATAACCAACTTAACTCTCTAATTGAGAATAAACTTTGGATAAATGATATAAAGGATAAGCACCTACATTGGCTTTAGTATTGTGATGTAAGGGAAACAATCCCCAAGTATCAATCCATGTACATGATCTAATATAGACTTCCTCTTTAGAACCTAAATGCAACCTGAAACCAAACATAGATTGTTTTCTACGACCTATTCAAGCCAATTTATTCTTCACACTTTTATAAGGCATAAGTCAAAAGAGAGATTAAAAATAATTTTATGATTTAATGCACTCTTCGTACATGTATTATTTTCCTTAAATTTTTTTTATTACTCTTTGTTTTGAGGTGTGAGAACATATCATTCCTTTCCCATTTTCTCATATGGTTCTTACTCGCCAATAGTGAAGGGACCTTGAGAAACAAAACTCACCACCAATTCAACCAAAATCTTCCACCTCTCCATGCATTGAACACAATTTTAAACTTGTGGACTCCCCTCACTCTCTAAAAATTCCTTATTAGATAATTCTAGGAGATGTGAATTTAATGATTTTCCTACACAATAATCATGTAGCCTTACAACATTACCCTAGAATTATGTCTTACCAAATCCTAGTTTTGACCCCACCTATAGATACACCTTATGGCATGAATTTCCACCTCATGGGGAGTACCTCCAATATAAAAATAAATACTCAACCTTTATTTACCTAAACCTTATCATCAACCAACAATCCCCTTAAGGCTACCACTTAAAATCAGCCAACCTAAACTATCACTACCCTTATACTGCCTATCAATCACTCCACAATAGGAGTGCCTACATATAGCACTACCCATCTCCCTCTAATTACATCCAACCCATCAAAAAATACCCTAATTAAAATAATTATGCTATCCATACCCCCCATGTTACCATTGATTAGTACAAAGGTCACTACCCTTCCATCAGCCACCAACCGAACTACCACTCCTACCCAACAAGCAACCTTTAGTTATCTCCATAATACACAATGAAACATTCCATCTACCCATTCACCCAACCCTACCCAAATATTTTAATTTTCATACCAATATATCTCTTCTACCCAACTATTGGCATCCACATACCAATATATAGAAAACTCTCAACCTTCCACCCACTATCAACATGTTTCTCAACCATCACCATAATATGCAACTTATAACCTCTCATGTACTCAACCCCAAACATACTTCATGAAGATGATCATGGACAAGATGACTACCCTTGAGTCATCCATCTCTAGAGCCCATAATCTCTTGTCCTATGATCAAATTTTCAATGAGCTTATTCACCCTTCAATCCCTATCAGACCTTATCTACCCCAATGGGAACTTAAAAAATTTACCAAGTTTAATAATAAGGAAGACCCTCAAAAAAATTTAATAGAATTTATACATTTATGCTACTTTATTTCCCATGATGATACTCTTCTCCTCTATACCTTTCATATGTCATTATCTAGACCAGCATTGGATTGGTATAGTGTCATACCCAAACATTCCATCTTCTCCTTTAACCAATTAGCCAAAAACTTATTGGATCATTTTTTGATCAATATATCTAAGAAAGTTTCCGTTATCGACCTCTAATCCATCTGGTAATTTAAAGATGACTCTATTATCAATTTTGTGGCTCATTGGAGGAACTTGATTAGCCAACTTTCCTTTTCCTTGCATCAACTCAAACATATAGATATCTTTGCCCAGGAATTTACAAAGCATATCTCATCCACATTACATTTCCAAAGATTTTAGACCTTTGATGAGGCTTTTACCATGGCTTGTAAACTATAGAATCAAGCCATTGATGAAGGAAATCTTAAGCTCAAAAACAAGAACTTAACCTATAAAACCAATGACGATTTTTTTAAAAAAATCAAGAAACCATTCCAATACTAACACTAAGAACAAAGGAACCACAAATATTATTATCGTCAAAGCCACATCTCAACCATCTACCAACAAAAAAGATCCAAGGAACCAAACCTCCAACTCCTCTAATTCTTCAAACCAAAACCCAAGGAACCAAACTTGGAGCAACTAGAAGTAATTAACTCCACTTGGGGAACTCTATGATTCTATTTTGGAAAGGTTATTAAAAGCTAATATTATCCAACTTCCACCAATTAAACCACCCTAATAGTTTGATGCTTCTCACCTTGTGCTAAGTTGGTATAATGAATATGACCATTGTGCCTTTCATTGAGTCATAAAAAATGATATCAATAGGTGCAATAGCTTCAAATACCTTATCCAATCCCTCATTGACAAGGGGGAGCTTAAATTGGACAACCCAAATGCACTATCCAATCAAGCCTTTGACATATTTAGGTAACCTTTTCCAAACCATTTTCCCACCAAAAATGAGAGTAATAATGTTGAATTCTCTCCTAAAACCTATACCATTAACATGGTTCTTGACACACTCACTGATAAATAACCCATTCACCAATATACCAATCCCACTTTGCTTATTAAAATATTAGAGTTACCTCCTACCCTTTTGGACATCCAAATAGAGGAAGTAATCACATCCAAACCTTCAACAAAGGTTACCACACCTATCTCCCCTATTATAAAACTATCCATTCCATCTTTGGAAGCTGTCTCACAAGAAAAGATAACTTCACCCACCAAACCCTTAATTTTGGAACCTTCCATTAAAAAATAAGACAAAGGTAAGGGAACTAAATTATAACCTCTAAACCCTTCTTTGGTAAACCAACCTAGCCCTTATAAACTAACCAAAACCTCCTCCAAATTAACTAAACCTCAAACACCTAAACCCACCATGAAAACTAAAGTAACCAAACCCCCTTCAAAACCAACAACTAAAGCAACCAAAGAGGTAAAACCACCCAAAGCCTCAAATTTTACCTCTCTCAACCTTGCCCTCCATTTTAGGTCATTCTCCATAGACCTTGAGTATGAAGCCCATTAATTTTACAAAAACCCCACCACATTTATTGGTTAAACCTTCACACTCACTTTTTAACACACCTATTTTTAATACAACAATGATAGCTAAGTTGTCTACCTTGTCATCCTCCACCTATATCTCATTGGCCATCTTACCTAAACCAAAACCATCAACCAAGAATACCACCTTACCTAAGACACATATCACCAAACCTACTTCTAAACAACCTTCTACCTCAACACCCAAAACAAAAATTGCTAAACCTTTACCACCCTTAACTGAGTCTTACCTAACCATTCTCCAATAGTTATTGAAAACCTCTTCCTTTAGCTTACCACCCATCAAACCCTTTGACCCTTCACATCCCAAACCATCCTGGTTTAATAAAAATTTGATTTTTTTATAATATAAGACACTCAACCATGATATAGAGAATTGTAAAGCTCTCCAAATTCTCATTCACTACCTTTATGATGAGGATGATCTATTAATATATGAACATATTATGTCACCCATACCAACCAAACAATAACCATACCTACCCAATGCTTACCCACTCCTCCACTCTCACCTAAGAATGAAAATGAGTCTAACCACTCTACTACCTCACCCTCTCCTTCTATCCATACCATCAATGTGGTTACTAGATCACAATAAAAGGATAAAGGGAAGGCTAAGTTGTCTATTTCTTATACTTACCCCTCTTAACATTCCCAAGTAAACCACATGCAACCATATCCATCTTTAATCAAATTTAAGGTGTCTATCTTAGGTTCCCCAATCTAAACCTTCATACCCCAACCCATATGCAATATCTATCCAAAAAGCTATCTTTAAGTAGCTTCACTAAACCCTGACAAAAATGAGCTTATATTAGTTGATTTCTACTTCTCACATCACCACCAAGCACTCATAGAGGCCTTGAAATCCATCGAGGTCAAACCTAATGACCCTCAACCTCTAGCTTCATTTTTTGGTACCCTCTAAACTTCTAACCTTGTCACCTTTAAGAATTCAAAAATACCTTCCATCCACTCCAAAGACCCAGAACCCCCACTCTTTATTACCACTTACATCAACCAAACCCATGTCAAAAGGGTGATGATTGATGTGGTACTTAGCATTAATATCATATCCTCCCATTCTTATGACCAACTTAACTTAACAGATAATATCATGTCATAATCCATAATAGTCCTCTGATCCTTTAATGACACTGTGGACACTACCTTGAGAACTGTCATCCTTCATATCCATGTAGGACCCCACACACTCCATAAACTCTTCTATGTGGTAGAAGGAGAATTCCAATACAACATATTATTGGGATGACCTTAGATTCACTCCATGGAATGTGTTCCCTCTACCCTCCATCGATGCATTAAGTTTGAGCATGAGGGCTAGGTCTTCAATATCCAAGTAGACCCAAATCCTTTCTTAACATGCAACATGATCTATTTCCCTAGCAATGTACTCATACACCCATCTAATACACTTTCAATAGTTACACCCCAAATATCAACCATCAATGAACCATTAACTAGCTCATCCATCCTTTCTTCAAAAATCCCTATAGAGGAGCCCTTGGGATCTATGTTCTAATGATTCTCATTAGGGGAGTATCACCTTCTAGTATTTGATGTTTTCCCTACTCCTCAATAATATGTGAACCTCAAACATGACCCTTTATATGACTCTAACATTAGAACCATCATTCCTTTTGGTCCCCCAAACCATCAAATGAACTTCATTTATGGGGGATTTGATCAACCACTTCTTACTCCCACCACTACCTCCTCAATCTGACCATTCACCTCTAACTTTTCATACCTTGAAAAACTAGCATTTACTAGATTATACCTTCATAGGTGTTCCTAGAAGAGATTTGGTCTGGGTTGATATGTACATAGACCTCACGAGTTACCTTTGATCAAAACCCAAAAACCTCATGAGTTATTTGGATTTGGGTTTGTACCACCTAAATAACCACCAATTCACCCAAACTTATTGACACCATCAAGGAAAGCATCCCCTCCTCACCAACCCAACCTCCTTTGAAGTATGAGGATTTTGATATCATTCCTCCTAACTTTTTTTTATGATAAAAACCATTAGTTTAGGCCCCCTGACCTATCAAAAGGATGGCTAAATTCAAACCCTTCCTCTCATCTATCCTTAAATGATAGAGAAAGATTCTCCTACCATTAATACCATCTAATATCAAGATGATGATTCTATTCTCACCTACTTTGGTACCCCAAATTCCTCAATCCATAAATCCTTTCCTCTTGAATCCTTAACCATGTTTAATGAATCCACCATATATATCAACTTAGGAACTATGGATAACCCTCACATTATCAAATTGGGCCAATCAATGAATGTTGAAGAACTTCAAGACTTCTCCTCTTTCCCTCAAGACCATAGCATAACATTAGCTTGGTCTTATAATAAAATTCCTAAGATTGACCCTACCATTTCCACCCATAACATAGTCACTCATCATGATGCCAAGCTTGTTAAACAAAAACTTTGATGCATGCATCCTAATATATCCCTTCTCATCAAATAAGATATTCAGTGTCTCTTATTTATAAACTTCATTCAACCCACTGACTACCCCCAATGGGTCTTGAATATCTTACCTATCACCAAAGCCACTAGGGGTATATGTATTTGTGTATAATTTCATGAAATTAACCTTTCCTACCCCAAGGATGACTTTTCTCTACCTAGTATTGACCAGTTTGTTGATCTTATAGCCAGCCATGAGATGTTATCTCTCATGGATGGGTTTTTAGGTTACAATTAAATCTTAATTGCTCCTAAAGATTAGCATAAAACTACCTTTACCACCCCTTAGGGAAATTTTTACTATAGATTCATGCCTTTCAAGTTAAAGAATGTTGATGCAACATACCCATGAGCCACGACCTACATCTTCCATGACCTCATCCACACCATCATAGAAGACTATGTCAATGATATCTTGGGAAAATCCAAATCTCACCAAGATCATCTAATAGTTCTTGACATTATCTTTGAATGCCTAATCCATTTCCATGTCAGACTTAACCACAAGAAATGTGTTTTTGGGATCCTTTCAGGAAAGATTCTTGGCTTTATCATCTCTTTTTGAAGAATCAAAGTATATCCTATCAAGGTCAAATCAATATTGGATATGCCCCTTCCTACCAACCTTAAGTAACTTTGTATCCTACAAGCAAAGCTTCAATCCATTCACTATTTCATTTCCAATTTTTTAGATTGGTGCCAACCTTTCTATCACCTTCTAAATAAGGATGTTTATTTTAAATAGAATAGTAATTATCAAAAATCTTTTGAATTTCTCAAATAATACCTTTTTTCATAACCTATCCTCATCCTTCCTAAGGATGACTACCCCTTTCACATATATATCTCTGCCATCAACCATTCCCTAGGGGTAATGTTGGCTCACCGAGATGAAAAACATAGAGAACAAGCACACTTATAGAATACAAGACTCGGTATACCCATATCAAGAAACTCTACTTAGCCTTGACTTTTGTGGCCACCAAAATCTACCACTACCTTTTTAGCCATAAAACCTATGTCATAACCAACACCGACCCACTCAAGTACATGCATTCCAAGCCATACCAAAACCAACATATGGCTAAGTGGCTTATGCTATTAGCATAATTTGATCTTGAATTCCTTCATAAAAAGTTAATTAAAGGGAAACTCATTATTGACCAATTGGTTAAAGTGCTTTTAACATATCACTAACCACTTTCTATGAAATTCCCAAATGAATCCATCACTACTATTTCCCAAGAGGACATAACCTACCAAATGACTATGTTCTTTGATGGTTCCAAGTGCCAATAAGGTGGGGGTGATATATTTATTATCATTCCTCTCAATGGTGAACCCCTTCCTCTTTCCTTCAAACTTGACTTCAAATGCACCAATAATATGGCTAAGTATGAAACCCTAGTCATAGGTCTCTAAACCTCTCTAGCCTTGGGGATTAAGGAAATTAATGTCTTTAGTGATCCCCATCTCGTGGTCAACTAGGGAAATGGCTCCTATCAATATAATAATGATGTCTTACAAAAATATAAACTTTTAGTTGGTAAGCTCTTAATGCCATTCAAACATTACCTGCTCTAATCTATCCCCAGATCTACCAAAAAATTCATCGATACAATGGCTTGCCTTGTTTCTTAGATCCCTTCTTAGCCTTCAAATTCCAAAATATTTTTCACCATTCACCTTTTTACCACACCCTCTTATGACTAATTTGACCTCCCTAACATTTTTAGTATGGAGGAATCCCCATCTGATATTTGGTACAACCAAACTTTTAACTAGCTCAACTTAGGCATTGTTCTTCCAACCTCTCTAAGAATGCCTGAAGAACCTTTGTATAGTGTACCTCTTGTTACACCATACTAGTGGTAATCCTTTACAAATGAGTTTTTGATAGTCTCCTTCTTCATTTCCTACATACCCATGAACCTTTCCATGCCATCAGGGAAATAAATGATGGGATTTGTGGGAGACACTTTAGTGGTCTAACAGTCCCTAAACATATCCTTTGCCTTGGCTAATATTGGCCCATGCTTAACTAAGACTGTTGTGATTATGTAAAAAAGTGTGCTAAATGTCAAAAAAATGATAAATTACATCATGTGTTAGCCAATATCCTCTAAGTATCTAAGGAATTTTGGCCTTTCTTGTAATAGAGGCTCGATCTCATTAGGGAAATCAACGCCCATGCTTTACAATGATATAGCTCCATCATCATAACCACCAAATATTTCACCAAGTGGGTGGAAGCTATTCCTCTTATCATGACCAAAGTAGAGAAGATTTTTGAATTTATCACCCATCATATCATCTACTACTCTGGTGTTCCTCATAACATCATCACTGATAATGAAAAATATTTAAAAAACAAGCAAGTCTAAGGTTTATGTGATACTTTTAGCATCAACTTAAGCCTTTCCTCACCTTACTGTCCATAAGCAAATGGATAGGTAGAAGCCTCTAACAAAATCCTTAACAAAATGCTAACTAAAATCATTAATAATTTAGGTCAAGATTGGCACTTACACATCCCATTTACTTTATGGGCCTATTGTACTAGTATTAAAACCTCTATGGGTGTTACACCTTTCTCTCTAGTCTTTAAAGCAAAGGTAGTCTTACCTATTAAAATCCAAATTCCCTCTCTTCACATATCTTTTAAATATCTTATTTTTTAAGAATATTATCATCAACATCATTTAGCTTAACTTGAGCTACTTGACGAGCATTGTTTAGCATCCCTCACCCACCTCCATATCTATCAAGAACATATCAAGCATGCTTAAAACTATTACCTAAAATTATGATAATTCAATATCAGAGACCTCATCCTCAAATAAAACCAACATGTGACCAATATGGAGAAAAGTAAATGAGGTAAGTTTGCTTTCAATTGGCTTGGACCTTACATCATAACCCATAAGTATGGATCATGAGCTTATCATTTGTCCTCTCTCGATGGCAAACTAGAAACTGAGCCTCTCAATGCTTTGCATCTGTGTCTATTCTTTTATTAAAGAAGGATCAAGCTCATTTTTTGTGTAACTTAAGCTCATCCCTTAATTAATGATATTTTCACATTCATCCATCTTCCTCTTCTCCTTTTGAAGATAATTGATTAAAACATAGAACCATGTGATTAACCATCACAGTCATAGCCTAATCCTAAATATGGGTACCATGGCTCTACCCACAACATGTTTCTCATGGATACTTTTCATCTCTAACAAAATGGAATCCCATGGTCATTTTCTCTCAAACCACCTCCTTTCACCCATCATTTAACCCTCTTATTTTAAATTTTTTCCCTCATAAATTTAAACCTTTAAACCTAATTAGACTTGTCCATGTCTAAAAAAATCACATCCAAAAATAATTTGGATACCAAAATATTACTTGGGTCAATATCTTAAGCATTGCAAACTGCTCCCTTGAAAGACAGCTACCCAAAAACAAAATAAAAATTACTTGTAATAAAGGTAGGCTGATCCTTCAAAAGATATCTATCAAAAGGCATTAAATAAAGAATCTAAACTTAGACCACTCCCTCGAAGGATAGATAAGCCAAATTTGTCAAAAATAGATCAATTTATTGGAAGATTCCTACATTGATTAATTTCCCATATACATCAGTAAAGTAAAATACCCACTATCACAATCAAAACAAATTTTAAATAATCTTGAAAGATGTAATTGGATCTCAAATAGAATAATAAGATGGAAATCATAATCAACTTTCACATGTAGACTTCTCGCATTGATCAGTCTACATCTAGCATATGACATGGACTTGTCTATTATCATTCTTAGGTCACTTATAGAAGTGGAAAACTTACCCACATAAGGTTACCATACACATTACCCTGTATCATTCACACCATCTATCACCCATCTTCCTTTCAAGGGATTTTGAACCTACTTGGCATAATGTGATCAAGAAACTTATTTTACCAACCAACGCATGCTAATGTGAAGCATTTGAAAGGATTATGTTCCTTAAGTCAATCTAAATTTGGGATTTTTTTACTTTGTCCTTGTTAACAAACAAGAATTACACCTCATTTCTTATTCTCTCCTCATTGAGTCATGTATTTTTCCACATCTAGTACAATCATCTAACCTATTTATGTGCCACCACTATCATCCATCCAAACCATAAACAAAATCAAAATAGAAATATCATCAATTAACCCACCTTTTGGGGATACCATTCTCCACAACCCTAACTTGCCTTTGACGTACACACTTTCTTTGCAAACCTTCAACAAAACTAGACCATGTGGTCCACCAAATTAGGGCAGCCCATTTCAACACCATTCTCCAACCTTAGTTGAACTACATTATCCTAATGTCTATGGACTATGTAGGCACTACTTAACATCTAAAAGTAGTTCAGTCACTAACAACTAATTACCCTCCTCTTTTTCTTCTCATTAATTTACATTGCTAATAACACCATCTTGCTTAGGGCATCCTATATCAAGGAAGATTTAGAGTTTTCCTAGCATCCTTGTATTTTAACATCAATTAATACTTCCTCTTTATTTTCGCCCATTACTAAGAGAACTACATTGGCTTGAGGTATTTTTGGACCATGTAGGTAGTGCTCAATTATTAAGTTCAGTTTAACCACACCCTTTACTTTATCTACCCTTCTCACCTAGTATCTTTTTCTCCACTTCTCTACATATCTACTCACCACTTCCCTCCCTTTGGCTTGTCAATCTCTTTTAACCACTTTTCCATCTTATCAATCTCTTTTAACCACTTTCTAGCTTGTCAATCTCTTTTAACACAAAGATTGATAGCCTTCATCATTGGCCCCTCTTATCTCCCATAAAGCAACCACCTACTTTGCTTCACTGGCCTCCCCATCACCTTTCCTTGCACATGCTTCATAGCTCACTACCTCACCCACTTTTCATGTTTTTTGTCCCTCTCTCCACTTATTACCAACCTCACACTTTATCCCCTTTGTCTTATTTTACCATCCTCATCATCTCTCCTCACCCTTGGATATTTGTTGTACCCTCTTTATCACTCTCTTTTCCTCACAAATTCCACATCATCTTATTCTCCTGCACACTGAGGGATACTTTTACCTCTTTCTCTTCTTTGCTACCACCTTCGTACTACTCTTCCATTTCCTATAAACAACCTTCATTCCAATTCTTAGTTCTTGTTTTCCTCTTTCCCATCTTTTCAATTTGGCATGATTTCTATTTCTTCTATTTCTTTTAGCATCCCATTTTTTCTCATATGTGCCACCACTCTCTGTCAATTTACCACTCTTCCCAACTTTTCCATTTTTTTCTCCATAACTAAATTCTAACTGGGTCTTTGTCCTTTGAGAAACCTTCCATAGTTTCCCTTTTCTTCTTACCAGTTCTAGCCTTTTTCACTTTTCATTCTCCTTTTCCTCTTTTCATCTCAGTACTCACTTATATTTTGCATCTGTGTGAGTGTCCATGCTTTATACCCCTACTTCAATTCTTCCTTTTCCTTCTTATCATCCTTGTTCTTCATCCCTTATTTTCATCTCATTCCCTTTCATTGTGTTCCCCTATTTCTTCACCACCTCACCACTTTTCAGCTTGTAAATCTCTTCTAATCACCCATTCAATTTGTCAATCTCTTCTAACAAGCTAATTTCAACATACCTTATCTCTTCAACTTCTTATCCCCCCTTCCTTTGCTTCTCATCATTTTTCTTAACCCCTTTCCCATTTTCCATCCTATTCTCATCTCCAACACCACCCTCTAATTTACTTCATTATTCCTCTCCTTGATTATCATCATCCATGCTTACTTGGTCATGTCTTCACCTGCTTCTTCACTCTCCTGCCATCCTTTTTGTGTCCTCATTTCACTCCTTTTTCCTCTTGTTTCCTTTTCTTCCATATATTTACTTAATTTTCATTTTCATCACCAAACTATCTTCTCTTTGGTCTTTTTTTAGACTTATTTTCAAACCTTTCATGGCCTCCCATATTTCTCATCATCCACTTATCATTCATGATTGCTACACTTCTTTCCTTATCCTTTTCAATTATCCAATCTATCATTATTTACTACATCCCTCAAACCCCCATCTTCCACCTTTTATTTTTCTTCTCTTTTCTCCATTTCATTTCATTTTTTCATCTCCCTTGATGACACTCCTTGTTCTTCCCAGCCTTCTTATTTTCCTACTCCATATCCATTCTTGGATCTGTCCATCCTTATCCACCTTATTCTTTATCTATGACCTCATTGTTTTCTCTACCTATCTCTTCATCCATCTCCTGGTCCACCTTCAACTCATCCCTTGTTGGATCTCATTTATTTTCTCCCATTATCACTCTAGATTCTCGTTCACTAGTCACATTACTTATATGTGCATATACATGTTTGATTCTTCATGTCTTTTGCTCTTTTGATTTAATGCATGAAATCTTGTCAGGTTTGTTGCTTCAGGGCATCCATCTCTCTATTCAATATCTTTGTCTATTAAGCATAGGTCCTCCTTTTGTCCCCCTCCAACTACTCCCTTCACCCTATCCATCACCTCTTCCCCTTTAAACCCTCTACACATTTTGAGTACTTGATAGAGTATGATCAACACATCTTTTTTTAAATCCTTCAAAGCATGCTCATGCAATTCATTTTTATGGCTTATGTTCATTAAGTCACTCCCACTTTGGGTTTATTTCTCCTCCTTATCCAAGAAGAAACATTATAACCTCTTATCCTAATGTGCTTGGTTGATATTTTCTTTATGACTTTTGTTTATTGATTATATTCTTCACTTTAATATTAGTGGTATTCATTGCCTTACCTCATCTACTTTACCTTATGTTAAATTACAACAACCATAACCATAACATTCATGAGTACCCACATAACCCTAAGCATAATAACATTCAAATAATGACATACAACATATTTTTTGCATGTTTATAGTAAACTATGAAATATTTTATTTAAGGGTACGAGGAGTCACACGATGCATACAAAGTTATTAGACTATCCACACCTCACCTACAGCCTCTAGATATATTATATTCCTACCTAAGCATTAGGACAATTATCTAGTGACTCTGTATTTGTGTTCAGCCATCCTTCTACTTAACTACTCCCTGAACTAACATCCATAACATTCCCTATATCAATAACTATTAAAGGGTATACTCTATTCTCCTCTTTCACATTCATCCCCACAGGGTGAGAATAATAATCTGCTCTAGGTCTTTCATGTTGGGTCATTTAATGATCCAAAGTTAGTTTATTTTATTATTAGATTAATATTTAGTTAGTTAATAATTAATGTTTACTTTGTTATAAATAAAAGTTGGTTCATGGGTTAGTTGTAAACTGTAACCACCATAAAAGCTTATAAAGCTTTTACTCTTCATTGTGGAATCTATCTAAAATAATATAATTAAATATTTTGTGCAAAAATCCCTATTAGCAATGTAGTTTTTTAGTTATTTCCTCCATTAATAGTGGGCCAATAGTGGTATCAGATCTTGGAAATGGAAAATTGAACACACAGAGGAGAAAAGAAAGATAGTAAGAAAAGAACCCCCACAAGAAAGCATCTCCACTACAAAAAAGCATCTAGTATAATTTTTACCATTTTTCAAATGTGAACAAAGATATAACTGTACAACATGTTATCTTTTGAAGACTTGGTTATTTTTTATATAATTTCATTTTCTCTACATGGTGGCTCATTTTTTAAAATTCAATAATTAAAAATATAACACAAGAAGTTATACAACATATAATTGTTATTTGGTGATTTATTATTCCTTCATAAAGTAATGGCTTGTGGAAAATATTAAGATAGCACTGCTTGTAATTTAAGTTTTTGGAAAAGTTACAACTTCAAAGGTTTCAGATAAAAATAAAATCTATAATATAGTGCAACCAACACATGCAGTAATACAATGTAGATCTGTTTGAAATTTTTGAAAATGGTGTCCCAAGAAATAATGGTATAATAGATGAGAAAATAATAATGGAATTATAATTTATGTTTTATGGTGTCCAACATTTAGTAGTTGGTTAATTTTCATGCATCAATTAACACAAAAATCATAAAAGCCAAATAATGGTGCAATAGGGTTTCTTTTGTTTAGTCTCAACAGTGATAGAAAAATGAGATTCTTACAAACCTATTGCTTGGTGGGTCCCTCCAAGTGAAAAAATCAAAGTCTTCTATGGGTGAATAAATTTAGTAATTTTTTTTTCATGCTAGAATTTTAGTAAGTGAATTAATTTCACATGCTGGATTTTATTTTATTTTATTTGACAACTAGAATAATAAGGTTCAAATAGAATAACTTCCAATGACATTTCATACTTGCTTGTAGAGAAATTTGTGAAAATAATTTTTTAAATACCTTGGAAGTTATGGAGGTCAAGTTTTCAACCCTCAAAATTGCCAAAAATGCTTTTATTTTTTCAAAGAAGTCATTTGAATTAATTCTGAAAATTAGGAAAATATGTACCTATTGTGACTGTTTTTACCATATTTTGAACACAATGTCATATTATATTTTAAAAGTTAATTTTTTGGAAACTAGACTCAAATATATTTCCAATAAGTATAATCAAGGATGGGTAAATCATGTCTTGCTATGAAATTTTAATCCTCGTAAACTAGTAAAATTTTTTGAATTAGCATTGAGGAGGGGTCTCACTAGCCTGACAGAGGATCAACATTTCAAATTGTCATATCATCTACATATGGTGGCCAAAATCTTCATGTGAACATACTTTTTTCATGGAAATGGATTTTTAATAGTATCAATGTGAGTAGTTTTTTATTCTGACATGCATAAATATGTTTTTTCACATATTTTGAATAAACTACACATTGTAATGAAATCGAGTGCATTTTTAGTGGAATCTGACACCCCAAGTTTTTCTCAAACAATAAAATTATGGTTTATACATCAAAAAAATATTGTAATTATGTGTCCCACCACTTGTGTTATCAGTGATGATGGTATTACATTTTGGTTTTTACAAGTCCCTAAGGATCTAACATGCTAAATAGAGCAAACTAGAGGTTGGAGGATCCATCGAGGTTGGAGGATATTTTCCCTTCTCTAGTTTGATATTCACTTGGAGTATGGGTTCACTATTGTGATAGTAATTTTTGGCTTGTGTAATTTGCTTTCATAGATGTAGTGATGATATGATCTTTGATGTGAAGCATTTCAATGATTTGTACTTGGTTTTTTTATTACACAGATTCTCACCTCTCACCTAATAGCTAGAGAAGATATTGCATATTGGTTTTTTGATCAGTCATTATTGATTTGTAATATGAGTCAACATTGTGTTTTTAGCATTATTAGTGCTGAGCAAAGGCTTATAAGAAATATTGGTGATTGTTGGGCATTAGTTTGAGATGTGTCATACATAGTATAGAGGGTAGTCACTTGTTGGATAGATTTTGTGTGAGGGTCGATGTAGTTGAGTAGTGCATGATCATGTTATAGTGTAGTGTGTGGATGATCAAGGTGTGTATCAGTCTAGGATGCATAATGTACTAGTTGTACTTATGATAGAGTCTACTTGGATGAATCACAGTTCTTTGCTCTAGTATTTATATACCCCTTTGGATCAAGGGGGAGTTTGTTGGGTCATTTAATGATCCAAAGTTAGTTTATTTTATTACTAGATCAATATTTAGTTAGTTAATAATTAATGTTTACTTTTTAAAATAAAATTTGGTTCATGGGTTATTTGTAAACCGTAACCATGGTCAAAGCTTATAAAGCTTTTACTCTCCATTGTAAAATTTATCTGAAACAATATAATTAAATATTTTGTGCAAAAATCCCTATTATCAATGTAGGTTTTTGGTTATTTCCTCTATTGGTAGTGGGATAATAGTTCACCCTACTTAACCATCACATCCATTACATCCCTTTGATTTTATTGTTCTACTCACATAGGTACCACCTATTATTGCTTCAGTACACATCCCATTAGATAGTGAGGGTTCCCTCCATGGATAGGCTAAAGGTCATGTTCTCTAGCCCTACACCTTACACAAGAAAAGTCTCACCTTATTTACTAATAAGGAGGTAATATTTAAAGCTTTAGCTTAGGTCATGGGTGTTTTTTCTCTTATTTTTGGTTTAATATCACTTCCATTATCACCATTACATGTTGTAGTATTTGTTAGATATACACAATCACCATGTAGATTATTTTGAGTCATGGGGGTTACTAATTATCTCTGCCATTACCCCCATTATTTTCCATCTTTAACCTCTATAATTTATCTACACCCTAAACAACCTGTAAAACCAAATGACTTCATGATAGGTATTCATTCTTACCATGATTATTTAAATAAGTTACCCAACTATTATCCTTCATCGACATGATTATCCCTTCCACTAATGGGGAGGGTCTTATAATGTCATTGATTCCCTTGAATAGTCTTCCCACTTAAAATAGTCATGTCTACTTACCTTTTCATGTGGACACATAGCCCTCAATCCAACTGGCCATCTTGATATAGTCATTATGTTTTATCATGATGTCTTTTTATTGCCCTTATCATCTAATCTACATCTAATGTCTCTTCTAGCTTTGTCATCTTGTGGTCCTTATGGGCATAGTAGTCATTTATTTCATTATCACCTTTAACCTAGTTAACATAAATTGGCTTCTAGCCATGGGCCCCTATAATGATCATGTCTTCAAAAATTCTATTATTGATAGTGGTGGTAGCTCCCAAATGCCTGTCACTATAGAAGATCCCCCATCTTATCCAACTATATAGCTAATAGCCTAGACCACGTATCTCCCTACTATTTGAGACTCTTCTAAGTGGAACCTAAAGTCATTGGTTCCAAGGAAATGGGATAAAATATGCAAACATGGATGCATTTTATTTTGCCTACCCATGTAGCTCTTGGGTCAGGCATGGTCCATCCTCTATCACTCACCACATTGCCAGTTTTCTAACTCATATAATTTACTTATCCGTCAAATAAATTCTTTATAGTTCATCACTTCACTATTGACCTTAAAATTAGCTCATAGTAGTGATAAACCTTTGCCAAAGAGACTATGTAGATCTTGATAGACACCCATCTCCTAAAACTTGGTTCATAGTGATAGATGCTAGCATTGTGCTTATATGCTCAAATAATTTTTGAAGGCATAACCTCCTCATGAAGGCACCCCTTCTTTAGCTTAGCTCCATCATAGGACATTTGTGTTTCTTATCCTTTTATTACCCACTTATTTATCATACCCTACTCATCTATGTCTTCTCCTCTTAATGCATGTGGGATTATTATGGTGACTATTCACCAATCTATACCATGATACCTCACTATTACCAAACTATCAACCCAAACCTAACCATGTGGTATATCACATTGGGGTAGGCCATTTAAATTCCATTGAGAACTACATTTGGCCTAAGGTTTTTTTGGATATCACATCCATGGAACTATGTAGGCAACATCCACTTACCTAGTGCATATGGAGTCAACTCAGCCACCCCCTACCTGAACCCTTTCCAACCACTCTCTCTGACCAACTGACCATTCGACCATGTCCACCTTGACATTGGATGTTTAAACCCAAACTAATGCATATCTTTATGACAACCTTTCCTAGGCCATTTTTACCACACCAACCAACCTTGCTATGCTACATTTTTGCATGACCTAAACATTTGGGTTATTTTGCAAGAACACTTCCTACCTTGGATACCTGCAACCAACCCTAACCCTATCTAAATCACTTCATAGGCATGACCTAATCATCTATGACTAATGTTGTGAATTTTTTACCCCTGACATATGTCCCTCTATACCCAAACTTAAATTAACCAACATTTTCAACTTTGTTTCATATATGATCTTTACTATCATACTTAGTCACATTTTATGTGCATGTTTGTGTCTCAAATACCCAACTACCTTGTGGCACCACCTAGTACCTCCCTAACAACCACTTATCAAACCTACATCTGATTCTGATTTACCTCATTGAATCTTAGTTTGAGGGGGAACACTCATCCCATACTTGGGGCATCCTAACCTTTGATCAAGTGATCCATTTTTATTTTACATCTTGTTAATTCAAATCTACATAAATAAAAAGGGGTAAAATATAGACACTAAAAAATTTCACACTTGCAATTTTTGATGATTGAATGCCTCAAGACCCCCTAAAACCTTCTTAACCCTTAACCAACCCCTTATAACATAACCAAACCACTATTATCCTATTCACATAGTACTATTTAAAAGTACTATTTGAAAGTACTATTCACTATGGGACCCACTATCACTATTCATGATGACATGGCAAGTGACATGGCATGTGACATAAAAGGTGATATGGAAAGTGACATGGCTTGATAGTGAGGTGGATTGAGGTGGGACATCATACCCCACTTGGGACCCACCTTCAAGGTACCTAATGACATCACTAAGCACCAAAGGACCACACCTTTGAAGTATGGTGCATTTTCCCCTATGGGACCATCATTCAACATGTGTTTTTTTCCTCATTCATGGATAATGATGCCAAAATTCATGGGGCACTTATCCAAAATATGGAAGTGAGTGGTGGAAAGTATTTTGGACCCATATGAGACCATGTGCATGATTCTCTCTCTATTTTGGACTCTTTATCAAGTTGGGAGTTAAACTAACCAAGTGGGAGACCTATTGGATAACTAGGAATATCAACCCCTTTCCTTTCATGACCACTCATTTACCCACATGGAGAATGGTGCCAAAATGCATGGGGTACTTAGCCAAAAGACAAATTAGCTTGGTGAAAAGTCCTTTGGCCTCATTTGAGATCATGTGCATGATTCCAAATTTAAATTGGACTCATGTTAAACATGGGAGATAAGCCAAAATGGTGGAAATCCCACCACCCTTATCCCATTTATCATTTATGAGCCCACTTGGAAAATGGCATGAAAATGGCACCATACTTCTACTAGTCCCTCTTTTGGCATGATTCTTCATAGCAAATGTTATAAATACCCCCTTCTCCTTCACCAAAAGTTAAGTGAAGTTTTGTTCAAATCATTATTATTATAGGTTTTGTACTTTTGAAGGAGTTCATCATATTGGAGTTTAGAATAATTAAAAACAACAAAGATCTATTAGAATTTATGTAGGAATTCATCTTTAACAACATCATCAACAACAACATCAAAAAATCTTCAAGGTAATCTTTATTTATTTTGTATTTCATTTTAGTCTTTTCTTTTTATTACATTCACCTTCATCCCCTTCACCAACTTTTCCATCTTAATCCATTGACCTCCTTTTCCACCTTTTCCATTTTAATTCCATTTACCTCCTTTGCCATTTTACCACCTTTACCCTCTTTGCTCATTTGTCATCTTCACCCTCTTTATCCCCTTACCCTTTTTCCACCTTAATTACTTACTATATTATCATTTTCAACCATTCAAACCTCTCATTTTTATTATCTCAATCATTTACCAACCCTAATCAAACCATTATTTTGACCCTTATCAAATTGCCAAACCAAAAACCACCATTTTGCCTTAACCAATTTTTAGCAGTAGTTGATTTATCTAGTAATTATTTTAGCAAAGCATTTAGCTTGTTTTAATTTTAGTTATTTTCTATCATTTTATATTCTTTTATTTTATTTTACTATCATTTTATGAAAATTCTTTCATTTTTATTTATCAACTTAAGTGTTGAAAGTAGGTGGATTAACAACCTCTTAGAAAGCTTTTGCTTCTAGGATTTACCTCACACTAGGCAATCCACCCATCTACTTATCTAAAAAACAAGTGTGTGGTAGTGATTTCTTATTATAGGTCATCTTCCCAAGACAAAGAGGATCTCTCAAAAATTCTAGAATTCAACATGTGCATCTTTTAATAGGTTTTTATACACACCCTCTTAACTAGTTTCTTTCTTTTCAAAACTAGGAAAAAAGTAAAAAATTAGATAGAAATAGTGGCACCACACTTCCTAAAACTTAATATATTGCAATAAGGGAATAATATTATTTAATCCAAGCTAGGAAAATTTCACCAAGGCCACTATTTCCTATATTTCTAGAAATAGCCCCTATTTCCCCACCTACACTTACTTTAGTTCCCACTAAGAGTAAGGCACCTACTTTGACTCATGCACCTTTAAATGATATATATGAGGTAAATTCATTACTTAAGAGATTTATAAATTATTTATTATTAATGGAAAGGAAGTAATCCCAAAATTACAAGCCTTTTCAACCATCTAACCCTATATACTAAGGGAATAGGTAGCCATATCAAGGTAACAACTAGAAACAAGGATAGAATTCATAGTCAAGAGCTCCAAACACCCATGCTTTACCAGTGTCATGATCTTCCAAATCCATTATCCCTATTCAAAATAATTTATGTCAAGAGTATGATTGGTTTTATCCTTGAAATCACCCCCATAATTAGAGCACTTTCTCTAATAGTATAATTAGTCAAGCCTTGATGGTGTAAGTCATATCAAACATGCAAGGATAATAAGAATAATATACTTCCCAACAAGCAGACACACAAGAACCTATTCAAAGTAAATAAACTATCCTAAACTAGCAAGAGGATGATTTTGGTGAGATAAGCCAAGATGAATCATATTTTAATGGTGTAGGTCCCATAGCAGCTAATGCACATTACAAGAAAATAGAAATAGAAACTAATCAACCCCATAAGGTAGAGAAAGCTTCAACTTCTAAAGCTATAGTGTAACCAACAAAGAGAAACATAGTGAAAAGGTCACCTTTTATACCTAAAAATTAGTTAAAAGTGAAGGTGCACACTCCAAATCTTGTAAAAGAGGATGCAACCCCTACAAAAGCACCAACAAAGGTTGGTAATATCCCTTTTAGCATAGTTGATCAAATGAAGAAGACTAATTTAAACGTCACCATGTGGGAAGAACTATCTATACTAGCACAAAGGGACTTACTATAAGAGGCTCTAAAGAATTTCTAAATATCATAAAAGGTTCTGGCCAAAGGTCCTATACATGTAATAAATCTATGTCAGCCTCAAGTTGATAATAAAGTGATAAAAAATAGTAAGCCTCCCCCTTATATCTTTCACTTATAATAAGGAATCATCTAATACATAATTGCATGGTAGATTCATGGGTTAGTAGTTTAATAATGCCTAATAAAATAACTGATGCTTTGGGAATAAAATACACACCTATTAATAAGGGAGTAGTGTAACTAGATGGGAATACTGTTCAAATAGTATGAACCATAAAAAGATTGAATTTCACTATTCATGCTTTCCTAAGCCTACCAATTACTCAAGACATTTCAGTCATAAATCTTTCCCCCATTTTTCTATATATCTTTCAAGAGATTTTTACTGCAAAGATGGGAGGATACCTATCTATAAATTGGTCTCACATGTAACTTAGAATGAGATACGAAACTAGAGTAACAATAAGAACTGAGTCAATTGTAAAAGATCATATAGAACTATACAATCCTATTCCTTTCATAGAAATGAATTGTACATTGAAAGATAAAGAAGAGGAAGAAATGGATCGAGAGAATGCAACACCTATAGAAGAAATTCTAGACACTCATTTGGACTAATTGGGATCAGCCCTATAATTTGATCCTTATGACTATATATATTAGACAAGGTTTAGGATATATTGCATTCATGAGAAAGATGCCATTATCCTAAATTTAGTCAAGCTAGCCAAATATCTTCAAGGGATGTGGTATTTATTTTTGATGGCTCAAGAAGTAGAACAATGTAGGTGTAGGAATTGTATTGATCTCCCTACATAAGGAGAGCTACTTATGCTCATTTATACTTCAATTCAATTGTACTAATATTATAGCTGAATATGAAGCCTTAATTAGAGAACTCAAATTGGACAAAGTTAGAGTAATCAAGATTTTATAGATATTTGGTGATAGTGAGCTCATCATTCACTAGGTTAAATCAAAAAGTGTAACAAAAAACAATTTGCTAAGGTCTTACAAACACAAGGTTTGGTACCTATTAGAAGATTTCACCACTTTGAATATTCAAGTGGTACCAAGGCCATAGAATAAAGATGATGATCGCATGGCCTTGATGGAGTCTTATTAGAACCTACTAGTCAAATAAAGAAGAAGAATAGCTAGTATGTAAGGCTAATCATAAGACCTGTCCCTGATAATGTAACTAATTAGCAATTCTTCGAAAGTGACAAGTAGATTTTAAATTTTTTGAGAGAAGAGGCTATGTTATTAGAAACAAATAAGCAAAGGATATAAGACCAATATGGTGGTCAAATTATTCATCCAAAAATGAACAAGCTATATATGGGTCTCATTACACTAGAAAACATATCAATTTGGATGACCAACTGAAAGGTTAAAAGAAGAACATTATAGTCAATGAAAAAGATTGTGAACCTATCATCATCTTAGAAGGCAAGTTTGTCAAGATAGACAAGGTATGAAATATTTCATAGAAGCATGATTTTATTAAATTATGTCAAGATTTTGATGATAACTTATCTTGGAGTTATCATGACTTAAGAGTATTTGATCCAAGTTTAGCATAACACACTATAGAACTAGATCCAAATACAAAACCTATCAAGAAAAAATAGAGACCTATCAATCCCAAAATTGAACCCTTGATGAAAAATGAGATCTCTAATTTGATAGAGGATAATGTAATATTTATGATCAAACACTCATCTTGCATAGCAAATTTGATCCCTATCAAAAAGAAAAATGGTAAAATCTAGTTGTGTGTGGATTTTAGAGACCTAAACAAAGCATTGTTGAAAGATCACTATCCTCTTCCCCCTATGGAAAAAATTCTATAGATAATATCAAGATTTAAAATATTCTCTCTTATATACAATTATTTAGGTTATAACCAAATCTGAGTACATGAATTAGATCAATTTAAGGCCACTTTCATAACCAAATGGGGCATGTATGCATATATAAAAATGCCATTTGGTCTGAAAAATGTAGGTGCAAATTTTTAGAGAGCCATGGATATGGAATTCAAGGGCTTGATAAATGATATAATTCTAATATATCTATATTATATTGTACTCAAATCATGTTGGTGCACATCTAGACCACTTGAGAAATATTTTCTAAAGGTGTAGATAATTTGGGGTTTTCCTTAACCCAAATAAGTGCATGTTCATAGTACATGAGGGGAAGCTACTGGGACACATATTGTCAAAATAAGGTCTTGAAATAGACCCTAAATGAGTTAGATCCATATCTGCATTAGCACTATCGAGTCATAAAAAGGGCCTACAAAGCTTTCTTGGGAAAATCAACTTCATGAGAAGATTTGTACTAAATTCTACCTTTTTGGTAAAACCCCTTACTACAATGCTAAATAAGGGAATTATTTTCAGTTGGATATATGAGGGAAAAGAAAGATTCAAGGATATAAAATATCCCATCTCCCAATCCCCACCCTGGTTAATCCAAACAATGAGAATGATTTTATCCTCTATGTATTTTTAGGGGAGGGAAGTATTTTGGCAATTTTGACTCAGCGCAATTGAGAAGATTTGGAGCAGCCAATATCTTTCTTCAGCTAATCTTTGAAAGGTTATGAAGAGAATTATAGTTTTTTGGAAAAGTAGTTATATTTGGTGATAAAATAACTCAATAAATTTAGGCATATGATCTCTAATAATAAGATACATCTGATGGTGAGCCATTAAAGCATCAAAGAATTTTTTTTAAGTAGGGAGATAAATGAAAAATGAGTAGGATGGATCACCAAGGTCATGGAGTATGATGTGGATATCACAACCATAAAGTTGGTAAGAGGAAAATTATTGTGACCAGCTAGATGCCAACATCAAGACTAATAAACTAGTATCTAACATAGTGTATGCTCAAACTACACCTCTACTAGATAATCCACCTTCTTTCAACAATTAGATTATAAGACCTGACTCATTTCCTATAGATTGAAAAATACCCCTATGACTTCCAATAATCAAAGAAAAGATAGTTTTTACTCCAATCAATTCCCTATGTTCTTATTGATGAAATTTTATTTTAGAAGAAAATGATTGGAGTCTTGTTAAGATATATTGAGAATGAGTAAGTTCTCCAAAGTGCTCGAGCAATTTTATGATAGACCATCAAGAGGGCTTTTTTTGCAAGGAATATGGCCATCAAGATAATGAGATGATGCTAATATTGGCATAAGTTATTCAAGGATGCCCATCAATAGGTAATAAATTGTGAAAAGTGTGCTTACTTCACTGGTAAATAAAGACTAGTTGCACTTCCTCTTAGACTAATTCAAGTAGATCAACCATTTGCCCAATAGGGATTGGATTTCATTAGCATGATCAATCCACCATCAAGTTTAGGTCATAAATAGGTTCTAACATAAATGGATTATTTTACATGATGGACTAAAGTGGTTGCTCTAAAAAATACCACTAAGACATCTATTCTAGAATTTATAGATGATATAGTTTTAAGGTTTGGTGTTCCTTGCACCATCATATCAAATAATACTGAGGCATTTATGGTGACTTTGGTAAGTGAATGGTCCATCAAGAATAATGTGTACCTAAGCACTTATTTAAATTATTACCCCTAGGGTAATTGCCTACCTAAGTCAACCAATAATAACTTGATTAGAATTATCAAAAAAATGATGGAAGCCAACCGGAGCATGTGGCATATGAAACTAAAATCATTATTATGGGATGATAGAATTAATCTAAAAAGAGCCATTGCTAATTCATCATTCATGTTGGTATATGGAAGAGAAGCATGATTACCACTATCAATTAAACTTCCATATTTAGAGCTCAATCACCAACTGGCCCTGATCAATAATGATGAAATTATGGTGAGACTGGCTGAACTCATGGAGCTTGAATAAATTAGGTATCAATAAATGAAAGTATTAGAAGTAAATCAAGCACAAACCAAGAATAATTTTGATAAAAAGGCAACTACAAGAAGCTTCAATGAAAGAGACATGGTCTTTAAGTGGGATGTAAATAAAGCTAAACTAGGCAGGCACACCAAATTTAATGCAATATGGAATGGTCCATTTTTCATCACTCAGTGCAAAGGATCCAATGCATTCTAGCTCTCCAAAATTTATGGAGTAGAATTACCAATCCCAGTTAATGGGATATACCTCAAAGCTTGATTTTGAGGTAAGGAAGTTGTTTTAGAAATATTAAATTTTGTAAATAATAAGGTTAGTTGTGTTTTTTAATAAGTAATTTTTCACAAGTCAGACTCATTAGAAGTTGTTTCCTTAGATTATATTATTTTTTTAAATTTTTTTTCTATTTTTCCTATTTTATTTGTGTGTAGGTAGATCCATGTTGTTTTCCCCTAATTTAGAGTTTTATCAAAGTAAATTTAACTCTATGCCCAATGTCTAAGAAGGCTACTGGATTTAAAATTATTAGTAGGAAATCATCTCGTAGAGATCACCAAAAATGTTAAGATTTTTTCCTCAAAAATATCATTACATATAACACCCTAAGGGAGACCCCCCTTTATTTCCCTGAATCCTTCAAAAGACCCATCTTTCCCTTTACCTTGTGGATTTTAGAACTTTGGATGCAATTTTCACTTATGTAAATTACATCACAGGTTTTAGATCCTAAAAATCACCAAAACCCAAAACCATATAATCTATAACTCACCATGCACTTTTCATGTTCTCAAATGTGCAAAATTCATGGTAGGATCCAGATCCTACCATGTACCCAAATTGGTAGAGTCCAGAACTTAGCGTGCAATTTGCATATTTTCATAATGTGGAAAGTGCATACATGCTTTGGATCCTACCAAACCTTAATATCCCACTTTTGTATAACCCAAAACCTTAGGTGTACATTGCACATTTTCAAACATTCAAAGTACACCATAGTCTTCATGTTCCACCAAACACTTACCAACTATTCACTGTGAGACTCAGAACCTCGAGTGCACTTTACATGTTCCAAACATGCAAAGTTCCCTAAAGATATTACTTCTTGTTAAAGCCAATCACCTTGTCAGTGAAGAGTGGATTACTTCAAATAGGTCCAATCTCCACCAATCCACCAAATTTTTTCCCATGGAAAGTATAACTTGAAGTGCACATTGCACATTTTTAATGTGCAAAGTGATGTCAAGTCCTACTTCCTGCCAAGCCTGATCTTCTCACAAAGAGTGAACCTACTTCAATCAAGTTTAACCTCTACCACCAACCACCTGAGATTGCATTAATTTAAAGTTTTCTTATAAAAATGAAGTCCTTTATTTGCAAATCACTATCATTTGTTAAGTTTTTAATTATGTTTTTAGATATTTGATAATGACCTTACTATGTAAGAAAGATTCAATCCACGTGTTGACAAGTACTTGTGAATTCTAGTCACATTGCATCTCAACCTTCCATGTCATCCTTGCTTGTTGTATGGTACTTTCCTCATTATTTTTCTTCCATTATCTTCCATTTTAAATCTTTTTCCTAATCATTTACATTTCTTATGAGTTTTTAGATTGAGGTTCTCTAAGGGTTATTAGTTAGGGATTTATTTTGGGAGGGTCATTTTGTGTTAAATCATGTGTCTAGGTCAATCTATGTTTTTAGAGAAATCTAGGGCGATCTAGGGTTTCATTTTTCTAGAAGATGCATCACAAGGATTTTCCTCCCAAATATTCATTTTCCCTTAAAATATTTTGCATTTGAACTAGGGCTTCCTCAATAGAATATTCCTATAAATCTACTTCTTTTCAAATAGTTAATATTCCTTTCAAATATTCTTAAGCACCATGGACACTGGACCTACCTTGGAAACCTAAGAATCCTACAAGCCTCTAAGCCTTCATGGAGAGTGGGTGTGCTATGAGCACCTTCCACTTCTGTCAGAGGTCTCACATGCCTCAATCACCATTGAACCCTATCGACTTATAGTGCACCGTAGAGAGTGGATGTGTCTCAAACACCTCCCATCTCCACCAAATATTTTACAAACCTCAAGAACTATGAACACTTGATGTGCTCTAAGAACCTCAAAGTTCCACCAAATAATACAAGTGTGCTAGACACCTGTAGGTTCCACTGACTTTTAGAGTTAGTTTCTTGCAAGTAGTAACTTCAATTTTCATGCCTCCCATATAGTCACTAGGCCTTAGTATAGTCCCTAAAGAAATAAGTAGAGTATATAACTACTACCCTAATCTCACATTATAGGTTAGTAGAAAAAAATTTAGGATAATTAACAATGCTTTCATCTACAACATCATCATCCTATTTGATTAGGAGCTTGGGAAAACAAGGTTCTCCTAAGCAGCAAAAGGTGAGATTACCAAATGGGGTTCCTTCTTTATATATTTCCCCACCTACTCCTATATTAGGGTAACCAAGTTCATTGGTTGTCCCTATACACTTCCTTGATACACAAGTGATAGATGAACATTATCAGACTCGGTTAAGTAACTAGTGGATATGCATAAGCTCCTGTTAGATAGACATAAGGCATGGATACATTTCCCTATTTATATTGGATGTTACAGATGCCAATCTCTCTTAAAGGCTAGAAATGTAGAGTCAAAGATGTGCTTAGTAACACTAAGGACCCTAGAGTCAAAATCTTACTTTGATCCATACAGTATGGTCACTACTACACTAGAGTTGGAAACATATGAACATATGCCATTTTATGAGGATTTATGGGAAGATTGTGATGATGATGAAGAAATGGTCAAAATGAGGGACTATTATAGGATGTCCCTACAACAAATAAAATACTATGTTTTGGCACCATTCCTTGATGACTTGGTGGATAAAATCTCTAGAGTAAATTTGATCTACCTCAAACAGATCATTGTTATACCTTTACCACCAGTGAGGTAGTCAATTCTTAAATCCTTCTCTCTATTTGATAGAATATCCCCTATTATTTACATAACTATCAATTAGATAAAAATAAGGGGTGTACAAATCAAAAGAGAGACAATAGGGGTTAAATAGAATATTTTGAAGATAAAAATAGAAGGTATTACTCCTTCAGAGGAGGGCCCTATTGAATAAGTAGAGGAACCTAACAAAGGAAAAAATAGGAAGAAGACTAAAGAAAATAAAGGGAAATCAAGTAGACAGGTAGGAGCTACAAATAAACTAATCAATCTTTTAGTAGAAGACATGTCAATAGAACCATAGGGATCCATAGTTTTAGATCCCATATCCTTAACTCCTATTTCTAATATTTTCCCTTCTCCTACTCTTATTGTATAAGAGGTTTCACCACCTCTACCAATTGTCTCTACTCCTCAAGTCTCTCAAGTCCCCATTGTTCCACAAGTTTTAGCTCCTCCACCTCTAGTGTCAACCCATCCTCTTATCCCTAGTTTACCTACCATTCCACCCACACCATAATCCAAGTGCAAATAGCACAAATAAGTCAAGTGGACACTCAGGGCCCCTTTATATTAGAAGATCAAGTTTCCACTCCACTTCTCTTCCTCCCACTTCACCTTCCCGATATAATCCACTCCTAATTTCCATTTTATTTATAATTCCTTCTATTTCATCACCATAATTCCCAACACAACCCAATAGTACATTATTTTCGAATCAATCATCATGACTATAATTTTGGAGGCCACCTTAACCCATAAGACAAGTACTATTTATATTTCATCTCAACCCACTATTTTCACCTCAACAACCTTGAGTGGTCCTACAAACTTAATTGACACATTTAGTGATTTGGCTTCCACCCTTCCACTAGTTCCCAAATTCATAACCCATTATTCATTCTATCCTCCACTCTACCAATAGGCACAACTATTCCATTGCCTCCACTCACCCCATTTCCACTATTTCAACTATAGCATCAGTAGAGGTTGGAGTGACCCAAACACTTGGTATAAATATTAATTTACAAACCATTGATAAGAGTGGATCCTCACAGGCACCTCCTGAGTAAATAATGGTATCATCTTCCTAGTAGTCTGCACTAGTCATAGAACTAGCTAATGTAGTTATATTAGTTGTAGACTATTTGGTGATAGTGTCAGATCAATAGAAGGCTACCCCTAGTTGGTTAGCATAAAAAGTGAGTAAGAAGCATAAAATAATGATTTATCCTAGCACTTTGGACTTTGGCATGTTAGAAGTCAAGAATAAATAAAAAACAACTCCCGTGACCCTCTAAATAACATTCATTGATGATAAGGGAGAGAGATATGTTGAAATTATAATTCCCCCATTACACAAATCAAAAGATGATTTTGTGGTAATAGATTATCAAGTTTCTCATATACACCTTGGTATAAAATTAAGAGAGGGAATCAAAAAAGATGTGTAGATGGGTATTAATTATCTATTCTAAAGAATTGACCATGATAAAGCCACCAAGGATTAGCTAAAAAAAAGGTAGATCAATTGACCAAAGCATTGAACCAATTCATAAGGCCTGGTGAAATATCACAGTAATCATAGACAATGCAGCCAATCAGTCCAACTCAAGTTACCATTGATTTTGTATGAGATATTTCTCACATGGGAAGGGATATAAAATAAAGGTCTAAGGAAATAATCACAAAAGGTAATAGATTTCATATAGCAATGGTGGAATATTGTGGAGTCATCATAGAGAGGAAAGAAATTTGAAGGAATAGATTAATAGCTATGAAGGAGAAATTCAGACTTTGAATCTATATTATCCCAAATTGATAACCATAAAATAAATTGATATGGATACCCTTGTTACTGAGAAAATATTGAAGGATGATGTTGAGCATGAGGAACTTCATAGGGCTACTCAATTTTGCCTAAGAGTACTGATAGAATCTATGGAATGAGACAAGGAAGCTCATAACAAGGAAATTGATGTGTTATACAATATTGATGGCATGATGAATTTAATGTCATGTTGACTAGTAGATGATGCAAATAATTTCCTTCAAGAAAAAAAGTTTGGAACAAATTCAAAGTATTAGCTAAGAAGGAGTCTGTCAAAGACATAGTCTTTGTCCTAAGTTCCATCCATATGTTCATAAAGTATGAGAAATTAATTGATCGGATGGTGACTAAAATGCAGGGCATAAGAACATTCAAAAGAGTATTGTTTGATGTCTAGGAAAACTATGTAACCTCCAACATCTACTCTTATAGGCCTAATGTAGAGTGAACACATGAAATATTCAAAGCCTTTAATGCTTATATAGAGAAGCTATAGGACATGAAGGATAAGAAAGCTAAAGAAGTTCCAAAAATTGATTAATTTTCCCTCTTTTGAACATTTTCAAATGTTATTATCATTTATAATTTCATTTCAAAAGACTTGTGACCTATAATCTCCTTGAAAAAGTACAGCTATATTTTTATAACTCTTTTTGAGAAAGAAAAAGACATATTTGCTTACACTTTATAGTTTTTCATAAAGTGAAAGTTGTAAAAAGCACAAGCACAAATTGAACTTTCTTTTTTGATAAAAGTGAATTGTTAAAAAGGTGCAAAATCATGAAGTGTAAATTACACGGTTCCTTTTAAAAAAGTGATAATGACTTAGAAATTTTTAAAAGTGTCACTTTAGGTTTTGCACGCTAGGATTTTCATGAAAATAAACTTGGAATTAATTTTTAATTTTATATTTTATTTAGAAAGGGCAAGTTCTATTTTTAAGCACCACTTCTTGTATGAAGAGATATTTTTACCCACCATCACATAAGAAACCTTGCATGGATATATTTAGTTCCATCTATACGTAGTATCATACCCAACTCATGCATGCCATGTTCTAGTCATTCCACAAGTCCAAGATGCTAAAAATAGAAGAGCTTGCCTCTTTTTACATGAGTGTTTCTAGATTTGCATGATTTTTTGAACTACGTGTTCAAGTTTCAAAAACTACATGCATTCTATGACATATTTTGTATAAATATGGGAAAACACCATGGCATAATCTATATTTTTGTTTTTAGTTATATTTTATACACTTTAAATGTGTTTACTACAAGTTGTAGCCTTTGGAGAGAAATAAAGTTGTATATTTGTCTTTCTTGTCTTAAGAGATCTCTATGTGTGTACAAGTTATTTAATTATTTGTGGAGTATTTGTCTTTTATTTTAATAAAAATAAAATTCATATGTGGTATTTTAACCTATTGATAATATTATTTGGAATATTTATCTTTTTCCCTTTTATGAAAAATAGCTAAAATACTACCTCTGATTTCTACTTGTATGAGTTTGTGCTGAAATAAATTCAACCTATTTTATTCTCTATTATGTTTTTCAAACAAGCAATAAGACTCACTATAAAATATTTGGTGAAGTCACTATATTTTTTTTTTTTTTCAAATTTCTATTATTCAACCCTTTTCTCCATCAGAAACTTAGTTTAGGATAAAAAAAACACTAAAGAGCAAGATTTTCACAAAATTGGTATTTTATTAGTTTGCATCAAATTTAGTGAAAGGAAGATAGCCTTATTCAAATATTAACCTAAAATTTACAAGGTCCCATGGCTTTGGATTTTTTTCCATTGTATCATTAAGCACTTACACAACAAACTATAGGATCAAGATAGGTGCAATCTTATGTGATAATAAGTCCCTAAACACAATCATTGAATCTTTGAACATGAATTTTAACCTCTTGAGATAGTTTAATGCTTTGTTTATGATTTTCAAGGCATAAATATCCTTTTCCAACATTATGGAAGCCTTAAATCATGTTACACTTCTATATGACCATGTTCTTAACCTTTGAATATGGTCATGTATAGGTCCACTTTCATGTGTATGTAGTGAATACAAGATTTGGCCAATATGTTAAAGGAAGATGGCCTCATATCCAATTTATGTTCATTCAAGTTTTTAAAAATATGGATTACAAATTTTTAAGGCTTGGAGTTATTTTAAACATCCATTTTTAACATGGGAGTTCGTTGAAATCACTTGTAAACATGCATATTCAATGGGTTGACTATGTATGCATATGGTATTGACTATCACAGTCCCTTTATACACTCTTTGGAGGATCCAAATTGATTTTTCATACTTATAAAGACATTTTAAACATATTTATACCTTAACTACACCTCTATGAACTTGCTAGAGAGGATCTATATATGTGATTCAACATGGTTGCAAGTAAAAGTGAGTAAAGAGTTATATGAGTATGATATGACTAAATATTTGATCAAGGGATGATGTTATAAGGTCAAAAATGGAAATTAACTAATTATTATGGAATTAAAACATGTAAAACATCATATACCATTCATATGAAACCCTTGTATAGAATCTAACATTTTACAAGTAGTGAACTTGACTACCATTTCACCTAGAATATCAGCTTTCAAACTGAACTAATTAGGCCATGATATATTTTAAAAACATGGAAATAATATTATAAATCATGATAGGAGAGATTAAATATCATTTCAAATCAATACCACCAACTGGATTATATGGATCTACCCAAATAAGAGCAAAACCTATAAAGCATAGGAAATAGTGAGTAGAAAAACATAGTCAACTTATTAGAGATGATTAATAAATCATAGATGATCAATACTTCAAATATTACTATTAAAATCAATCCTTATGATTTTAATATCACCTCCCAAAGGAGTTTAACTTGGAAGTTCTTCAATTGGCCATACCAACCAAAAACCCATTGACTAGTTCTACATGTTTAGAATGGAGATGAAGGAGCATAATGGTTTTAGCTCTAATTTGGCACTTACATAGTATGTCAAGTGTGTAAATGAGTCTAAGGAAGATAAATTTCAATTCTATGACCTTCTCCCATGTGTCACACTCTTCCACAATCCGTACAAGTGCCAAACTCCTTTTTCATTTGTTTTCTTAATTTTTAGTTAGGAAATTTACAAGATTCAGATGGACTCACATTTTTGATAGGGAATCTAATAGATTAGACATTGGGAATAAAATTAAGACACTTTGACACCTTGAAAATTGTACCACTTTCATTTATGACCCTTACATGACTCAATTTGACATAAGACTTAATTAAAACATGACCAAGGCACAATGTCATAAAATTACATATAATGAACAAAAAAACACCCTATAACACTATATTATACCCCTATATAAGTTTTTACTACAGGGGGTTGACCCATTTTGGCTTGTGGTCAAAATGGTTATAAATGATTATCATCTAAAACATGCATAAATACACATGAAGTATGGCTTCTTATAACCCCTCCCTTGATGAAGAATAGTCTTATGACTCACTTAGGTATCTTTTAAATACTAAAAATCTAGATGATGATGTACATCAACCTGAATATGATAATGTGAAACTTGTAATGGAAACAAATCAAATCTAGTTTTAAAATAGTATTTTTGATAAAAAGGATGAAGCTCTTCAAATATTGTTAAAGCATGGTACCATGTTCCCACCTAAATATATTATAGACAAATTATGTAGTCTTGTTTAAAAGCTCAATTCAAACCCCAAAATCATCTAGAAAATGGAAAGGGAAACTTTTAGAACCCTCCCAATATAGAGTATGCACCTAATTTTTACACAGTGTGATACTCTTGACATGACAAGTCCAATTATTATGTAGAAAACTCCTAATAATGATCAAATGAGAACTCTATAACACCATCTCCTCTTTTGGTTCCCTCTCTTAGTGGCCCCTCAAAAACCCCTTTTATTAACCTTTTTAGATCTCCTCAACCTATTTTTAAAAAGTTCCCATTAGTGATAGAACCACTCTATTAGGTGACAAAACTACCCTATGGATTTATAGAATCACCCCATGGGTGACGAGAGTTAGAAAAGAAATATTTTAACAATCTCAATAATCACCATGATGATGTGGAGGTATTTTGGTTTCATCATGAGAACCCCTTTACACCACCCATTCTAAATCCTAGTCCACCTAACAACTAGCCCAATCCATAGCCTATCCATTATGTTAGCTACCTCAACTTAACCTTGGGGAGTTGAGTGCATAGTTTAGCATGTGTTATTAATTTTTACATAAATTGGTGAACATGATGTGAAAGACTTACCTATTTTATGTATTCCTTTTTATTCCTATTCTTATTTTTCCTTTCTCTATTCCCCTTCCTCCCAAAATATGTCTAGATAGGAAATAGGTGGTTTTCTTAGCCTAAAGGGCTATAAGATAAGCCAATTACACTCTAGTGATACTTCATTGGTGATTTGGAATAACCCAACCTTTAACACTAATGTAGTATATCAGTTTTATGATTACTCTCATCTTATCACACAAAGCAGTAGTTTGGTCCTTATTCATGAGACACGAGATGCATATGAAACTATGAGTAACCACCCTAGATCCAATGTTATGATCCTCACTAGGGGAGGCATGGTCACTCCTTGCATGGACACTAGGCCATAAATTAGGTGATAAATCTTAGATGCAAAAAGTGTTACTAAATAAGATCATTATTTAGGAAGGATCCATCACTTAGAGGATGAGGTTAATCTCATGCAGTCAACTCTACATCCCCTAACAAGAATAACTATGCCTCCAACCCACCAATGCACATTATAACCACTACCTTTGGGGTTCCCACTCCAAACAAACTCCCTCAGACTAACTAAACTCACATCTTTACCCCTCCCATATAGGAGGTTGTTAGGCCTACCACAACCACTAGCCTAAACCAACTCATCAACACCTTAGTAAGTCACATTCATGAATTGGATAATAGCTAACAACCTCTAGGTTAGGGGATGGGCCCAAATTATCTTATACAATAGCACCTCCTCCTGCTCCCATCTAAACGGTGACTCATCAACATTGTTGCAACAAGTTTACATGTTTCTACCATAATAAGAGCATGCACCCCTACCAATTCATGACTTTAACCAACCCCTTAAGGACATCCTTACTCATGGCATCCCCAACCTAAACACCTATAAGATGCCCCCATCCTATCAAACTATTATACAAACCAAAATGGGGAATGTATACACCTACGTTCTACCTTTACAAAACAATGTGGTTATAAATCGGATTATTTCTAGTAGACTATCAAAAAATCAATCAATGGCATATCAGAAGACTCTCAGAGGACTTTCATTCAGATAGTTGATAGAAACTAGAAACCAAAAAATATTTATCTTATCAGTTTTAGAAAACTATCAGTAAAGTATCAGAAGACTCTCATAAGACTTGCGACCAGACATTTGATAGAAATGTACCTCCCACACACATGGCCCCTATGGAAAAAAATATATTCTCCACCATAACTAACCACCACACCTCCTACATCTAAAAATCTTCCTCCCTATTTCTATATGTATTATAAATCTACTTAGTCAGATAACTATTTTATCTCTTATTATACTTCACCTTATCAAGATTCTTCTATAAATTCTATTTTTTTACTAAACTAACCCCTCTATGATACCACCTCTTTACTCTAGTCCTACCATGATAATAATAAGATTTAGCAACATGAGGACCTATGTTGAGTACCTTAAGATCTCAAAATATGAGGGGTTATTCTTTCACATCACCTACCTGACCTTCCCAATTTTAAATGGGAAGGAAATCCCAATGCACACATAAAATCGTACACTATAGTTGTTAGGGAACTCTTACCTTGGGATGGGGTTATTTCAAAACCCTAGAGGGAATAGTGTTTGACTGGTATTATTTCATCCTTAAGGATTCTACACATTATTTTTGCCAACTCATGGCTATTTTTTTTAAAGCTTTTGATATGAACAAACTCTTAAAGACTAGAATATGAGAATTATTTCACATCAAATAAGAACATAAATATTTGGTTTCCCATTTCATCATGAGGTGGAAATAGGTCTTATATTCCTCTACCAATGTGCCCTACATGGATAAATGGGAATTATGTGAATTCTTCCTCCACCCCCTTAGCAAGGAGATAAGGGAGGGTGTTCATAAATTACCATATCAATCCTATGATTAAGCTCTTGAGAGAATTGTGTGGATTGACCAGGTGATCATTAATAGTAGCTAACAAATTTACAGAACCAACATATGCATCATCACTCCAAACTAAAACAATGGTGGATTTCAAAATGTTGGTCCAAATAATACCAATAACCAAGGTCCCAAAGTTCTAAATTGAAACAAGAATGCCACTACCATTGATGTCGCTAACTAAAATAAGAAACCAAACCTTGCGAATAATAATAAATATTAACCCATCAACAACACCAATGCCACTAACAATATGCATGATAGGGGCCAAAATATCCCTCCTACCATTCATGTAATTTACTTAAACTAAACATTATTGTGCAATATGTAGCACCAAAACTAGAGTCAAAATTAGTGTTATCATGTTGAGTAATTACACAAGTTTTAGAACTAAACTTATTACCAAATAAATAATCAACAAAGGTTTGGTCAACATGGACAAAACTTGAGGCCTAGGTAATATGATCCCAATGTCTATTTCCTCTTCTATTAAGTTATCAGTCATGATATTCAAAATTGTAGAGTAAAATAAATTTACCCAAAAGCTCTTAAAAAATCAAAGGCAAACATTTGTTGACATGTTCCTAGGGAAAACTGGTACAAACCCTGAATTCCTTCAACATGGCCATGCCATTATTTAACCCTAGATTGGATAAGGATCATACTATGGGAGGATAGGGTTAATAATATAGAAATGAATAAGCATAAGGGTGATAAATATATCTATATTAGGCCAATTAATTTCAAAACTTAGAACATATACTAAATTTATTATGCTAAGATATCCTTAAAATGGAAAGTACAACTATGTTAAATATTATAATGATAATGAAAATAAGATATTTAGTTGGTTTTGATGTTAATATAGATATATAACAAGAATAGGTAATAATCAAACTAGAAGAATACTTTTGAAAAGTCACTAAATTCTAGGTTAAGTGCTTCTATATTCACAGACACTTGCATTAGCCTGAGATAGTTGCATCGACACTAGTGTATGGATTAGATGCAGGTGTCTAGTATAAAATAATTTTTGAAATAATATGTGACCACTTGGATACCTCTGGGTTAATCTTAACCTTCAATTTCATGTATTCATATATATTTAATAGATTGTCACTCCTTGATAAATGATCAAAACCCTAGTTCTTCATCTTCATAGTGGTTATTGGAAAAATGGGTTAGCAGGCACAATCCCAAAGATGCCTATGTCAATGAGCACTACCTACATAGCCAAAATTTTGGTTATGGCCTCACACTTATGTAGTTCATCTATATGTGTTAGCTTGTGTGTGAATAATGTAATGTGTGATACACAAGTACAATAGTGACCTAGATTTTAACTTAGAAAATATAGAAATTAGGCTACTCTTTTAGTATTTTAGAATTGTATATGTGTTGTCTATATGACTGATATGGAAATAGGAAAAAATAGAGAATCCTTTTTCTAAATTAAATTATCTTTGAATAATCATTTATATGAATGTTAGGTATGTGCTTGGTTTAGAATGAATGAGGATTGATATTATATTTATAACAATCCCTTTAGAGAACATATCACTTAAGCCAACCATTATGATATGTTTCATTTTTAAATTAGATGAGTTTAGGGTACTAGACACTTGCATTGAAATATAATAACTGTGTCGATATAGGTGTCTAGTTGATATGTAAGTGTCCATGGAAAATGAAAATAGGTATAGGTTCAAAACTTTTAGAGGCATATGATAATAAATTTTTAAGAATTTTGGGAAAGATAGATGGCCTAGGTCATCAACACAAGATTGGTTGTTCTAAGAGATATCCCAAGGGGAATAAGATAGAGTAGATGTAAGACTTATAAAAGTGGGAAAGGTCTAGAATTGAGAGGAATAACCAAGTTATGATTTTTCCAAGTGTACAAGATTAAGGTGTTATATAATTAATAAATATCATCTACATTTACCCCTTTAATTTAATAATATAATTTCTAGTTTAAAAGAAAGGAATGCATACATGGGTGTGTATAACACACCTTATCTTTACTTGAGTCTAACTTGAGTGATTTATTTGTGACTAACCTAAAATTAGGAGTATGTTATAGTATATAATCATTGCATATAATCTTAAATTTGAAGTATTTGAAATGAATGAAATTGAAAGAGATCAAGGTTTAGGAGTACACTTATTTATTGATGTAATTATCTTGCTTTTAGCAATTTCATTTGAAATATATATCATTATAAATAATTAAAACTAAGATTAGGATAAATATAAATATATAAAGTGAATGTATATAATTATATAGAGAAAGATAAGAGGGCACATACCCCCAACCTTGGATAAAAGGTTGATTGCCACCTAGTAATTGAGACTAGCTCAACCATGCAACCTAATCATACTTATAACATGTTATGTGTGAGTGAATCAAGTCAAATCATAATATAAAACTAGTGAGTATAGATGATATAATCAAATAAAACATATAAAATTGTTAATATTGGGTGATTTTATCACCTCAACCATATGAAAAAGTGAACCAACTACTGTAGTACATTATCTCAATATAATCTATAAAAGTCCAACTTGGTGGGTGGTGATAGTCCATGAAAGTGTTTAGAATCATAAACTTATTTGATTCTATAATATTAAGCACAAATTTCATATCATATGTACCTTATATATGTCATATGTTGCATTTTTTAATAAAAATGGTACCAATGTATAAAATTCTACCACAAATATGTATCTGAATCATATAATAGTGAATCTATCCACTTTGAGAACTGCATAAGTTTGGAGAACCTATTTCCAAAATGTGCCCCCATTTTATATGGAAAAATATAAAAACTAATATAAATAACAATGTGAAGGACATGTTTCTAAGTCATTCTCCCACTATAATTTGGGTATGTTACATACTAAGTAAGTGTGGAGAACATGTTTCCAAAACATGTCACCACTAAATCTAAGACTATGAACATGTGGAATCCATGTCTAAATAGCATGCCCCCACTAAATCTAATAATATGAGTGTGTGAAATGCATGCCTCTAGGAAATTTCCCCACTGATATACCCCATCCCCCCTTTGAGGTGAGGAAATTATAGAAACTGGTAGTTACCTCACCTCAAAAAGATAAGATAACCATAAAACTATGAACGAACCATGTAGCATATACGACAACATGTCTAGGTAAATGTATCATTTAAGAACCATAATGTGATCACACCAAGGCCTAAAATTCATGATAAATATTATGAAAACATATAGATATTAATAGTATAATCTCAATAACAAACCAAACACACACACAAGAGCACTGAAACTTGAATTAATAATCAATTGTCTAAGGAGACTACAAATAAGGGACATGTTCAAATGCCACACAATCAAATGGGCATAACTTATTTAAATGTCCACAAAAGCAATAATGACATATTAAAATGTTTATATAATAAAAATTCCATATAAAATTTGAAATAATCAAACAAAGTTATGGAGGCCATAAAAATGAATCATAGTCAAATGCTCAAATAAGAAAGATAATAGCAAGAAAAAACACTCAAGGAAGTGCACAAATGAAAGCATAAGTAACCATCATAAACATATCACAGTATCCCATGGATCTAATGTGTTATAAAAATGTCAAGTACATAGAATATCAAGTACACTAAAAAAGATATAAGCATGGATGAAGGTGTGTGTAAGTATGTATTAACTAAAACATGATAATGTAAAGTGACCATAAAATGATATAACATGGATGTTTCATGATCATAGAAGTGGATGCCCCCAACATCCTAGTGATGTGAGTAGAGGGAAATACCAAAATCTAAAAGTTAATAGATCATGTATCTATGTATGCTTATATCACACTCAAATATAAGTGTGAAGCACAATGTGTATGTATAAGTAACTAATATGTTATCCATTAGCATGGAACTAACACATAGATGTCAAGGAGCCAACACAATATGCAGCTACCAAAAATAGTTTTGGATTTAATATTATTATTTTGTTTTTTTATATGTTTAGAATATGTGAAGATACTACGCTATGATCTCATCCAATAGATGCTCATAGGTATCTCCCCACTCAATACCTAGTGTCATAAACTAGTGGTACTACCAAGGAGCATGTATATGTACAATATCTATCATTATAGTATATGTGATGTTATATGTATGTATAATGGGAATCTTTGGTTGTGAATAAATATTAAGAGTAATACGAGTTCATGGGACCCATCATTGATTTTTATGAGGTTTATTTTAAATAATAGTGATAAGAGTATGTGTAGGTGATCTAGATATTATAATATGGTGCATAGTAGATGATGATTATGTGGAATTTTTTATATGTCTTTAAGGCAAAGGTTTCTTAAGAACTATTTACCTATTAAAGGGGAGTGCTTATTACTTTCCCTTATATGTTGGATTAGCCTTAGTAGGATTGATAATTAATTGCTTGGGTATAAATTTTTCTTATTCAAGAGGATGCTCATATGAAACTCTATAAACTATAATTACCCAATTGGCATGAATGTATTTAATATACCCATGCATTATAAAAGATACTGCTTGAATTCTATGTATCCAAGGGCATCCCAATAACATATTAAAGACACCCATAAAAGGCATAACTAAAAAGGTAGTAACCACATGTGTGGTAGCCACCTATAAAGGTAAGTCAATCACACCAAGAACCTATTGTGAGGTCCCATCATATGCTCTAACTAATATGGAAGAAGGGTGTAAATCATGATGATTATAACCTAAGTGAGTAAGTAATGTCATGGTGTAAATTTTCTTGCTTGCACCATTATCAATCATAACATTGCATATAGGCTAATGATCAAGGTATGATTGAATGAATAAAGAATGAATATCAGAGTCATCATCCTTTATCTTACTATTATCAAAATTAATAGAAGGTCTCTAAACCATTGTATGTTTATGCCATTTATAAGTGCCAATAATCCCATGTAGTATATTCCCATAGGGTGTGGAGGAGGATGTGTATTATATGGCATTTACACCTCCATATTCTTCTTAAAATGGTACAAAGGATTGTTAATTATATATATATATATTTTTATGATCATCAAGTTGTGAACTTGATTCCTTTGGAGGATCATCAAATGTAATATTATGATCATTAATGAGGTCTTGGATCTTATGATTCAAGTTAAAAATAAATTTTTTAGAATTTCAAGGGCCTTGGTGATAGTCATAATAAGCATTTGCATCATACCCTTTGGGTAGAGTTATACTCATATAAAACTCTATAGGATGAGGGAGAGATATAATTTGACACTCAACTAACAATGTGAGTAATGAAGTTGAAGACTTGAGTAAGCATGAGAACTATCTCATTGGTGCATTATATAAAACAAGCCAATCCAGTTGATATGAAACTACATTAACCATGGTAGTTTTTCCTTTTTAGGATCAAGAGGTTTTATTTTATAACTTGGTTTAACTGTGAACTTGGTATTAGATGTATATGTAGACAATGTGTTTGCTACATACTTAAGATTATTTAATGAAATAAGATTCATTTCATGGTCTCAAACAAGATGGCATAAGTCATTAAAGGATTTAATTTTTTTTCAAAATGACGAATTCATGTAAAGGATAAAATAATTTTTGTTTGAAGATGTCTTGAAGTTCTTTATTTGTCATAGGATCAGTCATTTTATCTAACATTATCTTGTACTTCAAGACATATTCATTGATAGATTCATTGGTTACTTTTTTAATTTTTAAAATTTAGGCATAGGAAAACTTTTCGATAATGTTAATAGAGAAGTCTGTCAAAAACCAATCTATAAGAGGCTTGAATTCTTTCACAAATTGGAGAGGTAAATCATAGAACCATCTTAAATCATAGTCCTTGAGGCTCCTTAGAAATAATTTTGTCAAAAGTCTCAAATTGGAGGAATAATCAAGGCATTTTGCATAGAAATATCGAGTATAATACTCAATATCACCCTTGTCATCATAAAATGGGAACTTGGGTGTAATAAAATTAGTTGGAAAAGGGTAAAAGATATCTCAAGTGCAAGAGGGTTATGCAACACATCATGGGAATCAATAGCATGAGGAGACTTTAAAGACTTTTGTTCAATGTTTGTAACCTTATCCTCCAAGGTTTTTATACCTTTAAGGAGAGTTTGAATTGTATACCTATTAGGGTTTATATTGGCAAGTTGAGTAGTTACCAAAGGGGAAGTAACCATCATTTGAGTAGTAATGGGCATTGAAACTAGTATTTGAGTTGAAACAATTGGTAATTCATGGTAGATATAGAAATAGTGTTTTTAGGAAACAAAGGTTGGAATACATATCATGTGCCCTAATTATAAGTATAAAGTGGTAATGTGGTCAAGGGGAGAGTTTTTGGTATATGTCAATGACCAATAACTTGAATAGAATAATTAATAGATGGACTTGCTTGGTTGTCTATGCTTTTTTATTTTTCAGTTTCTAATATGGTTTTTAGGATTTAATCAATATCATTAGGATTTTGATGAATATGCTCATGAAATAAGAAATAGATTGCACTTGCTCATGATCTATTTGTTCATGTTCATTAGTTTCATTGGATTTATGTTTTTCATTTTCAAAATCATCTTCTATGTTTATCTCATTAACATGTTGCTCATTCTAAACATGGGTATCATCATGGATCATGGGATTAGGTTCCTCATTGGTTTAAGGCATCTTAAGTGGTAAGAGGGGAATATCAATGTGTTTAATAGGCACACCTCCCAATCTAGGGATATGCCTAGGTTGAATGCAAAATAATATAAAAAATAAATAAAAGTACAGTAATCTAAAACCTTAACTAACTAAAAACCCTAAGAATTAGAAAATTTGCATTCTTACAAATTAGTTTAACCATAAATTAGATATGGATCCTATTATGGGAGGATAAGGTTAAGAATATAGAAATGAATAAGCACAAAGGTGATAAAGAGATGTATAACATGTTGATTGATTTCAAAACTTAGATATAATAGATATTGAATTTATTATGCTAAGATATGTTAAAAATGGAAAGTACATATATGATAAATATTTTAATGATAATGAAAATAAGATAATTAGCTAGTTTTGATGTTAATACAGATCTAGATATAGATAGATAGGAAGAAAATTGGAATAATATTTTGGAATAATCACCAAATTCTATATTAAGTTGCTTTGTGTCCATAGACACTTGTATCAACCTAGAATGGTTAGATTGATGTTAGTATTTGGATCATAAATAGGTGTCTAGTATAGAATAACTTCTAAAATAGGATGTGACCACTTTGATGATTCTAGGTTCATCATCACCTTCACTATGGTGAAATCAAATCTTGATCATTAACTATTTCTCCTTGTCAAATGATCAAAACACTAGTTCTTCGTATTCATAGTGGCTATGGGAAAAATGGGTTAGTGGGAACATGGTGTCGAGTTTCCCCCAATACCCTTATGTCAATGAGCACTACCTACATAAATAATAATATGAAGAGGCCCTCAAAATTATGTATTTCTCTCATACATGTTAGCTTATGTGTGAATCATGTAATGTGTGATAAACAACTACAACAATGACCTAGCTTGCATCTTGGAAAATATAGCTCTTGGGCTACTCATTAAATACCTTAGACTTGTAAATGTGTTTTCCCTATGAATGATGTGAAAATATGATAAAATAGGGATGAATTTTACTTAATGAATTCTCTTTTGTATGAATTTTGGGTCTATGCTAGGTTTGGAATGAATAAAGGTTGATCTTATATTTATGCAAATCCCTTTTGAGAATATCTTGCATAATAGAACTTAGTATAACCATTAGGATATGTTTCATTTGAAAATTAGATGAATTTGGTGCACGGGACAATTATGTTAGAATAGGACACATACATTAGCATAGGTGTCTATCTAGGACACAAGTGTCTAGGCAATAGGAAAATAGGTACAATTTCATAACTTACACAGGCATAAGATAAATAGATTTTAAGAATTTTGGGAAAGATACAAGGCATGGGTCATAAATATAAGACTATTCAAACTAAAATATAGGCCATGGGGTAGAAGAGAGTGCAAATGTGAGATTTGAGGAAGTGAGAAAGGTCTGAAACTAAGAGGAATAACTAAGGTCTAATTTTGTCAAGTGTAAAAGACTAAGGTGATATATAATTTATAAATATCATCTACAGTCACCCCTTAGAATCAAAATATTTAAATCTAAAAAAAACCTTTCCTAACCACCAAGTGTGTGTTACCCAAAATCAATAATAGGGTAGCCTACAAAACCACCTAATTTAACATAATCAACCCACGATAGCATCCACCCACGATGTCAAAGATTTTACCTCTATAAATGTTAATATCGATGTTACTCCTCAATTAAGACTATAAGTTAAAACTATAATGATAGTATTTATGGAGTTATAAGTTGATGAAGAGGCAAATATCATTACTTGATCTAGAGAATATCAGCCTATAAATCTTCATCCCTTAGACATTCTAGACATCAAGTATATTATTAAACTAATTTGATCTCATATCACACCAAGATGTTATCCCACATTTCATTCCTCAATTTACTAGAGAATTCACCTGCTCATCAATCTACCTTATTGGATACCTTAGGACTGGGGCCATTTTCTAGTGTTACTCTACCACAAGCTTAGATCAAACACATTGATATAGATATATTTCCACCTAGTCAAGAATCTCGAGACACTAACTATTTATTTGATTTATGTGATATTCCTCCTAAATTTGAGATGGTAAAGAGGGGAGATTTAGCTTTGTTGCTATAGGTTTGGATTTACAAAAATTATGTAAATAGGCTATGGTTGATGATGGAGTGACCATCAATATTTTTCACTTATATTTTCTATAAAATATTTTATATGAGGAGACAAATTGTTCCAATAACCCATAATACCCTGCAAGGCTACAATAGCCTCAAATCTACTTCCATATAAACAATTGTGCTCCTAGTCACTTTGGGTCCCAAGATAGTGCTAACTAAGTTATATATTAGAGATAAAGATACCAACTATAACATGATCTTGGGAAGGCCTTGGATACATATGATAAAGGCTATCCCTTCAACCTTATTCCAATAATTAGGTTCCTACACTTAGGGAATGTCTTCATATCCTAAGGGGGTGTTAAACCTTTTGATATGCTAAAAATAATGATGCATAAGCTTACTGAGTTACACATTGATTACCATATACCTACCAACAAGTCATGAAATCCCCATAGTTGGTCAATGTTATGGAACTTGTGAGGCTTAAAGTGGTTATATTAAAGAAATGGGATAAAATTCCCTAAACTATGTTAAAAGACAACTTGGAAGAAAATGATGTGGTGACAGTTAAAAAATTCACTAATTCAAAACAAATCACTAGTTTGAAAGATTCCACCCTATTAACAACTAAAATCATAAATATCTTATAAAAGGACATGCCACTCATCCTCTTATTCTACTCATAAGGGTTAGGAAACTATAAATTATTTGAGTCTCAAATCCAAGAACCCCAAGAGGGGTTATCTAATCAACCCTAATCTTTACATGATATAAATATAAGATAATGAAGGGGAGGGGCCTTAATAAAAATATTTCTCATGAATACTAGCATAATCATCTAATTCCCAAACACATAGGGGCATGTTGTACTTTAAATTATACTCTTGTTACTTCTGAACCTCTTCAGATCATACTCCTAGATCACACCATGATAGGGACATACCAACTTCCAAATTTATTGATCCATTTGGTTTGATTCCTCTTGAGATGTCATTCCTTCTACTTTAGAGCCCACATCAAAGTGTGATTCACACCATATGCCAAGTACCCCAACATGAAATTAGGACATTCTTCCTTCTTAGGCCATACCAATGCTTGAGAAAATAATTTGTATTGTAATAGTAGATACCAAATTAAATCAACATTAGAACTCATGATTATCCATACATTCATAAGGGGAGGCCTCCCCCTCCTCATGAAGAAGGGATCACCTAAGGAGGCACTCATTGAGATTTTATGAGCCTTCCACATATAATAATGGGAAAAATAGAATCACCCATAATTTACCATCAGTACTTTAAGTTGCATAATTACATTCCCAATGATTCCTTCCTAAATCAAGATCATACTATGTGAGGATATTGCCCATGCAAAAAATTCATCATAACTATGTCAGAATACTTCCCACACCAAAGAGAAAGCCTAGTAAGTAGCCTTTTGAGTTTTTTAAGGTGCTTACCTACCTCAATTTAAATCTTATAATTCATCCTTTTGAGTTCCCAAAGGTGATTTTCTCTTTTCATCCAGACCACAAGAGTAGACCTTTCAAATTTTGTCAAGTCCTCTCATTCACCCCACAAAAGGAACAAGCCCATTATCTTTCTGAGCCTCAAGACCAAGGACTCCAAGACGGGTTACCTAACATTCTCAATATTTATATGGTTGAGATATCAGAATACCAAGAAATTTCACTAGATAACTATCCCTCTTATACACATGATTAATGGGTCCTATAACATGATGGGGTCAAGTGCCACCTAGGCACTTGGGAAAGAGTATTATCATTTCTCTTGAGAATATATTCATGCCTTTTGGTTTTAGGCTAGACTTTAAGTGTATGAATAATGGAGATGAGCATGAATCCCTATTTCTTGGCATGTTCATTGAAAAATGTTTGTGCATTCAGAACTTAATGATTTAAGGTGACTCATAATTGGTCACCAATTAGGTCTCTGAGGTTTATCAAACTAAAGTTGAACATATTCAAATATATAAACCCATGTGCATGAAATTATAAAATATTTTTACTCTATTTCTATATAGGTAGTCCCTAGGGAAATAAAGTAGTTTATAAATGCATAGTTGCTTCATATTCATGATTTAACCCTTAGTTGACTATATTAGAGTCTAATATCATAGTTTTAGTTAGGATGGAACCTCTTGTTCATAAAACTCCTAATAATCAAACTAGTGCCCATATTGAAATAGACAAAAATTTGTTAATCCTTAACTTAAATAAGAATGATGAGGATATTGTTGAGTTATTGTGAGCTTTTGATGACCTCTTATCATTTCACCACAAGAGGGTTTTATTCCTTACTTGTTAACCCACATCAACCCTTAGGAATGAATACTATAATTCTTACTACTAGGTTGAAGATTATGTTTTTTGTGATGATGAACATGATGTTTTCAATATGGATGGTTAATATATCAATCTTATTCTATCCTCTAACATGTTTAAAGATGGAAATTCCTCCCTCGTTGAAGAAACCATTGACATTAACATCAGAATTGAGGAGAATCCTAGACTTCTCAAGCTTGGGTCTTCACTCTCTTTACAAAAGGTGGAAGACCATAAATATCTCCTCACTAAGATCTCAAAATTGTTTTCTTTTTATTACACTCACATGGTAGGCATGAAAATTGATGTGGCTATCCACAACCTATTTATAATGTTGGACATAAAACCAGTCAAATAAAATCTTAGGCCCATCAAGCATAAGGTCACATTATTAATAAAAGGAGAAGTTATTAAAATTTTAAAATTTAGATTTATTAATCTAGTGTACTATTCCAAGTGGATGTCCAAAATTATCCCTATTATCAATAATAACATTAAAATGAAGATATGTATAGACTTTAGATATATCAACAAAGCATGTCTAAAAGATGAATTCCCTTTCCCATCAATTAACATCATTGTTGATGCTATAGTAGGATATGAATTACTATCACTCATATATGGATTATTAGGATACAATTAAAGCCACATTTATAATGGGGATCAGATCAAAACCTCATTTATTATGTTTTTGGGGTCCTTTTATTATGTCATGATGCCTTTTAATCTCAAAAATGAAAGGGTAACATATCAAAAAACCATGACCCACATATTCCACAATATTATTCACAAGGTAGTGGAGGTATTCATATATGATCTTTTATGGAAAGTGAGATAATAAATAGACCACTTAGAAGTGTTAATCACCATTTTAACATGATTAATAAAATATGGTGTCACTCTTAACATAGAAAAATGTGTGTTTAGAGTCACCAACAAAAAACCATATGGTATATCAGCTTCCAGTGTGGGATTTATATTTGCCCTACCAATATTTTAAAAATCTTAGAAATTCTCCCTCCCACAAATGAATCAAGCATCAAAACATTCTTTGGTAAGTTAGGATCCATTTGATAATTTATTCCTAATCATTCCTATGTCATTAATCCTATCAATAACTTGCTTAAAAATATAAGGGCTTAATTTGGATAGATGGTTGTTAGGAGGCATTTGAAGTAGTAAAATGCTTCATTATGTTTCCCACCATACTCATGACACCTAATCTAGATAATCCCTTGATAATTTACATTAGAGTGATTGATTTGTCCCTCAACTACATGTTGGACTAAAAGGATGACACCACTAAGGAACATGTTATTTATTTGATTAGCCACACCCTTATCGATTATGAGATATGATAAACTCAAGTAGAAAATGAATGCTTAGCTATAGCATTTATGACCAAATAATTATGACATTATATACTCAATGCTACACCCTTAACCTTTGTCATGTCTAGGGATATGTGTGGCCAACTTGTGGCCTACATACCTCTTTTATATTCATGTTACATTTCTCTATGTTATTAGTTAGGTCAGCCTATGGAATGACCATGGCTCAGTAGAATATATATATGAGGTAGTGGTTAATCTTTCATGATCATATTAAGTATTTTTCTCTTATTACATTATTGTGAAGGTTGTCCCCTCAAAGTGGTTCTACTATATCATCTAGTATTATGCTCTATTATCAATTATTATTGTGTTATCTCTTATCTTTGTCTATTTCTTGTGATATTTAATAATTATTTACAAAAATCTAAGTAATTTCCTTACAATTTGTATCATATCTTTGATTGGAGTAAGTTTCCTATGGCATTTTATTTTGGATCTAGTGAGGTGTGACTTTTATGAGCGAAGGGAGCAAAAAAACATAACTTGTAATCTGGTAAGAATTAATTTTTTCTGTCAGTAAAGTATTGTTTAAAATGAATTTTTGAAAAAAAAAGATTCTAGGAATTTTTTTCCCTTTGCACATTTGCAGTCATTGGATTCATCTCGTGGAGATGATTTTAATGGTATATTCTATTGGTACACTTTTTTGATACCAAAATTTTTCACCTTAGTACACAAAATTAGTTGTTGGATTCATCTTGGTAATTCAATCACAATGGTACCATCTCCTAGTACACTTTTTCCAAATAAAAAGTCCTCCTAGGGTTTTTTTAGTTATGGGTCCTACTTCTTGGAAAAAAAGGTGGCAAGAAACTCCTAAGACTCTTTCTAGGGATGACATGGAATATGGAACTTTAGATCCATTGATTTCTCAACTTCAAGCTAACATAAAGGGGTTGGTGTGGTAGGATGACTTTGTTGTAGTTTAGACTAATGTTTTAGGGATGCATAGAGAGATTAATGGGGTGCACACTCAATTGCATTAGATCACTATGTAATTGGCTGCCATTTCATCTCAATTATAGCCAAATAACCCTCAACTTCATCATTTGGGTCCTCCTCCTCCTCTCAACACTAACAAATCCAATCTTGGTGTGAAACTGATGTTGAAAAAAGTGGAAATACGTAAGTTTGATGGTAAGGGTCCTCTCACTTGGATTACCCAAACTAAGAATGTATTTGATCTACACCAAACTCCCAGTTCGTAGAAGGTGATAATGGTGTCTATGTATCTAGAACCTAAGTAGTTCATTTGGTATCACTAGTTGTGTGCTCAAAAGAAAAAGAATGGTACTCTTGTTACATGGTCTATTTTCACTAATGATTTTTTGACTCATTATCAAAATAATGTCTCAATAACTACTTCATCCAATTAGCTAAACTACATCAAACAAGAACTATAAAGGATTATATTCATCAATTTCAAAATCTATCCTTATGGGTGGAAGACATCACTGAGGAAAATTTGACTAATATTTTTTTGGGTAGACTCAAATATAGCATCCAATTAGAGTTTTGTATGTTTAATCCATCATTTTTATCAAAATCCATCCTAAGGGCATGCATAGTAGAAGAAAAAGATATGGTCAAATAGAAAACTTTCACTATTGGTTGTGATTGTACCTTTCTAGCACCATCATTTCCTTAACCTAGCAACTTGACACCTCAGTAAATTGAGGAGAAGAAAGCCAAAGGGTTGTGTTATGGTTACAATATTAAATGGATCAAAGTACATCATTTTGATGACAACAGGTTGTTTTACATCGAAGGTTCCAATGAGGATGAAGATGATGAGGAGGCAATTGGTTAGGATGTAAAAGGACATGAGGAGGAATTTGAAGACTCTCAGTGTACTATTTATTATCATTCCCTTTTAGGTATTAATACTCCCCAAATTATTAAGTTGGTGGGTTTCTTTAAGAAATATAATGTCACTATATTGATTAATTCAAGGAGAATACACAACTTCATCAATAGTAAGTTAGTTGCTCATTTGAACTATTTCATTTATCCCACTCTAGAATTTTAGGTCATGATTATAGATGGTGGTACTATCAGCTATTTATGAAAATTCCATAGTATTAAGCTAGCCATGGGAGACTACCTATTATATTCTCCTATGTTTTTTATTCCCATGGGTGGAGCCAACATTATTCTAGGAGTACAATGGCTCACCACTTTGGGAATTATTGAGATGAATTTCCTTGAATTATTCATTCATTTTCATTCTGAGGGAAGGACATTTGAGCTAAGGGGATTAAAGGCTAAATCTCCACAATTTGTTATCTCCCATCAAATGAACAAGATTATTTGCAAGGGTGCTAAGGTATTTAAATCTCACTTATTCTCCATTTAAGTCCAACCAACTCATCCATATACACCTCCTAATCTACAATTAGTGATTGATGCCCATTCTATTGTTTTTAGTAACATGTCAAAAGGACTTCCACCTAGCTGCATGTATGATCATGCCATAAAAATTATTCCTATTAGGAAACCACCCAACATCAAGACATATAGGTATCCCTATGCCCATAAAATTTAAATTTAAAATATGGTATAGGAGAAGTTGGATGTAGGAATCATTCACCACAACCAAGGTAAATATTCTTTCCTAGTTATCATGGTCAAAAATAAAGATGACACTTGGAAGATGTGCCTCAACTACATAGAGTTCAATAAGTACACTATCAAATATAATTTTCCTATTCTTGTATTTTATGATTTGATAGATAAATTGCATGGTGCTCTTTATTTAACCAAGTTAGATCTGCATTTTGGGTGTCATCAAATCTAGATTTGTGATGAAGACTTACCTAAAACAACTTTCAAAACTCATGAGGGCCATCATGAGTTTATGCTTATGGTTTTTGTTTTAAAAACTGCACCATCCACCTTTTAGATTTTGATGAATATTGTTTTTAGGCTATTTTTGAGTAAATTTATTTTGGTTTTTTTTAAATTATATCCTCATTTACAGTAAAATTTGGGAAGACCATTTGTAACATGTGAAATAGGTACTCTCAATTTTAAAACAACATCAATTATATGCCAAACCTTTCAAATGTAATTTTTTATGTCATGAGGTTGAGTATTTGGGTCATATGGTTTCACATGAATAATTAAAAGTGGATCTTAAAAAAATCCAAGCAATGGTGGACTAGCCGGTTTTTAAGACACTCAAGCAACTAAGAGGATTTTTTGGACTAACTGGTTACTATCATAGGTTTGTAAAAAATTATGGTATAATTACATCCCCACTCACCTCATTGTTGAATAAAAACTCCTTCCAATGGAATTATAAAACTACCAAGGCATTTGAATAATTGAAACTAACTATGTGCACCACTCAAGTGTTGACCACTCCTAGTTTTTCTAAGACTTTTGTGGTTGAATGTGATGCATCTGGATATGGTATGGGTGTTAAGATCATGTAATAAGATAGATCACTTGTATTTTAAATTCACCAATTTAAGGGTAAAAATTATCTCAAACCCATCTATGAGAAGGAAATGATGGCCATTCTACATGGAGTCAAAAAGTAGAGACCTTATTTAATGGGTCATCACTTTCAGGTAAAGAATGATCATGATAATCTCAAATATTTTTTATAATAATTATTGTCATTATAAGAATAATATAAATGGGTAACTAATATGTTAGGATATGATTTTGAAATAGTTTACAAGAAAAGCAAGGAAAATGTGGTGGTAGATGCACTATCCAAGAGGGATGAATTAGTCAAGGCATTGTTATGCACCATGACCATTTGGTAGGGAGATTATCTAGAAAAAGTAATATTAGAATGGGAAAATGATAGTGCTACCCATTATTTGATTAAGAATATTTATCAAGGTTTGTGTGGATTTAAAAAATTCACATGGAAAGGTAATGCATTATGGTATAATATAGATTATACCTATGTAAGAATTCTCTTTTCAAAAAAAAAATCCTTCAAGAAATTCATGCAACTCCACTTGGAGGTCTTTCAAGTTTTTTGAAAATATATCATAGAATCAAATAGGATTTTTTTAAGAAGGTAACAAGGGAGATGTCTAAAAATATGTGGATGAATGTATGATCTATCAACAAAATAAAGGTGAAACCATCAAAACCCTAGGTCTTTTTCATCCTTTATCTATCCTTAGCCAACATTGGGAAGAGGTATTGGATTTCATTACAGGGTTACCAAGATCTAATGGTCAAAATTTTATAATGGTTATTATGGATCATCTTATTAAGTATGTTCATTTTTATTATTTATCCCAACCATTTGTTTCTAGTACATTAGCTTGTGATTTTTTCAATATAGTTTAAAAACTGCATGGTACTCCTATGATCATTGTTAGTGATAGAGATCCCATTTTCACAAGTAATTTTTGGAATAAATTATTTACATGTTTGGGAACCAATTGGCTCATATCTCATCCTATCATCCTCAATTAAATGGACAAATTGAGGTAGTCAATAAATGTCTAGAAGAATATCTCCATTATTTTTCTCCAGATAAATAGGATAAAAGGGTTCATTGGTTGCCACTTATTGAATGGTGGTATAATAATTGTTTCCATAGTTCTTCCAAAATGTCTCCCTTTATGTCCTTTTGTGGATACCACCCTCCATATATCACTTCCACCTTGAAGGTCCATCCTAAGGTTCATGCATTTGAGAAACATATTCACCATCAATAGAATATGTGTGGCCAACTTGTGGCTTACATACCTCTTTTATATTTTTGTTAAATTTCTCTATGTTCTTAGTTAGGTAAGACTATGTAATAACCATGGCTAATAATAATATATATAGGAGGTAGTGGTTAGTATTTGATGATCATATTAAGTATTCTGGTTTTATTGTATTATTATAAAGGTTACCCCCTTAAAGTGGCCTTGTTATATTATCTGGTATTCTTCTACGTTATCAATTATTATTGTGTGATATTTGTATATTTTGTGTGATATTTGTATAGTTTTTGAGATATTTAATAATTCTATGTGAAAATCTAATTAATTTCCTTACACTCAATCAATAAATAATGGTTATCTTGAGGTCTCAAGCCCTACGTACTTTTCTAACCTAACCATCTCTCTCTAAGAAGGATGGGCACTTCATCATGCTAAGTGATTTTTATTTAACTTACATCAAAAAAAATTCCATTAAGGCATATAAAATTTATTATTAGTTTGTTTATTCTCCATTTTAAGTTAATGATCTGACGGATATTTACTTTCTTAATGAATTGATCTGCTAGATAGAAAAACCTACTATTAGCTCTTCTCCTTGGTATATAGATATCATCAATTACATAATCGACCACACTTAACTTAAAGGTTCCAACTCACATTAGAGATGGTGCCTTCATATCATTACATACAAGTAAATTATTATAGACACATTCATTTATCACAAATCCTTTTATGGCATGTTACTCAACTATGTCGACTAGCAAGAGTCAGAAAGGGTCCTCTTTGATTATCATAATGTCATTTTTGGTGGAAACTTTAGTGGCCATCAAACCAATCATAAAATACATAGTATTTTATATTTATATCCCACCTTAGACCATTATTTCATTGAGTATGTGTGTAAATGTGATAAATGTCAACATTTTTCACATGAGATACATATTCCCTCTAGGGCATTGCAGCCCATAGTCACTCCATGGCCCTTTTCCACTTGGGGATTAGATCTAGTAGGTAAACTCTCCCATAATTATTCAAATGGTCATCATTTCATTATCACAACCATAAGATATTTTAATAATTTGGAAAAATATATGCCATTAACAATTGTCATGGGTATAGTTATTGTAAGATTTCTTCTGAACCAAATCATTTGTCAATTTTAGATCTCACATGTCGTTATAATTGATAATGGTTATCATTTAAAAAATATAGAGGTTTGTGAGATATGTAATAAGTTTGATATATCACACCACTCATCCTCTTTGTACTACTTGCATGCCAATATTCAGGCCAAGGCCACTAATAAGACCCTAAAGTCAATATTAATCAAGACTATCATAGATTCTGAATGAGATGGGTACTTAAAACTCTATCCATCACTTTGGGATTACAAAAAAAATATTAAGACACCCATGCATTCAAATTCATACTCACTCATGTTTTGATCTAAAGCTATACTGCCCTTAGAGGTAGAGATTCCCATTCTTTATTTTTCCCTCTAGGGTCTCCTTAATCATGAGGACTACAAATAGGCATGGCTAGCCTAACTACTAACTTTAGATGAACATCAAATCATTGTTTAGAAAAATAACATTTTTTATGCCAATCATATAGGTATATATAAAAATAAAAACATCCATGAGCACCTAATTCATGTAAGAGACCTTTTCCTTAGACTCGATAATCAAATTGACAAAAAGAAAGGAGAATGTCACAAGTTCAGGCCTAACTAGTTAGGCCCTTACCTAGTGACTGAAGACTTTAAAAATGGATCCTATCGACTATGAACTCTAGAGGGAAAGGATTTCAATGAGTCTTTAAACTCTTTAAACCTAAAATATTTCTATATTTAGTACTTACATATCACACTAATCTAATTTACATTACATTTTCATAATTTTTATGTTCGTCTACATATCAGATGTATTATTTGGTGATTATTTGGTTATTAATTCACACAATGTGAAACTTTAGAAATGAAAAATATCTTATCATTACATTTCTCACACTAACCTATTATCCCATGGAAAACATTCTCAAAATAAGCATTACACTAGTTCTTTCCTTAGTTCTTATGAGTATAGTACATCTATTTTCCCTGCATCTTCTTACATAAGTTATAAAATTCTAGATTACAACCTAGTCTATAATATTGTCTATGGTAGAGTTTCCTCTCATGGTGCCTTATAAAGTATAACATTAGTATGCTCATAAATAAGTAATTTTACTCACCTATCCTAATCTTTGATGATGATCCATTGCATATTATTGGTTGAATTTGGCTAAGAATTGGGGTTAAAGGCCTTTCAAATTAAAATACACTCCCATCCAAAATCTTATGCAAATACAAAAATTGAACTTCCCATCTCTCACCCTTGATAACCTTTGATGTTGATCCCTCGTATCCTACTAGTTTCATGGGATTAATATCGGGGAAAGGTGTCTTTAGTCTCCTACATATATCCTTTTGTGATAAGCCCATGTGTCTCCTTAGTCACATGATACTAAGTGTAGGGGGTCACAAAAAAAGGTAAAATACAAATGCATAAGTAATATCAAATAAAAAATTGTCCAAATATAAAGTTATTTAAAAAACTTGTTTACATGTTTATGCTAAAAAAGAGTAACCATTTTCCATTTACTAATTATATCAAGCTAGTTATCTATAGATGAATCCAACAAAGTTAGTATTTTATAAGTCTATTAAGAAGTACATTTTCCCCTCTACTCGTAAGGATTAGGTCACATTTATTTTCCATGAGAATTTTTTATTTTTAGTTCTATTTTATCATCTCACATATACCCTACTCCCCTTTTCATTACTTGTTACAAATTGAAAGTCATATGTTGTGAAAACAAAGCAATTATGTCATTACATTAAAAATAATTGTTAGCACATTCATAATTTCATGCATGTTGTCAAAACATTACATCATTTGCATACCTTTTGTTCCCACATATATAATCATATTCCATAGCATTTTATCAAAATCAAAGAGATACATGGTATATCATCACATGTTTAGTCATCTATAGTGTTGGGATTGGACAATGCATAGGCAAATAGAAGATTAGATTGTATAATTTTGATAATGTATGATCAAATTCAGAAATTTATTATTCTCTATTAAGATTTAAAACATAGGTGAAAGATTTAAAAATTTTCATAGTAAGTTACAATTAAACCTACTTTATAGGTTTCAAGTAACCTGAATAACCAAAAAGAAATTAATCTAATAAACTAAGATAATGAAAAAAATAACTAATTAAATACCATGTGGATCATAAATGACCCAAAAAACTCCCCCTTGATCTAAATGGGTATGAAATATGAAATAACTTGGAGCAATGACTCTAAAGTCATCAAAGAAACTATGAAAGAACTATAACTAACACATTATACATCCTAGTATTGACCAAAATTGATGTTACTCCATACATAAGCCCACATATGAGTTATGGCATAAAAATTTTATGAACATGATCAAGGCCTACTCATCCCCTATGATCATCATACCATAATATAGTATAACATGATCAAGGCCTCTCCAACTACATCGATCCACATAAGGATCCACCCAGAAGCCCATCAAAGTGACCAACCTATACTATGTATAACACATCTCTCTAATGTCTAACAAATTATGATGACCTTTACTCAACATGAAAGGTGCTAACAACCCTTATCAACTTGTACTATCACTGATGATTGATCAAAGACTAACCAATGCTATATGTTTTCCCCTATTAGGTGAGAGGTGAGAAATTATACACCAAGAAAATCAAAATAAAGTAACACTATCTGATACATGTCATGAATATCAAGTATAGAAAGCCAAAATTAGAACTAAAATAAGTAAACTACTACTACAAAAATTTTCATTCAAGCATTGAACCAAAATGCTAAGCAAATAATAAACTAGAGAATGGCAATAGTCCTCTAACCTCCAACAGATCCTCTAATCTCCAGTTTGACACTTAGACTTTGTCAATCATAAGGATCCTGATGGACCTATAAAATATAGTGTGTTCACAGATAACACAAGCAAGAGGTGGTATTGTAAAAATTTGTAATTTGAAGGTGTTATCTTCTATCAAAAATACATCTTTATACATCATTATCATTATGATTTGATATAAAAATCATATGATAAATATTCAAAACACAAAATAAACCAATTTTTTATATCTATAATTCCCAAAAACCTATAAATCCATTGGTCACATGACCACCTTCACACAAATAAATGATTGGTAACAAAAGTTATAATGAGAGTCACAAGTGTTAATGTGACTTACACCCTTATGTTTCCTATTCTCTTTACAAAGACTTTTGAAAATAGAAAATTCACTTTTCAAAAAGGCATATTCTAAAAATAAAATGAAAAGGAATTTTTTCCAAAATATGGTTTTGAACCCTTGACCTTCCTTCAAACAACTTGAAGGTACAAATGGAGAATATTCTATATATATCTTTTCTTTTTTGGATGTGAAAAAATAATAAAGAAAAATGCATTAACAATTTTATCAAATATCACACCATGTAAAAACTAATTGTTGGCTTTTTAAATATACTTGGTGCCTTTGTGTAAGGCCCCACCAATCAATGCAAAATAATGTATTTAAATAAAACCTAAATTATAAGCTTACTTCTACCATTTTATGATAATCTTGATGTGCCATACTTTAAAAAATAACACTAATGGAACTATAGATCAGATAAAACTTATTTATTTTTGTGCTTGATTTGGGATGTGTTTCACTTACAGGAAGCATTTTACTAGTTTTAATTCATTATTTGACTTTGTAAATACCATCTATCATCATTTTACCACTGCATACTCCATTTTTCTTTTACTCAAATAGACGGTGGAAGAGTCATAAACATTCTTCCCAAATTCCCATGACTAAGTTTGGCCAACTGTGTTTGAGGTCTCAACTCATATAGATGTAATTAAAAATATATATATCAATATATTTTTCCTATAATAAGTTTAATTTTGAATCAATTTATCTAGTAAAATAATTATCCTAATATTGGAATTCTATGTGTAGTTTGTTGTATGACACTGTACTCCAAAAAAAAATATATTATTGCTTTTGCTTGATTGTTACAAATTTGTAGGGTGTAAAGCATTGTACAGTTGGTAAATGAGATTCAATATTATACATATTACTACTATGCTCCATTTTTCCAAAGAGAATTTTATCAAAGCAATAAATACCAATACCATTCTTCAATCATTTCATAGCTTCCTCCTTCAAAATGTAGCATAGATTTCTCTTTCAAGGCTCTAATACCACTGTTGGGATCGGATAATGCATAGGAAAATAGATAATTACATTGTATAATTTTGATAATTTATTCTCAAAGGTATAAATTTATTATTCTTGGATATGATTTATAACATAGGTGAAATCTTTAAAAACTTTCATGGGAAGTTACAATTAAAACAACTACCTTACGGGTTTCAACTAACCTGAATAACCAAAAAGAAATTAATCTAACAAACTAAGATATTAAATAAATTAACTAATTAAATACCATATGGATCATAAATGACCCAAAATTGAGGACATAAACTAATAATCATACATGAAAATTAAAACACATAACACATGATGACAAGTCCTTGAGAGGTAGGCTAAAGCATCTCTATATATATCATAACTATCAATTTTGTACAAAAAGAATTTTTGATAAAAACACCTCTATGGAGGGCCAATGTGACTCAACAAACATAAAAAATAATCAACATATACAATGGTATATAAAAAACATATATAAAAAATCTTAGGAGCCTATCTTCCTCCTATGATAAGGTCTTAATGTAGCTATTATTTTGAGAGTGTCTCCTATTAGTGCCTCCCTCAGAGGCCATCTCATCCCATCCAACCTAGAGTATAATATGGTGGAGCTTACTCATATTTCCCTCTAATTTTCCCCTTTTATCCTATAATTATAGACTCAACCTCTTCCTCTACTTACATCGTATCCACCAAGGCCTCCATTCTCCTCACCCTAGCCATTAAGGTATCATTATCCATCCTTAGCACTGTCACCATCAAAAATGCATGGTACATTGGGGAAAATACATATGTATGTTTGATAATCCATGCAAGGATTCCAATATCTATCAATATTTGATCCTTATTCATGCTAGTGCTCAACTGGAAAAGGTTGATCAAGGTGTCCTTAATCATACTCCTCCACCTACTTATGGTATCTACAATCATAGAGTGAAAATTCAATGTCATATCAAGTTGATATAAAGATAAAAATAGTAAAATGAGGTGAAAAATTTATCTAAAAAGTGAAATATAAACTATGAATGGAAATATGTAAGTCAATATTTTACCTAGGTCTCCCTCATGCCAATCAGGGTTAGAATCATCATTTGTAGCCTCTTCCTCATCAATGTCAAGGTCTTCCTCCAAATAAATATACTCTATATCCTAACCATCTCCACATCTTGAATGTTTCCATTTTTCAAGATCCTATTGAATGGAGTCCTCCTGCTATGGAGGTGGTGGTGGTGGTGGGCCCATCTATTACTACCATGCCACAATCTAAACTAGTCAAGTGATGGGTACCCATCTCACAAGTGGGTATCACACCAATCATCCTAATAGCATGTATCTAGTCTCTTATATGCCCCTATAAATTATATCAAGGATAGGAATGTTTCTCACATAGGGAATCCCAAACTATTGTGGTACCCTATATATAGGGTGTATCTCAAGTTGTGTGAACTTGTTTTGAACCTAAGTGGCCCTGGCGGTCATTTTAAGGCAAACCCCTCATCATCCCACTACTCAACCATGTCTTATTAAGTTAAGGTAATGAATTTATCTATTGGTAAATTCCCCACCACTCAAGGCAAAGCACATTATTGCACCATATTCATCCATCTAGTGGTTTTAATGTCCCCTATAACTCTAATCATCACTCCTGTATGATAATGGATGATGCACTCATATATCTAACCCATGAAAATTTTCAAGTGGATAATTGAGATGGAACCTAAACAAGACATATGATAAAGGTCCCTATAATTCTAAGTTAGTAGCTCCTAACTCTAATAGTAGTATTTTCCCTTATCCTTAATACATTGCGTAATCAAAGACCAACTGAATAGTAACCTATTAGTACCTTGGTCTCCCACTAGCCAAGAGGTAAGGATACCAATAATGTCATTATGTAGGTTTGGATTCATTTATACCTCAACCTAGGAAAGCCTCACACCCACATTAGTTGTGTCAGTGTCTTCAAAATGCTTTTCCCAACTATGGGCCTCATAGTTACTCTCATTAGCTTATATAGATACCAATCATCCAATCATGAGAATGCTTATGATCTATTAAACATAAATGAGAGTTAAATTCAACTATTATATGCCTAGGGTAATATAAACATGTTGTGATCAAGATCACAATAAGTCAAAATATCATAAAGTGATTGGTTATATGTCAAAATGATCCACACCTATACAAATCATAGGATCCTAATATGATCAAAGATGACTAACTCATTTATCATCAGAAGTGATAAGACTTAGGAGATCCACTCTTACTCTTAAACTCTACTTATGTGTATGTAAGGTCCATGTAGTGAATAAAATACCTTGAATCAGCCCAAGGACCATCCCCATTTTTTAAAATAAAAAATAATTACAAATTTTATAGCCCATTTCTAGTAAGTGGAATTGCACATATATACAGGTAGTGGTTATTTAATTTCCATAGTAGTTACATAATTACTATAGGTGGTGGTTACACAACCCCATTAGGTGGTTAAATAACCACCCTAAACTATTATGTAATCACCATCAGTGGTGGTTATGTAATTTCCCCTATAGACAATAGTGATTACAAAACCACCATGATAGTTATAGAATTGTTAGCCTATGAATGCCAGTGATTCCATACCAAGTGTTAATTTCATCCACTAGCTATGTGCCCTCTAAAACCTCCAAAAATTATCAAAATGATAAAATTCCTACATTTTCCTAATCTACCCTTCCCCACAAACATTTTAAAACTATTTTTTTTAAATTGATTTGATTTATGGTAATATTTAATCACAAATTATAAAATTAAGGCAAAAGGAAAAGGGCCACAAAACTTACCTTATCCTACCCCATAACTCCTCCCATTGATGGATTCACCATACCCTCATTGTCCTCTTCCCATTGATTACTTTTTTACTTGAAACTTTCACAAGTAATCTAGAGCTTAAGAAATATCAAAATAAATTAACACAAATGAATTAGTTTTTGGAAATTTTTTGAATATATTAGGCCCCAAACTAGCCATTTTAGTTTAAAAACTTTCCACTTTTAGTATATTTTCACATTTTACACAATTTTTTTATTAATAAATCATATTATTGATAAATTATATAACTTATTTTTTTAAATTGAAATTCTAATGACTTTTTATCTTTCATAGCACATTTTACAATTTTGTAGGTTATTGACCACTTGGCACCGGATTCAGTCCCTGATGGGATGGTTTAGGTATGATTTTCCCCACACATATAGTATGTATTATTATCCATAATTTGATTATGTAGTTTTTTTCCACTTCTCACATTGAACTTGATTCTTGTATTTTGTTTGAATGTTGCACAAAGTCTCTATTGGCTTTGTTGTGCCACCAAGGTAATTAAGGTAATTATTTATAACTTCCTATTTCCATTATACACACCAATATTTGGGACTACACCATTGTCAATTCATGACAAGTCATCCTCCCAAGTTAAATTTTATATGTACCCAATATTTTCATTTTTTAATATGCTTGACACGACATATCAAATGATGATGTAGTGACCTCCTATTAATGCTCAAATTAGAACTCTCTAACACCCTCTCTTATTTTTCTTCCCTTTGTTAGAGTAAGTTATGTACCTACCTTAGATCCTGTTTACTAGGTGCACTATTTAGTACTATTTGATTTTCCCATTGTAGATTTATCCCACATTGGTTAATATGCTTTGCTTCTTTATCTTCCTTACCTATATATGTAAGGCTCTCTCATTATATTAGACAAGTTTTAAAGCTCAAAGCTCTTAGGAAAATCTCTTGGGAAAAGCCATAATCTAAGCTTATAAAATAATTATTATGGATATATATGATATTTCTCTTTATTTTTTGCATTTTATTTTCATGTGATGTCTTTCTATTATCACCTATGATCTTTGTGCCTTGTAATGAGCTAGTCTTAGTTATACCGATCTTATGGCCACTCGAGCATTGCTTAGTCCTAATGGTAGTTCTTTCACCCTTTCTCCTAGGTCCCTCAAAAATCCATTTTGTTAACCATTTCATCTCTTATCATATTATTTTCAAAAAGGTCCCATTAGTGATTAAAATTTCCCTATTATGTGACAAAAATGCCTTATGGAGTTACATAACTACCCCATGAGTGATGGGTTCACTAGGTAAGTTTTGTAAACTATCGTGATGATTTAGTCTTAAGAAGGTTGTTTTGTATTAAATTAAGGTTGGTTAGGTAATTTAACAATGTGGTTTTATCCCCAAGAATGGTATTTACATAAGCACCCCTATAAATAGTGGAGGTTTCATCACCATTCTTTTGCCTTCTAATTTTAGCTTTTAGGACCCATTCTTTGATGCATTTTGCATGCTTATTATTTATTTTTTCACCTTAAGTTCACCTTAAATTAGACCCAACCCACTCCCTCTTCTATTTACAATCAATTTTTATTCCCTCCTAAGTTCAAATCAATTAAACTCCTTGTAGCCTCCATTGCTCTTCTATAAGTAAGCCAATTTTGGCTTGAATTCAGATCTAGAATTTTTCATTAGAGATTAAGAGTTTTTAATCCTTTATAGCCATATCCTAATATAAATTATTTGGATATTTAATTTGATTTATTTCATGTTATAATACATAATTATATGAATGGATATCCATTGTTCTTGTAACCTAGTCTTTAGAAATAGTGTCTTCTATAGACACTCCATTCTGGCCACAATTTGCTCCCAAACAAACTTCAAAATCATTTCTACTAAATAGTGAAAATTAAGCCTAGGAATCACTAAACATCCCAATTGCATCTTAACATCATTAATTAGTGTTTATAATTATGTTGAGATATCCCTATTTGGGGTACTAGCTTGTATGGAACAATAACCTCTCACGAATTCATCTTCAATCACTTTAAGACCTAACAATTGGGGAGCTTGAAAAATTATTAAAAGAGATAAAATTATAATAAAAATGAATCAATTAATATATTAAATTCTTATCTAAATAATTCATTTTCAATTAATGAATATCTAAAAATAAAAATTCAAAAATTTAAAATATCAAGCTTCTTCATCATTGCCGTTATGAGTTGTCAAGCTCTCCCAAAATATTTAACAAATATCTAATTCTTGATCCATCCCTATTAATTAATAATAATAATTACATGTACCATACTTAACTCACTTAGGGTTAGTTTGAACTCATTCCATACTTAAATCCTAATCTAACTCAACTTGGGTAAGAGTTAACTTTGGAGGCTATTGATCCATAATCTCTTTAAGTGTAAATTTATTATGCTCAAATAGACAATAAGCCTTTATTGTAATTTTACCATGCAAAATTAATAATCTAAGATAAGCCAACCAACATTACCAAGGTGCCAAGGAAAGGTAGAGCAATGGAGCTTCATCGATAAAGATTTCTTGAGCAAATAGTCGAGCAAGCCATTTTTGCAACTATAAGGAAGGTAAAATGATGGTTTATTTTGTTTTCTAGTTGTGTTTCGTTGTATAATTATTACCTATGATCTCCCTATTTTTTAGGCTATAGGTGTTATTTTAGTGTGTTTTTTATTTATTTGGTTTTATTGACTAACACTATACCAATCTCCCCTCTATGGATTACTTGTTCACATGATAGCATGCCTAGTGGGACCAAAACTCCACAAAATTCTTCCCATGGCATTTTAGGACCTCTTTATAACATTTTTCATGTCAAAATCTTAACTTTTTGGCCAAAAAAGTGAAAAATTAAATTTCATGGATGTTACATAGGAAGTCATGCTTTTGCTTTTTATAGTTTCATTTTTGCACTATATAGTTTCATTTTTGCTTTTTCTAGTTTCATTTTTTCTCTATGTAGTCATGTTTTTGCACTATGAAGTAGTGATATTGAAATATGGAGTAGTGATATTGCATTTACATTTTTTATTCTATTAATTACAATTTTATCTTTAAATATGTGATATTGCTTTAATAGTTGCATTTTTGCATCTCATAGTTGTGATTTTGTCTTGAAAACTATGATATTGCTTTGATAGTCATGGTTTTGACTTCATAATCATAGTTTTTCCTTTAAAATATATGTTATTGACCATGTTATTAGTAATTTTTCACTGTATAGTTATGATTTTTCACTAATCTTTTAATTTATAAAAAGTTGTTTTTTTGTCTTAAAAACTATAATATTACTTTGATAGTTGTGGTATTGCCTTCATTATAATTGTTTTGCCTTTAAAATATATAATATTAACCCTATAATCAATGATTTTTCATTATATAGTTGTAATTTTACACTGTATAGTTGTGATTTTGCACCAATCCTTTATTTTATAAAAATTGCAATTTTGTACTAACCAGTTGTAGTTTTGTAGGAAAGTTACAATTTTGCTCTATCTATCTATGGTATTTCACTATATGAAAAAAATAAGAAACTCAAGAGCTAAATTTAAATTTTCATTTTCTCACTTGCTTTTAGATTCTAAGCACAAAGACCCCCTAACACTTTTTGTAGGACCCAAAGACTAAGGAAAGTGTTACGCCCTTAACCATTGGTGTGTTTAGGGATATGTGTGGCTAACTTGTGGCTTACATACCTCTTTTATTTACTTGTTACATTTATTTATGTTTTTAGATAGGTCAGCCTATGGAATAACCTTGGATAAGTAGACTATATATAGGAGGTAGTGATTATTCTTTATGCATTATGTTAAGTATTTTGCTATTAGTGCATTATTGTGGAGGTTGCCCCCTTGAAGTGGCTTTGCTATATTATCCAGTATTCTATTCTACTGTCAATTACCATTGTGTAATCTCTCATATTTTCTTATTCTACACAATATAAAATCATTTCATGTGAATATCTAAATAATTTCATTACAAGTGGTATTAGAGATTTGATTTGGGCAAGTTTCCTATGGCATTTTTTTTGGATCTGGTAAGGTGTGGCTTCTAGGAGCTGTGAAAGTGAAAAAACATAACTTGAAATCTGCGAAGAATTATTTTTTTCCATCAATGTAGTATTTCTTGAAATGCTTTTTTGAAAAAAAATAATTGAAAAAAAAAAGTTTGAATTTTTTTCCCCTTGCACACTTGCAGTCATTGGATTCATCTCAACAAGATGATCTCAATGGCATATTCTGTTAGTACACTTTTCTGGGTATCAAAATTTTTACTCTAGTACGTAAAGGTAGTCATTGGATTTGTCTTGACAAGGCAATCATAATGGTACCATTTCTTAGTACACATTTTTTGAGGTCAAAACCCTCCTAGGGTTTATTTATGGTAGGTCCTTCAACTTAGGGAAGAAAAGGGGCATCATAAACTCCTAAGACTCCTTCAACTAATGACATGTAATTTGAAACTTCAAATCCAATAATTTCTCAGCTTCAAGCAAACATAAAAAACTTAGTGAGGCATGATGACTTTGTTGCAGTCCAAGCTGATGTTTTATGGATGTATGGAGAGATTAATGGGGTTTATAGTGAATTGTAGCATATCACTATGCCATTGGCTGCCCTCACATCTCAATTTTATCTTAAAAACTCTCCACTTTGGCATTCAAATCCTCCTCTCAATAACTCCCATGCTGGTATGAAATTGATGTTTCCAAAAGTGGACATGAGTAAGTTCAATGGTAAGGATACTCTCACTTGGATTACCTAAATTGATAATTTATTTGAGTTGCATCAAACCCCTAGTTCTCAGAGGGTGACGGTGTAGTCCCTATATATGGATCCTGAGCAATTCATTTGGTATCATTGGTTATGTGCTCAAAATAAAAATAATGGTGCTCCTATTACATGGAATATTTTTAATGAGGATTTGTTAGCTCATGATTAGAATAATGTCTTTGATAAATATTTCAACCAATTAGCCAAGCTATGGTAAATAGGAACTATGAAGGATTATATTCATCAAATTCAAATTCTCTTTTTATGAGTGGAGATATCACTAAGGAAAATTTGACTGATCTATTTTTGGGTGGCCTCAAAGATAACATCTAATACAAGGTTTTAATGTTTAACCCAACATCTGTATTAGAAGCTATCCCTAAATCACACATGATAGAATAAAAAAATATGGTCAAAAGGAAAACTTTCACTACTAGTCATGATCACAACTTTCCAACACCATCATTTCCATAGCCCACAAAATTAACACAATGACAAATTGAGGAGAAGTGATATAAAGGATTATGTTATGGTTATGATAAAAAATGGAGCAAAGACCATTGTTGTGCTGAAAAGAAGTTGTTTTACATTGATGATGCCAATGATGTAGAAGTAAATAATGAGGATGCAAAAATTCTTGAGGAGAAATCTAAAGATTCTCAGCCTACTATTTCATCTCATGCCCTATTAGGTATTAGTACTCCCCAAACTCTTAAGGTTATGGGTTTCCTTAAGAAATAGAAGGTCACTATCTTGATTGATTCTGGGAGCACACACAACTTCATCCATAGTAAGTTGGTTACTCATTTAAACTATTTAATTTATCCATCTTAAAAATTTTAGGTTATGATTGTAGATGGTGGTACTATTAGTTGTTCAAGAAAATATCATAGTATTAAGTTGGCCATTGGAGACTACTTATTAGATTCTCTTATGTTTGTTATTCTGATGGGTGGAGCTGATCTTGTTTTGGGAGTCTAGTGGTTCACCACTTTGGGCACTATTGAGATGAATTTCAAATAATTATTCATGCATTTTCATTATAAATAAAGGACATTTGAGCTAAAATTATTAAAGGTTAAATCTCCATAATTTTTTGTCTCCCATCAAATGACAAATATTCTCTATAAGGGTGTTGAGGGATTTGTAGCTCGCTTGTTTTCTATGGAAGTACAACCAAATCAACCATCTCCACCTCTTAATCTAAAACAAATAATTGATGCTCATTCTATTGTTTTTAGAGACATGCCAAAAGGACTTCCACCTATCAACATGCATGATCATGCTATCACACTTATTCCTGGTATTACACCACTCAAACATCAAGCCATACAGGTATCCCTATGCCCACAAAAGTGAAATTCAAAAGATGGTACAAGAGATGTTGGATGCAAGAATCATTTTCCATAGCCAAAGCAAATACTCTTCATTAGTTGTCATAGTGAGAAAGAAAGATGACACTTGGAGGATGTGACCTAACTACAGAGAACTCAATAAGAAAGATGTTTTTATCACTCTAAGATTCAAACTCACATTTACATTTGGTGTTTAAAAATCATTTACTTCATTTGCTTTCATTTTCTAAAGTTCACAACTCAAATAATGACATGGGGATAAACTTCATATCATATTTCACTTGATATTCTAAAAGATTAACTCACACTCCAGTTAAGTGCTCATAAGATCTTTTATTTTTATGATTGTTGTTGTGTGTTTGTTTCACAATCCAAGTGTAGCATGTATGCTCTCCCCCTATCTCCTTTAGGGAACTTGGGTGATCAAAAATATTTCACTTATTTCCTTTTTCTCTTTGTCAAAAATCATTGAAGGAAATTTTCTAAGGTACTCCCCAAAATATGAGTGATTTAGATGATCCCAAAATGACCCCAAAGTCTTACAAATTTTATTTTGTGCATATTGGCTTGTGGGTGGGAGTTCATCACCTCCCCATGAGTTATCTAGGGAAGTGTTAACCCTATAATTCATCTCTTGACATCACTTTAACCCCAATCCATGTTAGGGGTATACAAATTGAGGTTTTCTTATTGGGATACTTGTTTGAGTGGTTAAACAAGATCTATTAATAAGAGACTACCTTAGAACATAGGTTTAAGTCAGAGATTGCACTAAAATGACAAATTGATAAATGTAGTGGTTATGAAAAGGACAAGTCCTTTTCACAACAAACTGGTTAAGGCATATCTAAATGGCATATTTTTCCCTAGTGTTAACCACACTTATGAGACCATTTAGAATGTACAAAAATTGATAGTTTTTACATAACCCCACTTGTCATAGTATATTTTCAATGCAGGGTGAGTAGCCCAAAGTTACATGTCATCATATGAACTCTTAAGAGAAGAGGGGGATTAAAAACCCTAATTTTCATGCACATTTAAATTTTTGGATTAACAACATAATTTCCTCTCGAGAGCAAGTATATAGATGGAATTTGATAGTATAAATACACCTTGTCAATTTTTAGGAGTACAATGATACACTTAGGTGATTTTGTTATTTTTCCTTTTAATTACATTTTTATTTTTCCTTTTTACTTGCATTGTAATACATTTTTTATTAGGTGTTTTAGATTGAATTTGTCATTACCTATTTTTGGAAAAATAACTCTATTCTTAGACCAAGTTTTTACACTGTTTGGACCATTTATCTTTTATACCTTATTTAAGAGTTTATAAAATTCTATACCTTTTCTTCATGGAATGTTAGTTGTTGATTTGGATATGTAGTGTTACACTCATAGTGGAGCCATGTATAATCCAGGTTATGATAACATGATCATGAGTGATAACTTTGTTCAAGACCCATATGGTGATGATTTATTTTGTGAGATGGATCATTATCCTCCTTATAGTGATCAATAAAAAGGAACAAATTCAATATTTTTTATCCCATTATTTGGTTAACACACCTCTATATTCAAAGTAAGACCAAGAGCAAACTGCATAATGTCTTTCTAGCATATAATCAATTATAAAACAAGTTCAACAACAACCATATTACATTAATATTCCATCAATATATGATCCTTATTATTTTGATCATCACTTGTTTCAAAACAAGGATGAGGTTTTATTCATAGCTACGAAGGTAAGGGAAAAGTTGTTAATAGACATCCCTTATGAAAATTTACGCAGTCTAGTTAGAGTGCCTTTAAATATGCCCTATACCCAAACCATTGAATAGGCCTCTACTATCCATCCTCAAGTGCTCATGTAGATATCATATCAAGACCCAAATATTCTTGTAAAATAAAAGGGCCTCATGGCAGACCAATTTATACAAATTCAACAAGCATATCAAACCTATTTGAATCTAGCACACAATTTTAATGTGATGGTCATGTCAAATGCTCTACTCATAGAGCTAAATTATTCAACAAGAGTTATAATTGAGTTGATAGGTCAATATAATTTGAGTATAGACCCATTTTCACAAATCACTTCAGTCAATGACAAGTATAATGTCCCATCTATTAAAGATGTAACTATCATTTTTACATAGAATAATGGGCCAAACATGATGGATAACAGCAAGTGTCTTCCAATCTAGGAAAAAGTGGTTTAACTAAAATAAAAAATAGTCCATAATAATTGGTGAATTCAGCCAAAACCATGAGTGGTTCATAGTAATATGGGGTAGGAAATGCTATGTCCCAATCACAAAACTTTACTGATAATCCTCAACCAGCTACTTCATCAAAGATGCAACTAAAGGGATTAAGTAATCAGTAACTGGCTAGTGCCTTTCCTTAACAAGTGACAAATGTTATCCCACCTCAATAGGTGATGACTAACATTCCAAAATAATATGAATAGTCTAATCTACCACTACAGTAGAGTTAGAACACTATGCCACCTCAATAGGGGGTAAAATATGTCCTACCTTGACAGGTAGTGATAAACATACCTCTACAGTCAGAAACCAATATGACTTTTCAAGTGCTAACATTATCTAATAAACAACATGTGTTGATTTTTCAAACATAAATGTTTAACACCCAACAAGCATCTATTTCACAATAGGTATTTTTACAACAAAGAGGTACCACTATTTAACAAGTACTAGTTAGGTAAAAAATTTCCTTTTACTTAGCATGTGCTAGAGATACAAAGGTAGGGCCTTAGTCAATAAACTCCCTTTATTTAGCCTAGTTCGACTAGTCAATAGAAAGTCCCTACTCAACCTCATCATGAATAGTATGTTACCCAAGGCCATATCCTTCTATCTCAACCTTAAATCCCTAAAAACCAAGGATACCAAATTTGAACTAGAATATAACCCAACAATGTGTATAATTTCAACAATCACATCCCAATCTATGGATGCATATTCCTGGTTAGTTTACCCATCAAACTAACATTATTTAACAAATTATACCTCCATTATACCCTGGTTAAGATAATCTAACTTTAACCACCCATCTGTCACCTTAGCCAAATGTACCATCCAATTCTTAGCCCAAAAACTAAAACAAATGAAGGATGTGATTACTGCCATTTAAGCAAGGGAGTAGACCAAGAAATTTAAGTTAAATGACATGTTTTCATACCCATTCAACATGGATTATCTTCAAATACCATTTCCTCCAAATTATGAGCCACCAAAATTTGATAAATACAAGGGTAAAGGAGACCTTAAGCCCCATTTGATAGAGTTCTTTGTTGCTAGCCAACTAGTGGCTTATAGTGACATTTACCTACTCATTTTATTTCCTCTAAGTATAACAAGATAGGATTTGGAGTGGTTTCTAAAATTGATAAAGAATATGTATCTAATTTTGATGACCTCTCAAAAAAAATTGTGAAACATTTCTCCTATAATATCAAACATGAGATTTTAGTAGTAGATTTGACTTAGGAAAAGTAAAAGGTTAGTGAAATATATATAATCTATCTATAGAGATGAGATAAATCACTAGTCACTTCACCCATAGCTTACCAGATAAATAATTAGTCATTATGTTTATTAAAAATTTGCATAACAAGATGTCCTATCATTTGGAGCTTTAGTGTGCACATATCTTCAAAAAGATCATTGACAAAGGTTTGAAAATTAAAATGTCCCCTATTAATAAAGGTATTATCAAGTTAACCTCATCAAACTAGAATTAGAACCAAAACCATGGTAGAGGCCCAAGCTATAACCCTAACCAAATCCAAGCACAAGTGTTGACACCATTTTAGGCTAGTAACTATGAGAAATAAAATCAATACAACCATAATAAGAATGTTGTTAGAAATGGAGTAACTAGAGTCATGCCATGTATAAATGGTATAAACACCATCTCATCAACCTACATCATAAATGTAACTTACTCATCATCAGTAGCCTAATTATCAAGCACAACATATATAAAAACCTAGACTAACTTCACAAATATAGTAACCCCCACCTTTAAAACCCCCTCTTCCAAGAAGAAGACCCACTCCTCGAGTCTTCATCAACCTTGGTGAACCTCTCAAAGTAGTGTTTTATAAGCTAGTTTTAGCTAATATGATTAATAATCCAATTCTAAACCACTATCTTAAGGGTGTTTTGTATCTGGATTGGTATACAGAGCATGATTTCTATGAATACCACCATGTTCATGGACATTCCATATGTCATTCTGTGTAGTTAAATCATCCCATAGAAATTATGTTAGAAAATGGGGATATTATAATGGATAATAAAGCATCTACATCCAATTAGAACTTGGGTATCTACCAAAACCCTTTTCCATAGCATAATAATAATAATAATAATAATAATAATAATACTAATACTAATACTAATAATAATAATAATAATAATAATAATAATAATAATAATAATAACTATAATATCAATAACTACCATGACAACAATAACAATATTAGTAGAAAAAAATAGCATCAACTAAAGAACTAAGGCCAACTTGATCCCAATACCCAAGAGACTTACCATGTAGTTGAACATGACTACAACAAAATTATAGGTCATATTATAGGAGGTCGTGTTTCAACCATCACCATTAATCCTAGACCAAGTGCTAATAGACCAAGAATATTGTCAAACAATTATAATCAACCCACCTATGATAGTAATCCTTCCTTAACTTGGGACTGCAACCAAGTATAACAACAACCAAGGATTATTATTTGAGGACCTTATAGTGATAACTCATCATTAACTTGTGACCATAACCAAGTGCATTGACAATTGAGACTTATCCTATCTTGCCCATCTCCATCATCATAAAGTTAAAATGGTCTTATATCTAATCCTAATTCTAAAATTACCATTCTAGGCCCAAAACCTCATGTGATTGAACTAATTCAGCCCACTATACTAGCTAAGATCAATCCATATACCACTATTAAGGAAAATCTATATGACATTGTGGAACAACTCCAAAAGATACCCACACAAAACTCCATTCTAGATTTGTTGAGTACATCTACTATGCATAAGAATATCCTAAGGAAACTCTTAGGTCAATCCCAAGTTCCCATTGAAATAACCCTACACAAATTCTAAGATTTAGTTGGAAATATATCCCTAGGCCAACAATTGACATTCGACCAAAGTGATATGTTATCCCTTGGCCCTCTCCATAACAATCCATTATACATTGAAGTTGTCATAATGTGGCATAAAGTGAAATATGTCCTCACAGATAATGGATTAGGCCTAAATATTGTGTATATAAATCTCATCTGTCGGGGAATCCAAGAACAACACACCTTATTTTGATCCCACTTGTTAGGATCTTGCTCCTCAGATAGAGCACAATATGATTACCAAATACAAGCAATTAAACACGTGGAAATAACCAGAAGAACAAATAACTATCAATGAGAAAACACACAGAATATGAGAGGCAACACACAATTGTATTCAATTCATTACAAAGGAAATTACAATAAAGAGATCACACTCTTCTTCCACCTCTGTGAGGCTTCCTCCTCAAGGGATCCCAATAATCTTCCCTCTTGAGTAATCTTCTCTCAATAGGTCACAACAGACAGCTAACACAAGCTATTGTTCACCTCATTGCACACCTATACAATCGAGTACGAACCGATACTCCAAGTAGATCTCACCATGATCTTGCTCCTGATGTATTGTTGTCACCTTGGATCCTACTCCCCCGCTGATCTCCTTTTGACCCTTGCATACATACACCCCTACAGACCAACCTAATCTTACTTATCACATGTAGATCTCCTCCATGATCCTGCAACACCCTACATATCAACCTTGATCTTACATACATGAGGAATCCTACTTGATTCCACCATGGGAAGAACTCTCCAAGTTCCACACTTGGGTTCAAAACTTAACAATATAGCCCATGAGTCTATTATATAGATCTCATGCATACAATGATTAGACTTGCAGCTCAAGATCAAACTGGTCTTCATCATGCAAACAACCTGTTCACTTAATTGACTATTCATTAATAGCAGTTTTGAAACCACCATAGGCGACTGACATCGGTCCTTATCTACCTAGAGGTGACCAACGCCGAGCGATCCCTGCTGATGTCAGTTTCCTTCTGCACTATCAACTGACCGACGTCGGTTGTGGCCTACCGACGCTGGTAACTGTCATGCTTAGAAACCTCCATGTTTGCTTAAGGTGAAGCTTTTAGCTCCACACCCTAACAATCTCCCACTTGGAGATAAATAGTTGCACCTATACCTAAACTAGTACTTTGTCTAATCTGCATCCTGGCTTGTATTCCTCTTCAAGCTCCCACTTGAAGACTACCCACCACACTCCTTGTGGTGTTAATCTTGTGCCTGACTTTCTTCATTCTCAGCTTACCTTCTTCTGCCATTGCTATACTCCCAATCAAATAGGAACCCCTGTGAGTAACCTGTAATCAACAACACTTAACAGATCTGGCCCATCTATTAGTCAAACTTGCTCTAAGAATGTCCAACCTCGCTCTGATACCATTTGATAGGACCTAAGTTCCCCAAAGCTCTCACACAACTTGTCAGATCTAAGAGCACACATGATTACCATTGTATAAGCAACTTAAGAGGTGAAAATAACTAGAAGAATAAATAACTATCAATGGAAAACACATAGAATATGAGAGGCAACACACAATTGTATGCAACTCATTACAAAGGAAATTACAATAAAGAGATCACACTCTTCTTCCACCTCTATGAGGCTTCCTCCTCAAGGGCTCCTAGCAATCTTCCCTCTTGAGTAATCTTCTCTCAATAGGTCACAACACACAACTAACACAAGCTATTGCTCACCTCATTATACACCTGTACAATCAAGTACAACCAATACTCCAAGTAGATCTCACCATGATCTTGCTCCTGATGTATTGCTGTCACCTTGGATCCTGCTCCCCCACCAATCTCCTTTTGACCCTTGCATACATACACCCCTACAGACCAACCTGATCTTACTTATCACATGTAGATCTCCTCCATGATCCTACAACACCCTGCATATTAACCCTGATCTTACATACATGAGTAATCCTACTTGATTCCACCATGCGAAGAACTCTCCAAGCTCCACACTTGGGTTCAACACTTAACAATATAGCCCATGAGTCTATTATATAGATCTCATGCATACAATGATTAGACTTATGGCTCAAGACTCGAACTAGTCTTCATCATGCAAACAACCCATTCACTTAATTGACTGTTCGTCAACAGCAGTTCTAGAACTGCCACAGGTGACCGATGTCAGTCCCTGTCTACTTGGAGGTGACCAATGCTAGCCAATCCTTGCCAATGTCAATTTCCTTCTACACTGTTCGCTGACCGACGTCGGTTGTGGCCTGTCGACACCGGTGACTGTCATGCTCAGAAACCTCCATGTTTGCCTAAGGTGAAGCTTTTAGCTCCACACCCTAACATCATCAAGCATATCAAATATACAACAACTAATTTATAGCCAAAAATAATTACTATCAAAGCCTATGATAGTGAAAATGGGAATCACAAAGCACCATAAGCTTGTTAGTTATTATTGGGCCCTTAATCCATGATACACTTTTCCATGTGTTAGACCTATATTTATCTTACAATTTGATCTTAGGTAGACCTTAGATACATGAAATTATTGCAATCCCTTCAACATTGCATCAGTGTCTCAAGTTCTCACACTCAAGCATGGAGGTCAATATCAATGGATATTTTTAGCCCTATCAACATTGCAAACATTTGGAGGATAAGTAAAAAAGTTATAACTATTGCTTTGGCCTAGATATGATTCCCAAAAAGAATAAAGATCAGGAAATACTTGTTAAATTACCAAAGGCTAATTTTATAGACCTAGATAGTCTTAACTCAACTTCATATATGCCACCTCTTGAAATGTATAATCATTTTAACATTTCAACCAATGGCCTAGGAGAGTATTTGACCCACAACACATTCCACATTAATAAACTTCCATAGAACCCCAAGTCCTATGGGAGACCTAAATCTAGGCCACCTTGCATGGAATGGAAATGAAAAGGAAAAGATAAGCTCCATAGTCTAGCTCCTATCATTTTCACACCATCCATTAGCCAAAAAGAGGACCCACTTGTTAATGATGAATCTTGGTTGTACAATGACAAGTTGGCTGATTGATACAAAGATTTTAAAAATCCCATTTCTAATAAGATCATAGATAACCAAGACTATGAAGGTGGAGGCCTCAGGCCAAATCAATAAGGCACTCTTGATCTAATTTCTATAACTTGATATAAATTAACTTATGGTCTCAAATTTAAACCACATGGGTGTGACCCCATGTATCTTATTGATGTTCTAATTCCAATGTCTAGTTATGATGATGATGATAAAAAAGTAGAATTTGATCATAGAATTTATTAAGACCTTTCCAATACCAACTTGTTTGACCCACATATCATTTACCATTACCCTAGTAATCTAACTTAACCCGCTTCCTCTATATCAAACTTAACTTATAGCTTGGGACCAAAACCGCTTCCTCTATATCAAACTTAACTTATAGCTTGGGACCAAAAAGAATCCATAGTGCCTATAGATGAGTTTGATATTGATCAGGCCTCTTACGATTTTTTAAGCTTAAGAGAGAATGTTCCATTAGGAGACCACAAATGAGGGTTCTCTATCAAACTAGATATTGTATCCTATTTTAGAGAATGGGTGAATACCTTTAGCCAAAATAAAATAATAAAACATTGAGTTCTCATAGTGAAAACCTCTTTGACACACTTTTGAATTAGGGTAAAAGTAAAGAAAAAGGCCAGTCTTTTGTTGAAAACCTATTTTAGGCACCATTATATCGGGGTGTTCACCTTTCCTCTAATGAAGCTTAGGAGATCACCAATGATGAACTTGATTTTGATTCTGAGTTTAGTTTTGCATAATAACATGTCCTTCATTAAATTGCACAATAATTTCCTATAGTATTTGTGACATAGCCATCATTACCATTAGGAGATTCAGATTCATCTTATTTAGGAGAGATTGAATAACCAATCCAACTAGATTATTTTATATTTAAAATAAAATTCACATCATTTCCAACCATTATGTAATATGGTTTGACTCTCCTCATAGAAGATACCATGGAAGTCAACATCAGGACCCTAAATGACCTAAAGTGGATTATAGGAGTGCCCTAACTGAAGAGGAATGTGAAATATTTAAAACTATTTTGATGGAATTTTTTGATGTTGGATATTTGTCAATGATGTCATGGATATGTCTAGGTAAGTGTATGAAGTGTCTTGATAGTCTAAGTATCAATGACAAAGTGTGCAGTGTGTTTGTCCTAGTATTATTGAAGTAGGCTTGGTTAATCTTTAGTTTTGGAATTGTTATGAATATTTAGGGATGAGTATGGTTATTTTAGGCTTTAAAATGGGTCCCATAAGAGTTTTTATATTCTTTTAATGCTTGTGTGCATGAGTATATTTCATCTGGTAGTTCATAGTTTTCATCTAGACATTTTGGGTCTAGTGGCAAAATACTTTGAGTATGCAATTTGATGATGTCACCATTACCACATAGTCAAGGGAAATTGGTCATATGGGTGTGGTAAAATTATTCCCAAGTTATTGTGGTTAAAATTTTAGGTCATAAGGTTTATTATACCTAAAGATATATGGGTGCAAAGTTGGCCTCTGAGATAGAAGTTCTCTAAGTTTCTATACTAAGCCAGACCATCACTGCACATCATGCACCAAAAAGTTTGAGAGTTTATTTAAGGTACTTATAAATTAAATATTTTTAAAAGGATTACATGTATATATTTTTTATATTTTTAAAAATATACCCTAAAAATTTGGAGTCTTGAAGTGTTGTCTAGCTCAAGTAATAAAACTTCAAAGTTGCTCTGGAAGACTATGATGGGTCAGAGTCCATCAAGTTTAATCACATCAAAGACTGAGGTCCTTGGTCTATAAAATAAAATAGTGAGTTATTGATCATACATATTTATATAAATTGTGAATATGAATTCAACATGTCAAAGTTTTCATGTGTTGGTGATACGTGTCACAAGCTCGCTAGTTTGATAAAAGATCAATGGTGAGCAATGGTTCATACTGACAAAGTTCAATAGTGTAGAATAAGTAAATGAATTAAATGTTTAGAAGTCATGCAGGGATTCCAAGTGGAAAAATTTTAGGATATCTTATCTTATATCAATGGTGAGTAATGAAAGATAAATACCTAGTTAATTTGTAGAGATTGATGGTGTGCATTTGGTCAATATTGCAAGGGTGCATGAGATGAGGTCAACATGTTTGAGGTTTAAAATTTGGACAATGGATAACTAAAAGTTAAAGTTAAAAATAATTATGAAGAATATTTATGGTGTGATTTTATTTATTTTGGAAAATAACACTAGATGTGTTCTAAGTGACTGAGGTTTAACTATGATCGTTTGGATTTAAATATTTGAATTTAATGAAGGAAAGACCAGTGCTTAGTTTTTGAGCAATAACTTTCAATCTATGCAAAATCTGATGTTGCAGTCAAAATAAAAGTTTTAAATGACTTAAATTCACATCTATAAATATTAATTTTAAGGTTTGAATGTTTATAAAGTTAAATTTATTAAGATCAAAATTTGACTGTGTTTGACCATGTTTTATAAGTGACCTACGAAGGATATTTTGGGTTGTTATAATATTATTTTAATGTTTCAATGGGAATTAGCTATTGGATAATGTTTTAGACTCCATAAAGATGAATTATATTTATTTTTGAGGTTTTGAAAAATCCCTATATAGTATTAATAAATGTTTATAAGTTGATTGTTTGTTCGTTCTTAGTGTTCTTATGTACAAGGCTAATGTTTGAGTAGAGTGAGCATATGCAGAAGTGTGTAATGATGATTATAATCATTTGAGGATGTAAAATGTGTCATGTGGAGTGGACCTATGCATTTTTAATTGGTCTTGTGTTTCTAAATTTCTTAATGGAGTGCTAAATGGGTGAATAGGTCTCCATGAGACCTATAAGGGCTACCAAGGCCTAATTGAAAGGCGTAGCTTTTTAAGTGTGACCCATAGTTGTTATGGTCAACATATGAGGATATTAGTGAGATATTTCAGGTGTCTTAAGGGTTAATAAAATTATAAATTCCAACCAATAAGATAATAATCATGAAGGCTCTAGAAATGATGAAATTAAAAATGATGATTTTTAGGTCTAAGAGACCTGAGAGAAGAGGTGTGTGTGAGAGTTGTGGAGTGAAGGAAAGGGTGTGTGCCTAGTGGATGGGTTGTATATTATGGTAGGTTGATGAATATGTGTATGACTTATATTTTACATTTATGATGTCAAATATAGTTCTCTTATAGCTTTGAAGATTGAGGATGAGTGAAGAGGTCTAGAGTAATCCAAAAGGATGTTTTGGATGCCTTGAGTATGAGTGAAGGATAGATGATGTCTATGTAATATTAGTGGTTTATTTAATAGTAAAATTAGAGTTTGGACTATGTGTATGACCATTTGGAAATGTTTTTGAGGTTGTAACAAATTTGTTCATGAGAAGTGTAGAGTGGTCCAAAAGGTGGTTTTGGATGTTTGTGAGTGTGTGAAGAAGTGAAGGGGGATGGTATACATTATATCTCCATCAAATTGGTAGTCAATTAGTGTTTAAGAGATGTTAATTTCATAGGTGTTAGGAGGGTGATCAACATCTATGTTAGAAGGACTTAAACAAAAGGTGGTCAAAAGGAATTGATCATCTTAGGGGTAGGTGCTCCTTGTGAAACAGGTGTTTCACTAAAGCTGATTAGAAAGACTTGATCATCATAGGGGTAGGTGATCCTTATGAAATAGGTGTTTCAAAAAATTATAGTCAGGAGAACTTAACTAGTCTCATGTTGATGATCATTTTATAGGATAAGCAGTATATGTGTTTGTAGGCTTGAGAGTGGGTTTTATTCCCTAAGAGGGTTTCTCACATAGATATTGTGTTGTGTGTATGATCTTGTATTATCTATTGTTCATTATTATGAATGACTTATATATTCTATGAATGATTTTGGTAATTTAATAAGGGTTTGAAAAGATTATAATTGAAGTTGAAATATCTTACATCAGTGATTCACCCACTCTCTTAGTGAGTGTACCTCTAATAATTGGTATCAGAATAGGTCCTTTGGTAAAGTCTTGATAACTTGAAGGAGATCCAAGGTACAATATGGGTAGCCATAAAATACAAGAAGGTTTTTTCACTAAGTAATCACTAATGTTCGATGAATCCAATTATGATTTTTGGAGTGCAAGGATGAGGATCTACATCATGTCCCTAGGGTTTGATACTTGGAAATATATTGTGAATGGTTATTTTACACCTATTATTCCTCCATCTAGTGTTGCAAATAAGAATTTGTTTGAGAATAATTTTAAGGAAATGAATGCTATCACTTGTGGTCATTTAAAGACTAAATACACCAAGGTAATAAATTTCATATCTACCAAGGAAATGTGGGATAAATTAAATACTATTAATGAAGTAGATTAAAAGGTTAATTTAGTAAAGTTACAGACTCACCAAAGACAATTTGAGAGTCTTAAGATGAAGGAAGTAGATTTTGTGGCATCCTTTTTGTAGAGAGTTGATGAGATTTTGAACGTCATCAGAGGTATTAGAGAGAAGATTAAATAATCCACTATAGTTAAAAAGGTATTAAGGTATCTTTCTCTCTCAATTTTGATTCTAAACTATCCATTGTAGAAGAAAGTCATGATCTTACTTAATTAAAGATGGATGATTTGCATGGCATTCTTATTACCTATGAGATGAGAGTCAATGATGATAAAACACCAAAGAAGGAAGAAACATTCAAGATATAAATTAAAACATAGAAAAATTTACAAGGTAATAAACTCAAGGAGGATGACACATCTAATATTTATGAAGATGAACTAATTGCTTTGTTTACAAGGAAATTGAAAATAGGGTCAGGTAAGTATAAGGGTAAACTACCCTTAAAATGCTTCAATTATGGAGAAGTAGAAAATTTTGCTAGACAATGCCCTCATAAGCATAAGAAGAATGATGATGGATAGAATAGTGATGACTAAGATGAATACAAGAGATCATTTAGGTCGAATAAAAGCAAGAAGGGATTCAGAAGGTTTGACAATAATTACTTCAACAACAAGAATATTATTTACACCACAGAAAATTGTATCTCACTAGATGAGAGTGAAGATAGTGACTTAGAGTATGATCATGAACATTATGGTCATGTTGAAGATAGATCCCTCTTCGTGGCTGAGGAAGGAAGTTACTAACATCAAAAGGAGTCTACTTGGAGTGATTCAGATGATGATAAATATGAGGTGGACTATGAGACTGAATTAATGGATGTTCTTGAAGAACTAAAGATTGAGAAGAAGATTAATAAGAAGATGAAGTCTCAAATCAAGGACTATGAGGAGAAATTTAGTGTGTATGAAGCAAAGATGAATGAAGACACTAAAGAGCATGAAGATATAGTCAAGCATCTTAGTTGTCAATTAGAAATCTTGTCTACAAACCTGAAAGCTAAAGAAGATGAATGTTCAAGGTATGTAATTGAAAATGAGTCATTAAAAGGTGAGTTAGAGAAGACATATAATAATATGTAGTCATTTATGAGATTTGAAAAGACCTCAAGTGATCTAGTCAATATTTTGAGTGTACAAAAGCATGCAAGTGATAGAGCTAGTCTTGGATACAAAGAAGAACCAAAAAATGCAACTCAAGACAAGATGAATACTAATGTAAATTAGACCTTGAAGGTCAAAAAACAATCAAGTAATAAATATACTAGTAGAGTGAAGACAAATCAGATCAGACAATAAAATGCCATGATTTATGTAAGTTTTAATGGTTATTATTACATATGTAATCAGTTTGGGCATAGATCTAGAGAATGCAAGAGACCTATTAGAAATGAGTTTTCATATAGATATGGTGGGGTTCATCAACAAAAAGGTGTGAATAAAGTTAATTGATTCAACTATTTTGATGAAGGACATTTTACTAAGTATTATCCAAATAAGATAAGGCAAGGTAAGTCTTTTTCAAAAGGAGTAGTTTATTCCAATTGTCAAAAGAATGGACATATTACAATATTTTGTTATAATCAAGAAAGGTAGGATAATCTTTTTTTTAAATGTATAGCGTGCTTCAACTATCAATAGAGAGGTCATCTTGCTAGATTCTACTAGCAAAGGCCTACAAAATAGAATAGGATTAATCAAGCTCCTAGAGTGCAATAAATAAGGAAATTTAAATAATGAAAACCAAATGTGGTAGGTGTGGTTCATGATGAGTTTTTAGGTCAAATTAATCTATTTTATATGGTAGAGAATGCTATAGAAGTTAGAGAGTGCTAAGATATCTCATTGTGTGCTCTTGTTGTGAATAAAGAGACCAAGCTCAAGGAGAAGACTAAGGTGTTGGTTGAGGCTAGTTCTGAAGTATGTATGGATTCAAGTGAACATTATATTATTTCTTAGTAAGTTTCATGAAAATAACATCAGTTGTCAATACCTAGTGATGAGGTTTTGAACTCCAATGAATATTCTTCAACTAAAAAGGTATGTCATGAATCTATGTTATCCCCATGTGTTATCAATAAAGTATTAGAAGAGAAGAATAATGTTGTAATGGATAATCAAGTTGTTTCTCTTAAGCTTTAAAAGAATAAGAAAAAGAACTATCAGTATCATATGACCAAGGAGGATAAAAAATATGAGGAGTTGTGGGTAACTCCTAGTTTCACATTGTTCTAAGGAACCATGTGAAGTAGGGTGTCTTTGTCTATGATTATTAAGAGACTCCTTTTAATGGAGAAGAAAGTTTTGTTGTGGTTTTATTTATAAGGTCATAAAAGGCAAGAGATGAGTATTTCTAGTTAGAGTTGATGTGTCAATATGGGAGAAGTGTTTTGATGAGGTTTGAATGATGTCATAAGGTGTTTTTGCTATTTATGTAGTGTTTTCAATATCAGAATTGGTGTGCTTATGGAGGCATATGAAAGTGCTCTAGATATGAAGTTTCAGGTTTTGAATGTATGTCTACTAAAATTTATGGTCTCTACAAGTTCTAGGTAGGACTACAAGGAGTCTAGATAGGCTTAGTGTGAATATTTGATGTTTTTTCAAAAGAGCAAGGCATGAGGGTTTCAAGGTGAGTTATTAATTTGGTTTATAACATGTTTCCTATTTGATGAGTGGCATGAAGTTATCTTAGTGGTTCTTGAGGTGCTTGAGAGAGAAGGCTAGTAAGCCTATGTGGTGGTTATTCATGTGTGTGAAGATCTGAAGATGCTTAAGAAGTGAAATGGATCATAGATATTAGGGGGAGTCCTTCTTAGATTCTTTATTGGTAAGTTCCATTATATTTCAATGCTTTTGTATGTTCTTTCTTCATTAGTTGTAGTGTTTAGTTGAAGAGAGTGTTGGCATGTAGCAAGAGGAAGTTATCAAGGCAAGAAGAGGTAGGCTCAAGTTAAGGAGGAGTTTGTATCATATTTATAAGGTGGTCCTCCCATATTGGTTGTCTTTTTAGGTTCTCAATGTTAGTTTTTTCCCTCTTTGTTATTGTGTCAAAGGGGGAGAAAGTTCCTATTATGAGAGTACTTAAAGAGAGAGAAGGAAGGTGAGATGTATGATGGGTGTTGACATTAATGACAAATGGTAAATTATTGGAGAGTTTTTAGTGATGTTATGGAGATGTCCAAGTGAGTGGATGAAGTGTCTTGATAGTCTAAGTATCAATGACAAAGTGTGCAATATGCTTGTCCTAGTATTGTTGAAGTAGGCTTGGCTAATCTTTAGTTTTAGCATTGTTAAGGATGTTTAGGTATGATTATAGTGATTTAAAGTTATGAAATAGGTCACAAAAGAGGTCTTATATTCTTTGAATTCTTGTGTATATGATTGGATTTCATCTGCTAGTTCATACTTTTCATCTAGATATTTTGGGTCTAGTGGTAAAAAAATCTAAGTAGGTAGTTTGATGATGTCACCATTACCATGTATGGATGAGTCAAGGGGATTTGTTCATATTTATTTGATAAAATTATTCCTAATTTTTTGTGGTTCAAATTTTAGGTCATAATCTTGAGTGTATCTAAATATATGTGGGTGCAAAGTTGGCCTCTCTGATAGAAGTTCACTAAGTGTCTTTACTTAGTCAGACTATCAGTACACATCATGCAGATATGAAAGATCCAAAAAAATTAAGCATTTATTTTAGGTACACAAAAATAAATTAATGGTAAAAGGATTACATGAAGATATTTTATATAGTTCTAATAAGTTACCCTAAAAATTTGGAGTTGTGAAGTGTTGTCTAGTTCAAGTTATAAAGCTTCAATGCTACTCTAGTAGACTGTGATGGGTTGGAGACCATCAAGTTTAATCACATTGAAGACTAAGGTAATTGGTATAAAATATCCAATGCTTAATCATATATATTGAGATAAATGGTGCATATGAAGTCAAAATTTCAAATATTTCATGTGCTAGTGACAAATGTCACAAGCTCGCTAGTCTGACAGAATATCAATGGTGAGCGACAGTTCATACTGACAAAGATCAATAGTGTAAGATAATTAAATGATTAAAATGTGAAAAAGGCATATAAGATTTACAGGTGGCATAATCATGGAATATCAAAGCTTAGATAAATGGTGAGTGTTGTAAGATAAAGACCTGGTTAATCCATAGAGATTGATAGTGCATACTTGGTATATATTGCAAGGGTGCACAAGATGAGGTCAACATGTTCTAGGTTTAACATTTGGATAGTGGAGCACTACAAGTTAAATTTTGAGTTAACTTAAAATAATATTGATGGTGTGATTTGAGTGAGCTGAGTGAAAATAATGAGATGTTGTCTAAGTGATTGAGGTTTAACTGTGATCGTTTGGATTTAAATATTTGAATTTAACAAAGGAAAGACCAGTGCTTGTTTTTTTAGCCATAACTTTTGATCTATGCAAAATTTGATGTTGTAATAAAAATAAAAGTTGTATAAGACTTCAAGGTTCATGTATAAATATTAATTTAAAGATATGAATTTTTTTACAATCAAAGTTATTAGGCACCAAAATTGGTTGTGTTTGATCATATTTTGTAAGTGACCCAAGAAGGATATTTTGGGTTGTTCTGATGGTATTTGGATGTTTCAAGGGGACTTAATTATTGTAAAGTGTTGTATACTCCCTAAGGATGATCTATATGGATTTTTGAGGTTTTAAAAATATATATTTAGTATGAAAACATGATTAGAAGTTTATTTTTATTCATTCTTGGTGTTCTTATGTACAAAGCTAATGTTTGAGTAGATTGAGCATATGTAGATGTGTGTAATGATGATTTTAATTATTTTAGGAAGTTTAATGGGTTATGTGGAGTATACCTATGCATTTATAAGTGATCTTATGTTTTTAATTTTCTAAATGGAGTGATAAATGGGTGAATAGGTCTCTATGAGACCTATAAGGGCTACTAAGGCCTAATTGAAAGGTGTAGTTACTTAAGTGTGACCCATAGTTGTTATGGATGACCTGTGAGGATAGTATTGAGATATGTAAGATGTATTAATGGTTAAGGTAAGTCTAAATTCCAAACAAGAAGGTAATAATCATGAAATATTTATAAATGGTGAAATCAAAGATGATTATTTCTAGGTGTGAGAGACCTAAGATAATAGGTGTGTGTGAGAGTTGTGGAGTGAAGGAAAGGATGTGTGCCCAATGGATGGGTTTTAGAGTAGAGAAGGTTGATGAATGTGTGTATGACCTATAGGTTATATTTCTTATGTCAAAGATAGTGACCTTGTAGGTTTGAAAATTGAAGATGAGCAAAGAGGTCTAGAGTAATCCAAAAGGATGTTTTGGATGCCTTGAGTTTGAGTGAAGGATAGATGATGTATGTGTAAGATTGGTGGTTAATTTGAGAGGAATATTAGAGTGTAGAATATGTGTATGACCATTTATTCATATTTTTGAGGTTATAACAAAGTTTTTGTTGATAAGCATAGAGTGATCCAACAGGTGGTTTTGGATTTTTTTGAGTGTGTGAAGAAGTGAAGGGGATGGTATACATTGTATCTCCATCATATTGGTAGGAAATCAGTGTTCAGGAGATGTTCATTTCATAGGTGTTGGGAGGGTACAAAAAATATAAGTCATAAATACTTGACCAAAATGTGGTCAGAAGGACTTGATCATATTAGGGATAGGTGTTCCTTGTGAAATAGGTGTTTCATTAAAGCCATTCAGAAGGACTTGACCAATCTCATGTTTGTGATCATCTTATAAAACAAGTAGTCCACATGTTTTTAGGCTTGAGAGTGGGTTTTATTCCCTAAGAGGGTTTCCCACATAGATCTTGTGTTGTGTGTATGATCTTGAATTATCTATTATTCATTATTATAAATGACTTATGTATTCTATGAATGCTTTTGGAAATTGAATAATGGTTTGAAAGGATTGGAATTGAAGTTGACATAGATTATATCACTAATTCACCCCCTTCTCAGTGATTGTACCTCTAACAGTTGACATTTTTTCATGGGCCTATTCAGACATGCCAAATTTGGACCCTGCCTTAGTTTTACACTACCTTGTTGTACATCATAATGCCAAACCTATGAAGAAAAAATTGTAAAATATGCATCCTCATATTGATGTACTAGTAAATAAAGAGTTGTAAAAACTCTTAGAAGTGAGATGCATTTGATCAATTGATTATTTAGAGTGGATCTTGAATATTTTGCCTATTAGCAAGAAACCCGAAGGAATCACAATTTTCATTTATTTCATAGATATAAACAAGGCCTACCCTAAATATGACTTTCCTCTACAAAATATCAACATGATAGTTGATTCCATAGTAGGGTATGAAATGATTTAACTTATGGATGAATTTTAAAGGTACAATCAGATTAGGATCACATCAGAAGACCAATACAAGATAGTGTTCACCACTCTTTAGGTAATGTTTTATTATCAAGTTATGCCATTTGGCCTCAAGAATGTTGGGTCCATATACCAAAGAGACATGACCATCATATTTTATGATATGATGTATGACATTGTTGAAGACTATGCTGATGATATATTGGGTAAATAAAAGACCCTTGTTGATCATCCAGTTGTACTATGAAGAATATTTGATAGGCTTCATGAATACAAGGTCATACTTAATCCCAAGAAGTGTGTCTTTAATGTAACTTTAATTAAATTATTAGGCTTCATCATCTCTCATCAGGGCATTGAATTTTATCTTTCCAAAATACAATCCATTATTGAGATGTTGCCACTTTTTAATTTAAAGTAGCTCTGTAGTTTGTAGGGAAAATTTTAGTTTATCAAATGCTTCATTTCACAGTTGGCTGAAAAATGTGATCCTTTCACTCACTAAATAAAGGTGTTACATTTCATTGGGATGAAGATTATCAAAATTCTTTTATCAACTTAAGGAATATCTTGTTAATCTACCTATTTTATTACCAATAATGCTAGGAAAGCCATTTCTACTATACCTATCTACCATAGACAAATCCCAATGGGCACTTCTAGTTTAGTATGATGACAATGGTAAAGATCATGTCATGTACTATCTAAGTCATACATTGGTCACGTATGAACACAAATATACACCAATAGAAAAAGGTTGTTCAACTATGGTTTTTATAGCCTAAAAGTTATGGCATTACATGTTTAACAACAAGACCATAGTTATTTCAAAATTAGATCTGCTCAAATATTTACTATCTAAGATAGCTTTACAAGGTTGCATGGCTAAATGGTTATGATTCTAAGTGAGTTTGAGATTGAATATGTCAACTAGAAAGCTATAAAGGGATAAGTACTTGAAAATAAACTTGTTGAAGCTCCCCTTCCAAATATTAGACCCTTCACTTTTCAATTATCAGATGAGTCCATCTTGACCATCATATAAACACCTCCTAAAGATCAGCATTAGAATCTATATTTTGATGGATAATTCACATCGCATGGATCAGGGGTAGGCCTATTATTTATTACACCATAGGGGGATCTTATATTTAAATCATTTGGTATTATTTTTCTTTGTACTAAAAACATTTTAGAATATGAATAAATTATTAAAAGGCTTTGTCAAGTAGTATAATGTAATTTTAAGAATCTCATGGTTTATGGTGATTCTCATTTAATCATCAATCAAGTTACAAACAACTTTTAAACCAAAGATGACAAGTTAGTGCCATATAAGGCCATGGTCGACATTCTCAAATAATAGATCATTGGCGTATATTTTTAACACATACCTAGGGCTAGTAATAATAAAATGGATTCCATGACCACCATTGGTTCTTTGATCCACCACACATATAAGGCAAAAGAATATCAATTCTTTATTGAAAATCTTCTAGCGACTACTCATGAACCTTCAAACATTACAATTATCTTTGATATTTTTGGTCCCACATCTATTTGGTGTTTATACCTATATAATTACCTTCAAAACCATATCATGCCACCAAAACTATCGTGCAAAGAATAAAAATCCTTTATGTATCAAGCCTCTCACTATACCTTACTTGGCCCAAAACTTTACTATCATAGCTTTGATATAACTTTGCTTCATTATTTAAATTTTTAAGAAGCCACATTAGTGTTATGGGAAGTTCATGAAGGAGTTGCATATCCCACACTAGTAGAGCCATTCTAGCCAAAAATCTCTTACATATCATTTACTATTGCCCAACTATAGATGTTGATGTAGTCGTTTATGTCAAAATATGTGATAAATGTTAAAGGAATGCCAATCTAGTTCATGCCTTGGCCAAAACACTAAAACCAATGCTTATGCCATGATTTTTTATAACATGGGGACTCGATCTCATTAGCAATATTAACCCTATCTCATCTAATGCCATAAAACATCCTTACCACTACTAAATATTTCACTAAGTGGGTTAAAGCTATACCCCTCACATGACTATAAAAAATTTCCAAATTCATCTTCAATCATCTCATATTTTGATATGGTATCCCATTTTACATTATATTTGATAATGGTGGATCATTTAAAAATAAGAATGTCAATGCACTCTACGTTGAGTACAATATCACCCAACATTTTTTTCTTGTATATTACCCACAAGGTAATGGTCAAGTAAAGGAATCTAATAAAACCATTATCAACATCCTTAAAAATATTATCAATGATGTTGGCCATGATTGGCACCACCAAATATTTTATGCCCTATGGGTATATTGCACTAATTATCTTTCTCTAATTAGAACCACTCCATATTACCTAGTCTATGGCACTGAGGCCATTATACCCATTGAGGTTGAGTTACCTTCTCTACATATCTCATTGAAACACATCCTAGATGATGAATATTATAGATTATCTTTCCTACAAGAGTAAATTACTTGATGAAATATGCATGGCCACTATCAATAGCCTTCAAGCATTCCAAAATAGACTTCATGTCTAGTATAATCAATGGGTCAAACATAGAGAGTTTGACCTTAGGGATATTATTCTCAAAGAAAACCAAAAGAACACCATGGATAAGAAGAAGAAGAATGGTAAGTTTAAACCCAATTAGATAGGCCCATATGTCATTATTATAAATTATGGCTCTGGAGTGTAAAGGCTTGCTACACTAGATATAGATGAACTTGATGAGTTGATGAACATCATATACCTTAAGAATTATTTCACTTGAGAGACCTATAATATTGTCTATGAGGCACATTTACATTATAGCATAATGTCATCTTCTTTGTACCATACCATTCTACCATGCCTTCGCTATTAACCACAATTGTTTTTTACCCTCCCTACATAACCCCTTTGTCCTTAGTTTCATTCCATTAGTTCTTTGAAAACCTTCAATGAGGGGATTTAGATAAATTTTTAGAAGTTGATTTAGTATTATAGATAGAGGCAGTATCTTAGACTAGTATGATAATGGTTTAGTAGTTGCATCTTTCATTTTTTATTTCTTTTCATTATGAGTGTTCCTAATTATAACCACCTTTAGGAAAATTAGTGTCCCACTCTATTTTACTAATTATAACCACCTTTGGGAAAATTAGTATCATTAACCTATGTCATTATTTCTTAATTATACATTCCTAGGAACAACACCTTTACTATGCTTTACCATATCACCTTGTCATTCCTACGTTACATTTTTCCATTTACCTATTTCATGAACTTGTTGATACCTAGTCGAATTCCTCTACTATAAGGTGGAACTATAGTGACTTGAGGTCCCATTGGGAATATGTAGGTAGTGCTTGATTCACATTGAGGTTAACTTAGGCACCCTTTATCAATTCTATCACCATTTTATGAATAACCTAAGCCACACTCTCATCATTTTGTGAGCATTTTAAGTTTGAACACTCTCACCATTTTATGATTAACCTAAGCTAAGATCTCATAATTTTGAAAGTTAGACCATTTAGTATCTCATAATTCTCTTTTGAGTTTAGATGCTTAAAAATCTCTTAAACATTTCTAAAATATCTAAGAAATCCTAAAAATCACAAAATCATGAAATTTGGTTTAGAATTTCCATGAGAGATATAAAGCTATCAAAAATTTTAGAATGATACATCATTTTGTTTAGTTTATTTATAGACTACCTTGGTATTTTTCCTCCCATTTTTGGGAGAACTACATCATCCTAAGGTCCACATGAACTATGTAGGTAGCACCTAGATACATGGGGTATCTTGAGTTAGCTCAGTTGCATGTTCCTTTCTTTTTGACAAATTCTTTACCATAAGGATCCTAGTAATCCTAACTATTTCACAAGTAACCATTTATCATTTAGTTTCCCCATCCTTACTATCCTAAATTCTTATACTCTCACCATTTTTCAATTTTCTATTATGTGCATTATGTATTTGACTTTGATACATTAATGATAGCTAGGCTTCATCTTACACTCTCTCTATTTTGTAAGTATTATCTTTTCTAACGCTCTTTTCATTTTATGAGATCACTCCTATTTTCCTCTAAAACACAATAATGTTTTTCTTGATCATCATTTATTCTATCCCATATCCTTGGAGAACTACATTTATATTGAAATTCATGTTGGATCTTGCACTCATAGAACTATGTAGGTAGCATTTACTTGCCTGGTACATCTCAAGTCAGCTCAGATACCCTTTCTTTCTATTTTATTCCCCCATTTTGTTTTTTTATTTCATTGTCTCCTATAGCCTAGGGTAAATATTTTTCATCTTGTGTGTCATTGTTTCCCTATAGCCTAGGGGTGAGCTTGTGTTATTGTTCTTGTGTTATTATACATGTGTCATTATTGTCTTACTTAGGGTGCACCATATCACCAAGAATAACACTTATTTTACACATGCATGAATTATTTGTTTTATGTTTACACTAACATTGTGATTAACCATTGTTTATGTTTGTTTCATTTTTTTTATTATTTTGTTCACTTTTTATTTCTTGGTGTTTTGTTGTGATTTTTGTTTAATGGTGTTTTGTCTTTCTATATTTTTATTTTTTTTTGGCATGTTTGTTTACTTTTTTTTTTTGCCTTGACTTAGTATTCATGTGTGCATTGGGTGATTTCTTATGCATTATTAGTAACCTCATTCATAAAACTAACTAAATGACAAAAAAATCACTTTTATATTGATTAAACATGTTGATTACACACACAATACCTTTTACAGAAGGAATAACTCTATGTCATTAGCCTCTATAAGGGGGAAACCTCTTATTATAACAAGCTCTAATTAAAAACAACTTCTTCTTGGATGATTTATAATAGCCGATGCCCTTTTATTTATACTAGTTCTCATCTAACCAACTCCTCATTCATATACATGTGGTACTAAATTACTATTCACTATTCTACTAGTTATACTACTATTCTATTCCTCTCTAGGTATGTTACATTCCATCCCCCTTAAAAAAAAAATTCCCTCGAAACATGATAATAATTACATAATTAAATAGGATGTTGACCAAATGGAGGCCCGACCATGCATTCATTGGGTTTCCACTTCTTCCTTTGGGGTTAAGATGTGAACATGTACAACCATAATGTGAACTCAAACACTACAACATGAGGGTGAAGTACATAGAGATTGATGTATGGAGTAACCTAAAATTTAAACATGAGGTTAGAGTCAATCACTAAAAGTTAAAGTTTGACAAATAACACCTCAAAGTTAGAACAAGGGTGCATAAAATATGTTGCTTGGTAAGTCAACATGACATCCCCCTTAACGATATTCTCGAATGGATTTGAAGACTTGATTCCTTACTTGGGATCTATGATTGTTAGCTTAGGCTCATTGGGGGCTTGGTTGAGCATGGTGGTTTCTTAAATGGGCTCATCTGAAACCTGTTGAGGTGCATATAAAAGGGAATCAATGTCTAGTTTGTTGATGGCCTAAAGATGTGGTATTATGCAGGGATGTAAGACCAAAAACAAAAGTGTCTCACCATGATCATAGCATATGTGGTCTTATATAAGATTAGCTAATCCTATATCTTCCATTAGGTTTTGAGGTTGCCACATTCTAACCTCTTTTTGAAGCTCCTCATAGAGTCCATTAATGAAGCAAGTTGTGAGAAAATCCTTAGACAAACATATAGTTTGGTTGGTGAGTTATACAAATGATTTTTGATATTCTCATATCATATCATTTTGATGAAGTGTAATCAATTCATTAGTGATATGACCATAAAAAAATGATAAACTCCATGAGAACCAAAATTTAAATATAGTGATAGGAGAGGACATCGTCTTCAACTAAAAATGCATCCTTACAATGATATTTTAGACTCAATTGTTTAATGACACAAGATGAATAGAATATTCACACTGTTATCGAAAACTTGATTAACACCTAATGATGATAATAGTTTTTAGTGACACTAATAATCTAATACACAAAGGTTACTGATAATGACCTAAAATATATCTTAAAGAATTACAGATGATACTAGCATATCAAAACTTGACATATACCAATACATCCACAAAACACATATTATGCATTACACATAATATATAAAATAAAAACACTAGAAGTAATTAATGATGATTTATTAACATAACATACTAAGACTTAATATATATAAAAAAAAATACATATTATAAAGACGTTAAATTATTAATTATTAAAATGACAACCAACTATAGACTAACACTCATACCTCATACAGTATTTAACCCCTAAATAATCTATTGACAAACTTTAATAACTAAATCTAAATTGGAATTATTAAAAATAAGGATGGAACCATTATGGTCTAAAACCTTTTTAAAAATAATGACATGTAAATAAGGCTAAAAACTATTAAAAAAAGAGAAAGAGAAAATGATGGATGGTGGTTCCAAAACCATAGGTGTTTTACAGGGTTCCATTAAGGCCAATGAGAATACTTTAAAAAGAGGATGGTGAATATATATATGACAAAATCCATGGTTAATAACTGTGCATGATTAGACTTTTAGAAACTATAAAAAGTGAAGACTTCTAGATCCAGGATCTTGTAACAAACCTTCCCAGACCTTTGAAGATGGAGATCAAACCCTAAACTACCTTTAGACCAAAGATAAATAAAAATAAATAGATCCACCAAAAATTAAAGTAGCATGATGATATCAAGGCTATGTGGAGAAAAATAATGTAGATTATATCAATCAATAGATCTGAAATTGATAGAGGTAATATGTTTAGTGAGTAAATATCATTGACATGAAAGGGTGGAGCTAAGAGAGGATGGTTATATGAGAAGATGTGAGATGGTGTTAGAGATCCAATAGAACCAAAGATAGATCTAGATAGTTTGATATTTTTATGTCATTAATTTGTGTTGGTGCTTGTAGTTTGGTTTAGAAGCATATCACCCTAATATTGAAGTTACCACCTACAAGGAAATAGAAGTTGTTAATATAGAGATGGGTCCTAATATGATTGTCATAAAGAATACAATTGAGGTGAAATTAATAGGTCATGTTGATAAATAATCCAAATGACATGTAGGATGTGTTGGCAATGGGCCATAGGATGAGTGAATGTTGAGTGCATTGGCATCAAGGAGATATGAGCCAATGCAAATCCTGTCAATGTAATAGGTATATGAAGATCCTTGGATGCAAATGATGGAATAAAATTAAAACTATATCTTGGTCAATCTGAGGGGGAGTACGTACAATGGGCCATCAAAGGTAGTAATCTAAACAACTCAAAGAAACCCTTGATGTTAGATCCAAAGATTTAAAAGATAACAAACTCAAAATTAAAATTGAATAAAAGTGACTCAAACCATAAGACAAAGCAAAATATTAATATAATCTCAAATTATATTGTGATGAAAAAAATTGTCCCTAAAAAGAGATCTGATGGTATTAAGAACCACATTCATAAAACTAACTGAATGATAAAAAATCACTCGTATATTGATTAAACACATTGATTACACACACAGTGCTTTTATGAAAGGAATAACTTCATATCATTCACCTCTTTGAGGGGGAAACCCCATATTATATTAATCTCTAACTATAAACAACTTCTTCATGGATGATTTACAATAGCCTATGCCCCTTTATTTATAATAGTTCTCATCTACACAACTCTTCATTCTTATGCATGTGGTACTTAATTATTATTTAGTATTCTACTAGTTATGCTACTATTCTATCCATATCTAGGTACATTACATGAATTATACTTAATTCCATCCATATTTATATGTCAACATTGTCATCATGGTTTTTATCATTGGTGCATTGTTTTCACTTTCTTATTGGATCATGTGTTAGTCCCTATGCATATTATGACTAATTCATCATGGTGTTTTATATAATGATGTAAACCATCACATGCTACAACAAAAAATACATTGGTAAATATTATAAGAAATGATGTCATGGTAATTCTCCTTGGTCATCTGATAAATTCCCAATATATCCAAATACTACCCAAATACAGAATCATTAAATCATGAATTAATTTTAATCCTTTCTAGTTAGGACATGCATCTATATATTATCAATTGGCCCAAATTCATATTTATCCTATATACTAACTTACTCTTACTCCATGAGTGTGGATTTGGTTCATAATACCCCTTTTCTAATTTTCCATATTGTCCCAAACTATCATACCAATGATTATAACTACCTTTGGGAAAATCATTGTGTTTCAATCTATTTGGATGTCAATGATTATAATTACCTTTAGATAAATCATTATTCTTATCCACCCTACTAGGGCACATTTTTATTATGCTAATGATTATAACCACCCTTGGGCAAATCATTATCTCTATCTACTCAATTGGAGAATTTTTTAATTTTTCTAATGATTATAACTAACTTTGGGCAAATCATTATCCTTATCTTGCCCTACTAGGGCATGATTTCATTTTACTACTGATTATAACTACCTTTGGGAAAATCATTATCTTCTTACCTTATTATGTTGATGGTTATAACCACCTTTGGGAAAATAATCCTTTTAATATTCCCTATTGAGGCATCTCATTGTGTCATTGATTATAACCACCTTTGGAAATTCAATCTTTCCACCCCCTTTACCTTTAAGTCCCACTATTTCCTTATTTTCGAGGGAACACTCACCTACCTTCTTTACTACCCACTCCCTTAAGGGGGAATCCAAGGCTCATCCATCACCTTTTGGGGAATTTAGGCATTACAACATTTTCATTATTTGATAATATGTTACTATTATTATAACTTGCAATTCCTTCCTAAACAAGGGGAAACTATAGACACTACATTTTGGCCACAACTAGTTCTCAACCAGAATTCAAACTGATTTATTCTAAACATTACAAATTAAACCTATAAATCATTAAACATCCAAATTCTATCCATACATCATTCATTAGTTTTTATAATCATGTTGAGGTATCCCTATTTTAGGTAGTATCTCGTACATAACAATAACCTCTCATAGATTTATCCCCAATCACCTTACGACCTAATAATTGGTAGTTTTGCCTATAGACCCATTAAGTGGGAAACTTGAATAATTCTTAAAAGGTATAAACTATTAATAAAAATGAATCAATTAATTAAAATTTATTAAACTCTTAGCTAAATAATCCATTTATAATTAATGAATATATAAAAATAGAAATTCAAAAATTCAAAATATCAATCTTCTTCATCATTGCCTTTATGAGTTGTCAAGCTCTCACAAAATATCTAATAAATATCTAATTTGTGAGCCATGCCTAAATTGAAAATCATAATAAAATGTACCCTTTTTAACTCAAATGTATTTAAATTTAACTTGCCTAGGGTTAGTTTCAACTCATTCTATGCTTAAATCGTAACCTAACTTAACTTGGGTAAGAATTAACGTTGGAGGTTATAAATACAAGACCTTACCTATTGATCCATAAGATATTTTGGTGTAAATTTACTATGATCAAATAGATGAAATAAACCTTTCTAGTAGTGTTACCATGTCATATTCATAATCCAAGCTAAGCCAACCAACATTACCAAGGTGCCAAGGAAAGGTGGAGTAATGGAGTTTCATTTACAAAGATTTCTTGAGCACATAGTTGATCAAGCCAATTATACAAGCCATTTTTGGAGCTACAAGGAAGGTAAAAGGATGGATTCTTTTTTTTTCTAGTTGTTTTTTCATTTTATTCTTGTTACCTATGTTATTCCTAGTGTCTAGGCTAGAGGTGTTAGTTTAGTGTGTTTGTTTTGATTTGGTTTTATTGACTAATAATATACTAACCTCCCCTCTATTTTTCTAGTTTAGTTGTTCTTCATTTTTAGTTGTGTTTCTATTTTTATTCTTCCATTTTTTATATTCATTTATTCATCCTCCTTGTTAGAGAGTTATGGATATCTTAGTTTAGGTAAAGAGTTAACATATTAAGGACCACAATACCATAAATGTTTTGCCTTCAACTAGTCTACATCAAGATCAGGTTAGAGGTTCTTAACTTATTTATTTTTTATTCATTAGAGTAAATAAAATTATCAATCATTATTTTATTACCATAAATCTTTATTTTGAAAAAAATAAAGTTTTGATACAAAAAAGAATTCTCTCTCCCATCCTTGCACAATAACAATAATTAGTTTCTCTTTTGCCTATATCCACTCAAATAGATTATTTCACAAAAAAACATTTCATATAAACTCTAGGTCAACTTTAGATAACAAATCATACAATTCTATCCATTAAAATAATCAATTTTGAGTTTAATATAAGTTATTTTCACCTTAAAACAAGCAACTACTGAGAAGTAAATCCCTAAACAAACCTAGGTGAACAAATAGTGTTTTTATACTTTTGATTTTCATTATTTATATTAATTAATAACATTTATTTTAATTCATTTAATCATAGAAATCTTCATCTAATTCATTCATTTCCATTTCAAATATATTGTTCATAACTTGTGTGCAACACCTAGAAAGATTAAAAACTTGTTCTTGACTTGTTTAGGTGAAATAAAACTCTAGGAACCTCATAGTATTGTTGTTTGGAGCTTAGATTTTTTATCACTTGCATTTTTTTTAAATATTTTATATAGTATATATATTCAAATATCAATTAAAAAGTATAAAAATAATTTCATGTAGCTTGCATCTATAAAATTTAGGAATCAGTATGTGTGTGTGTGTGTGTGTGTGTGTATTTGTATACATTAAAAAATAGTTGTAAAATAAATAAAATAAATGTTTATTCATTTACTTATTTATCTCAACTTTTAGTCATTTATTTTAACAAGTAATTAATTTTCACTTCATTTAAACATTCATAAAATAAACAAAAATAATAAAAACACTGCCAAAAGCCTTGTCCAATTGCACAAGACAAATAAAACCTTGATTCAAATAACACAATTCCTCACACAATATACCTAGAAAATCTCATATGATTACACATTACCTAGTCCCTCTTTGATGAAACTTCCTAAAACACCTAATATTGTTAGAGGTCTTTTCCCTAGGGTTAAGGCACCTAGTCCCACCATTATTATATAATATAGTATCAATACTGAGCTTAGGAGAGAGGTTTTCCATTCCAACCCAATCCACCACCTCATTTTTGACACTCTCAACATTTTATAGGAGTAACAATAAATTCCTAATCCACCAATCATTATCCTCCTTAAGAATAGAGATCATTAATAAAATGTTATCCAAGCCTAGTTTTTTTATTCTCACCCCTTCTTATCCTTAGGTATAGCCTCTCTTATATCAATCACATTTATGGATGACATGACTGGTCACAACTAACCCAACAGATTTGATCTTATCCCATGAGTCATTCAACCTAATCTCATATATTCCCTAGTCCTAACATCAATAAGGGGATTCACCTCTTCCTAATATCAGAGATTGAATGGCCCTAGAGCAAAACTTATACATAATTTTACACTCTCAATTAGCACCATGACATTGTGGAGGTATTTTTTTTCCATCACAAGAACCCCTTACCATAAACCATCCCAATCCATATCCCATCCATTATGTTAGTTTATTCAACCTAACCTCAGGGAGTTGAGTACACAATTTAACATATGTTATTCATGTGTATACACATATCCAAGTAATTAGTTATCAATTACAATAAACTAGTTAGGTTTTAGCTACTTTAGCTACCTCTCTAGTTGTTGCTTCATTTAACAATCCCCCACTGGTGGATCAAAATACCCCACTTGAACAATAACAATAAGATCCATTAGCTAATGCTCCATCAAGCACATATCCATTAGCTAATATTAAAAAAACACCTCTAATGGATCCATTGCAACAAACTATAAACAATCCATGATAATCATTTCTTAATCCACATCAAGTCCCTCCTAATTCCCAAGAAATCCCTTCTTCCAATCTACAACCAAAAAGTTACAAATAATCCACAAAAATAGGTTACCAACAATCCACTACAACAAACATTCCCTAATCCAAAATAATTCCCTCCTAATTCCCAACAAATCCCTTTTTCCAATCCAAAATAATAAGTTTCAAGCAATAGTAGGTTTCTCACAATCCACCAAAATAAGTTGTGAACAATCCACAACAAGCATTGTCTAATTCCCAATAAGTCCCTTTTAATCCATAATAAAAAAAATATGGTCAATCCAAAACAAGTCCTTTATCATTCTTAATAAGTCCCTTCTCATTCATATGAAGTCCTTTTCCATTCACAATAAGTCCCTACCTATCAACAATAAATTCCTCTATATCGACAATAGATTCCCCCAAATCAACAACGCATTTCTAATCCACTTCAAAATAAAATTCAACAAGTTCCATATTAATAATAAAATCCTAATTATAGGATTAAAAATACTCATATATTGGCACAAAGGATACCCATTCTAACATATTTCAATCCAAATATGCCTATTTATCTAGACCATGCCAATTCTCCAATAAATACTCAGTAACATGAAAATTTGCCATCGTAAATTGTTCCCACTCCTAAATAATGGTAATAGATAAAAGAGGTTATTTTAGGACTCCAAGTAGGTAATCAGGGCAATAAATACAAGTTTGACAAGATATCCCCTTGTCTATTTGATATGAATTTCCTCCAAATACATTTCTTATCTCACATTGAGGCACCCAAATTTGATAAATACAAAGGAAAATTTGACCTCAAAGAGAACCTAAAATAATTATTTTTTGTGTGTCTCTTAAAAAAATATTTATTTACTTTTCTTTTTTCCATGTAGCTTGGTTGGTCAAGCTGTGGAGTGGTTTCTCCGTATATTAAATGGATCCATCAACACTTTTAATGACCTATCTGATAAATTTGTTAAACGCTTCTCATATAACATGGAGTGTGAGTTGACCATGGTTGACTTATGCAATGCCAAACAATGGGGTGGAGAAATATTTCCTACTTGTTTATAATGATGGAGAGCTTCAACTAGTTGATTCCCATGAAACATTCTAGATAAGTAATTAGTGAGCATCTTCACTTCTAATCTTAATATAGAGATAGTTAATAATCTGAAACTTCATTGTACCAACACATTTGAAGATATTATAGATAAGGGGATGATAAACTAAAAAAGCTCTTTTTGACAAGGGCTTGGTAAAAATTTATTTTTAGAGTCAATCACAAGCTCAAGCACCATTACAAGCATAGGTAAACACGTCTGAGAATAAAAAGGTATTTTATAAAAACAAAAATGTTTTAGTCAATGGAGTAACCAAATCTAGATGTGTAAATGGTGTAACCACCACCTACCCAAAACACTCTATGTACTCAGTCACTTGCATTACAAAGACCACCTCCATAAAAGAATCAATATCAAATAATATTTTTCTCTAGCCTTAGTGAGCCCATATGGGTTATATTTAAAAACTTGGTTGCAACAAACATGTTCATTTAGATAAATACAAAGCCTTTTGAATAAGTCCAACTAAAACCCCCATGATATATGGACAATGAATATTAGGATTACCATCATTTTAAAGGCCATACAACTTATAGGTGTATGTAACTTAGGAACTTCATCTAAGACTTGTTTGAGTATGATGAAATTGAATTATATAATGTTGCTTCGACTTTAAATCAAAACATGGATATATATAAAGGCCCATTTTTGAAGAAAGATTCTAATAGACATCATTAACCAAGAAATCATAATCAAAATAACCATCCTTTGAACAATCAAAATCAGAATTAAAGTAATTGTCCTTTGAATAATCAAAAATTAAAATTGTTGATAGGTCTTTTGACATGGACAACAATAGGCATGGGTTGTTAATAACTACCTCTCCTAAAAGGAGGGATTTATTGCAAGAAAAATGCTTTCCCCAAGGTCTTGGTTACTAGGTATTGGTATCTAGGGTAACTTGGTTGGCATGTTGTGACCATTCCATATAATGGGCCTATTTAGAACATTGTAGACAAATCATTGCATTATGAATGTGCTTACCTAGGAAATCAACATATAAACATGTGACTAGACATACAATTAATTCAAAACATGTCCATTACACACAAGAGTGGATTCAACAATACACATGTAGTAATAGAAAATATTGAGCAATCAAGATAAGCATTAACAACATATTACATTCATTGATTCTTAAGATCTAAACTACCTAATCTAACAATGACATAAAAGAAATAAAAAAAGAGAGAAGGGTAGAGAGAAAGAAAAGAAAGAACTTGTTATAATGAATATAACACTAAATAGTCAGACTAAACACATCCATTGAAACTAGTCCTTAGCCAAGTTAGACCTATCACAACTACAACGAAAGAAAGTTACAAGAGTCTAATGGAAATCTTGATTGGGAGAAGGACAAAACATAACCACCATAAGACATTCATAGAAAATCATCACTAGGCTCCACAGTACTCAAAGCATCAAGATATACTAGTTGATTAATCATAATGAGATTCACCATAGTCATTCATTCATAGAATTTACTTTCAATATAATAGGACTTAGAAAACTAATCTAAAAAGTAGTTAAATGATGAAAGTAAATGGGCATGGCCTCACTGTACTAAAATCAGCTAGACCTTATTAAAACATGGTCACTAATATTATATAGACCTCTAAGTTCATGGACCTTATTCTCAAATTTTCCATTTCCTACTAATGGGTTAGTTACAAGTATTCACTATTGATATAAGATATGCAGTTGAGGATCCTAATCATCTAATAGATATGAAGGCATGTCCATGCTTTAGAGTTAGAGGCCATGCCTCTTTAAAGTTTGAAATTTGTATTCTATGTTCATTTTCCTTTCTTGGATCTTTACCATGTGATGATTCATACCTTATTAAATTCTTGGAATTCAATTTAAGGGTCTAGTAGTAATTAAATTCAAATATTGGTAGTGGATTGTTATTGATATTTTATTTGGACTGTCATTCCACCATGTCATGTGTAAACTTCTCCATTCAATTTAGAGGATAATTAAATTAATGAGCAATCCCTATCTTGACTTTAGGGTATATTGAATCAATTAAACCCTTTAATAGCCTAAATTTTTTCACTTCTAGGACTTTTAGTTGGTGAGTAACCAAATTCACTTTAAATGCACTTTCTAGACTTGACATAATTCTTTTGTGACTTTTGATGGTTTTGATGGCCAGAATGGCCATCAATATTAGTCCCCTCATCTTTTATCGTCATCATTGACACATGGCCCTTCCTTAAATTATCATTTCATTCCCCTCACTAAGCTCCTGGTTTACTTTGACAAGTTCTACTTTTCAACTTGGTAGTCTATCAGCACCCCGAGGCTCTACTTTAATATCCATCTCAATCAACTCCATATCCACATGGATTCTCATTGGTATCCTAAGATCTCCAATTATTTATTGGGGTCACATGATCCTAGGCTCAATAATACCATCACTCTAAGCTTATAAAATTTTGGGATGGCACCAAGTGGTACATTCCCAAGCCCTTGGGCTTGGAGCTTTGTCATTATTGATCCATCCTTAGGTTGTCAAGCTCCCAAAATAGTGCCAAGTGGCATAACGCTAGGGCCTCAAGGGCATAGATATTTATACATCTCATTGACTCTACATTTGGCTTTGTCACTATGATTATGCCACATGGCACTATCTTGGGGCCTAAGGCTTTTAAAATACTTTGTCATTTTTCAAAAAATATTTGACTACAGAGTTATGCGTCGACATGATTTAGACATGTAAAAGGATCTAGGGGGCCTAAGAAGTCTTTAAAACCTGTGAGAGAATAATAAAATTGACTAAGTAAATATTTTTTAGAAATTTAAGTTTTTCCATGTGAATTTTATGTGAGAAGTTGTCAATTAATACAGGAATCAAAACTAGTCATTTGCATAAAACCAAGATTTGAGCCCCAAATATTCATAGGTTAAAGTCTATAGAAAATTGATTTAAAAAAAAGGGGAAATATAATTTACTCACACCTAGGCAAATAACATCATGATAATTTAATAATTATCTAAGTCTCAAATGAAGCATTACACATATTTAATCCAATTTACTATGAAAAGAATAATCATGACTTATACTACCAAAAAGAAGCCATAAAAGGTCCCAAAAGCTAGATGAACTTGTCGAAAGCTTAGGTCCTCATTTATATGGGTGAATTCTAAAGCATTTATCATGTAGTTAGACTTCATAATCTTAAAATAAACTTATAATTTAGACTTTGATGCTCATGGGTAAAGTCTTAGACTAAATTGACCAAAATGCAAAGGCATTATAAATAGGCTTGAACAAATATTTTTAACTATCTAGATAATTTTCAATCAGAGAATGGCTCAATCACAGACATTAAAATAACTTTGAAGAGGCCCTCTAGACCAATGAATTCAAGATTTAGTTAAAAATAAATAGGGTCCCTATTTTTAACCTAAAAACGGGGCATGTTGATGAAGGCAATAACAAGAATCAGGGCCAGAATCACAATCAAAATAACTGTAATCAAAGTCAAGATTTCCATACCAATTGAATTAGGTATCATAATGTCTCATATGACTATAAAAATGTTATGGGCCATATTACCAACAATTATGTGCCCACTATTAATATCAATCCTCATCCTTCATCTAACACTACTCAATGTGTTTCCCCTTGCATTTTAGGACCCCCCTTCACATCCTATTGGCCCTCTTTCAACTCAAAATTGCATTATTACAACTCAATATCCATGGGTTACCATCTAAGGTCCTACATCTCCTCCTTCCAATTATGGTAACCCTCTTCTGACTTGAAATTGCATTATTGTAACTTGACATCCATAATTTATCATCTAAGGTCCTTCATCACCTCCAGATAATAATCCATTCTAAGGCCCTTTGTCTTCAAAATCAAAACCATCTTCTTCTTCCATTAAGAATCAACATTATCTTATGGAATAATTAAATAATATATTGATGCAAATTTTTATTCTATATATTTTGCATACATCTGAAATCTATAAATAAATATTATATGATCTTCAATAACAATCCAAGGTTTTAAATGGCATTTATTCTTTCCAATTACAAGCAATTGTGTGGCATTTATACCCAAGTCAACAAGTCATATTTAACCGAAGCAACATGTCTCCCTTGGTCCACTACATAACAACCCCATTTATATTGAAGAAGGCATTCCTTATCACAAGATAAAGTGGGTTATCATAAACAATGGTTTGGGTTTAAACATTATCTCAATTAAATTGGTCAAAATTTTTGGGTACACTTCAATAAATCTGAAACAAAACACCATCATTATTAAGGCATTTGGCAATGTAGAGATATAATCAACAAACTCCATTTTTTTGCCTATCCTTGTTGGGACCATCACCCATAATACCCTTTACTATGTCACTAACAATTAACTACCATATAATTTACTACTTGGACATCTTTGGATCCATGAAGTATGTGCAATCCATTATACACTGCATCAATGTCTAAAATTCTCCCATTTTATAATGGAGGTTACTATTCCTAATGATTTGTAGCCATATTAATATTGTAAGCATTTGTAAGCCAAATATGCTAAGTACAACTAATATCCTAGCACCAATCATGCTCCCAAAATGGATAAGAATGTAGCTTTTGAATCTCCCAAGTCCAATTATAGACCCAATAACCTTGCATCCACTTTTAGTGCTCCACCTCCTCAAATTTAATCCCATTTCATAATTAAATATAAGGGTCATGACACATATGACATCAAATATTCTTTCCATATTTAAAAATTACCTAAGTCTCCCAAATCCCATGGAAGGCCCAAGATGGAGTGGTACAAAAAGCATGATTCTCATCCAAAGAGACCTCCTCTTTTTGTTAAAATGGTTCATTGAATTAAGAACAACTCAATAGTTATGGGGATTCCTAGTTGTATAATTATGATTTCACCTCTTACTATCAAATCACTAAATATCCCATTCCCCAAAAAAATCATGAGACATTAATATTACAAAGCAAAGGGCTTGGGGGAAAACCAACAAGGTAATCTTGATCCCATCTCTTCAACCAAACATAAAATTACTTAAGGCATTAGATACAAACAACTTGGGTGTGATCCCTTGGATTTTAAGAGTGACATAACTTTGACATCTAGTTAATATGATATCGATGATGAAGAATGATACTATAGTAACAACAATGAGTTATCTGACATGAACCTATAATGTCATCCTTACCATCACATCCATGTTAAAGCTCCCTCCCTTCCATTATCTTGAATTAGTTTATTAAGGCCAAAAAAACATGTTATACCATTATATGACTTCTAAAATGAATAAGTAATTTTAGATTCATGGGCCTTACAGATGGTCTACCTATTGTAGACCACAAACAACGATTTTAAATTATATTAGACCCTGTTGCCTAGTTTGAAGAGCAAGTGAACTTCCTTAGTAAAAAATAAATAAAAATAAAATAAAATATTGAGGTCTACTAGTGAAAACTAAAATATTTAGTCCGTGATTAATCATAATAGAAAACATGTGAAGCATTTTCGTTACCTTTGGAATAGGAAGATGTACATATAAATAGACATTTAGATATCATTAAAATAAGGAATCTTATGCTAACTTAAAGCATATAATAGTGAGTCTATTATACTCACATAACAACCATATGAAAATAAATTATCATTCCCTCTCTTAGTTTTATAATACATCAAAGATTCACACTAATGAATTATAGCATGCAGTCATGGGACTTGCATGTGGTTATGATAGAGATAGGATTGTGGGAACTACATCTGACATGAATAGGATCCCATCAACATATTCATGTGAATACATGTTTATAACTTGGTACCCATCAAATAATTCATACAAACACTTCAACCATTTAGTCACACCTATTACATGTTTGCTACATCAAACATGATTCTTCACACTATTATCAAAATGGAGAGATACAATATTTTATTATTTTCACACCACACATGTAAATAGGAATGCTCTTATGTTCTTATTCAACACACACACACACACACACACACACACACACACACACACACACACACTTAGAAGATATAGTTTCATCACTATGTTGATAGGAATCTTCACCAATAGTGTAGGGAAGATATTCATCCCAATCAGTCTCTTCAGTAACAAAAGATTTTTGTTCTACTTTTTCATCTATGAGATCTTGATCTAATTTCTTTCACTACATAATAATATGCCTTTGTTTCTTATGGCAAGGACAAATAATCTTTTTCCTTAAATATTTGTATTTATTACCTAATGAGTTGGCCTTATTTTTTATTATTGTTATGTTTTCCTCTTCAATGTCTTCACTTGTTCTCTTTTATTCATCTAGAAGAGCTGAAATCATATCTTGTAAGTTCTGAGATGACATCTATCCAAGAGAAAAAATTAAATTATTGTATTTAGAAGACAAAATATTTAACAGGATTGCTTTATCATCTTCATCTTTTACTATAGATTTGACTTATACTAGTTGTCTAATGAGAGACCTTAGATTATTTATATGACTTGACATAGAATCTCCATCACCCATTTTGAACCTAAATAATTAGAGTTTTAGTGAAAACTTTACATTTATTAATTTTTCTCCAAATAATTTATTTAGATTATCCCAAATTTTAGTGGATGTCTTTTCTAAGTCTACATAATTTAGCTTAGAGTCTGAGAGGGCAAGACCAATAATGGCTTTTGATTTATCATCTCTTTTATGCCATTCTAATAGTTTATTTTAATCTATAGGTGGTTTTTATTTTCCACTTACAATTCCACATAAATTCTTATTCATCAATTACATTTGTATTTTAACCTTCCAAGTGTGAAAATTGAGACCAAAATACTTTTCTAGTGGAATGCCCATATTTTAAGAAATGAACAAAACAAGGATATAAGACATCTATTTCAACTGATAATGCATCATTTACACTAATAATTTATAGAAATTTGATTTAGATTCTTTAGACATAAAGAATAAAACTGACATATGTAATGACAACTTTAAAGACTAGACTCAAAAATAATAAATATTAACTCAGAGGAGAGAGAAATATTATCACTAATAAATATTTATATCTATGGACCCTTAACATACCAACCTAAAAAAATACATTTAAAAAATATATAGACTCTACTCTTGATAAAATAATTTGAAAAAAATAGACTTTACAATAAAAGACTAATACTTAAATGGAACTTGACAAAATTATAGAACTATTCATGATGCATGGGCATGGAAGATATGTTGAACTAGAAAGATATAGGTTGTGTATGGTGAATTTATGAATATATCATAAAATGGATAAATCCTCCAAGGTTGATAGTTTGAGGTGTCATTTTTGGGATTATGGTGAGCTCGATTAGATTTTGTACTATCTGTGGAGATGTTCACTTTGACCATATGCTAATGTTGAGTGTGGTAATGCAATAGCTTTAATATAGTGACCTAATGTTACACATAGAAATGGTGGCGCATTCCAATTTATCTCTAGGTGTAAAAATATATCTGATGTCAATATATGGACAAAACTTGTATGGTGCCATTGACCAATGGCAAGTTACAAGAAATGTATAGAATTCAAGATTGAGAACAAATCTGAATGTCTATCAATGCAAGACTAAGAACAATTATTCTTTTACAATGGTGTGTTTTTTCAATATCATAGAATATTAGGATGGCACAGGCTATAAGAAAATACATGGCTCCATATGGAGAATATGAGATATAAGATGATTGTTTAGACTCTCATCTAAATTAATTCCTTATTCTAATACAAAATGAAATGTTTGGGCCAAGATTAATAAAAAAAACATGCAAAGCATTTTCATTACCTTTGGAATAAGAAGACATGCATATAAATAATCATTATAATATCCTTAAAATAAAGAATCCTATGTTATCTTAAATCTTATAATATTGAGTCTTTTAGACTCACGTAACAACCATACATAAATAACTTATCAAAAACCTCTCTAAGGCACTTTTGGACAAGGGAAATGTAAAAATAGAGATAAGTCTCTTAGTGAAAACCTATTTGAAGCACCAAAGGATAGGTAATTTTTATCACTTGAAAATGAATAATAGATCCTCACAAGTTCATACATTACATTTGGTTTAGATATTAGTCTAGAGTAACAAAAGAAATTTGAATAGTTAGCTCAATATTTTCCTTAAACATTTTTTAAATGGCCATTACCTTTGATGGGGGATTTTATGTCTTCTTACATGGTTAAGCCTAATGGCACATAATCAAATGGAGAAGATCAATTCACATTAGTACCCATTATATTAGTTGATGGTTCCACACAACTTGTGTAAGACATCACTAGATTAAAAATTGGTACTATAGATATTCTTAAAATTGTCAAGCTTGGTGCATCCCTCACTAAAAATAAATGTAAGTTTATTGTCATCATTATTAAAGAATCCATTAACATATTTACATGGTCCTATGTAGATTTACGTATACTAGATCTATCTTTAATCCTACACCGTCTAATTATGCACCTAGATACTAAGCCTATTAAATAGAAATTGGATAAAATGCATCCATGCATTGCCATCTTATCAAGAAGCAACTAGATAAATTGTTGGAAGAAGGATTATTTAGACTAATTGATTATTCTAAATGGATTTATAATATCATTCCAGTTAGTAAGAAACCCATTGGTATTCACCTATGCATGTATTTCAGATACATCAATAAGGCATGTCTTAAGTATGATTTCCCATTGCCTAACATTTATATGATTGTATATTTAATAGTAAGATATGAAATTATATCCCTCATTCATGAGTTATTAGGGTATAATCAGATTAAAATAACACTTGAATAACAACACAAAAAATGTTCACCACTCTATGGGGAACATTATGTTATCAAGTTATGCCATTTAGATTGAAAAAATCATGTGCTACATATCATAATTTGATGATTGTCATCTTCAAAGACATGATGCATGATATTAAGATTATGTCAAATATATTCTAGGAAAATCAAGAACATGTATAGGACACCCAATAATTTTATGGATAATCTTTTAGTAGTTTCGTGAATATTAGGTGCACTTTCATTCAAAAAATGTGTATTTTGTGTCACTTCAGTAAAAAATTAGGTTTAATTATTTCCTACACTTGTATTGAATTCAATCCTACCAAGGTTGAGGGCATCACATAAATTCCTCCCCTGTCTAATTTTAAATAATTATGTATCCTACAAAGCAAAATTTATTCCATTCATAGGTTAATTTCACAACATGTTCATCGATGCCATAATTTTACTCACCTCTTGAATTAGGGTACCACCTTTCAATGGAATGCTAATTTTCAAGAAGAATTTGAGCATTTAAAACCTTATTTTTAAAGTCCACCAGTGCTAACCCCATCAAAACTAGGGAAGCTACTATTATTTTACATATTAGTGACTGAATATGCCTTGGAAGAACTTTTGGTTACACATGATGATTAGGGAAAATAGTATGTATTATACTATTTGAGTATAACACTAGCTACTTATGAACATAATTATACATCCATTGAGAATTCATTTTAGCATTGGTATTCACATCTCAAAATTTATGGCATTACATGTTGATTATACCTTCTATCTAAAGTAACTTTGAATGGTCGCATTTCCAAATGGGTTGTGTTGCTTAAAAAAATTAACATTGAATATACACATCAAAAATCCATCAAATGGAAATTACTTGCATACCAACTTATTGAGGTACCTTTCTCAAACACACATACTTTGAACATCCATTTCCCTTATGAATCTATTTTTACTCTAGATGAATTATGTGAAAGGAAGTATTTGTATGGCTTCTTCACACCTCGTGGTTTAGGTTCATGCATTCTATTCATTACACCATAAGAGGATCTCATTCCCAAGGCACTATAAATTATTTTTCCATGCACCAATAATATTTTAAATTATGAAGCACTCATTACAGGACTTCACCTCATATTGTAATGGAACATTCAATAGTTGTTTGTCTATGTTGATTCAAAATTGATTATCAATTAGGCTAAAAATTAGTATCAAATAAAGGATGAAAAATGCATGCCCTATAAAGACATGGTTGATAGTCTCAAATAGAGATTTATTTGAGCAAATACCAAGAGCTAATAATATATCACCTATTTCCATATAAACTATTAGATTATTGATATAAATGTCTTTTAATGTCCAAAAATATTAGTTCCTCATTGAAAATATTCTCACACCAGCCTACGGTCATCCAAAATAAAAAATGGTGTGTGATATTATTGGTCCTAAATCCCCTTAGTACTAAGACATCTAAACTTACCTTCAAGACCATATCCTTCCCATTGAATTATCATGCAAAAAATATAAATCATTAATTCATAATACATCCCATTACACTTTACTCGATAATACACTCTACCATAGGGGCTATGATGGGATAGTACTTCATTTCTTAAACTCAGGTGAATTTGAATTAGCACTCAAAGATGTGCATAAAGGAATTTGTGGGGCTCATACTAGAAAAATGGTCCTTGCTAGGAAACTCCTTTAGACATAATATTATATATCTATAATGGAATCAAATGCATATGCTTATGTCAATAAGTGCCTTGATAGTCAAAAATGTAGTGATTAAATTCATGATCCTTCATGAACACTTCATCTTATTACATCTCATTTTTTGTTTTCAACATGGGGAATCAATCTCATAGGGAAGATAAACCCCACATCATTATATGGTCATAAGTGTATCCTAACTACCATTGAGCATTTTACAAAGTGGGTTAAGATAATCCATCTCACTTACATAACAAGTATGAAAATATCCAAATTCATTTTGAATCACCTAATTTGTCTTTATAGCATCCCCTCTAGAATCATATTAGATAATGGAAAGTCCTTAAAAAATAAGGATGTGAAATTGATCTATGCATAGTTTCATATGAAACATAAATGGTCAACTCCTTATTATCCCCAAGGCAATGACTAAGCTAAGGCATACTATAAGATCATTGTCAAATTTCTTTAAAAGATTATCAATAAAGTTAGATGTGATTGGAATTTATAATTATTCCCTACCTTGTGGGATTACCATACCAACATTTGTATGCCTTGTTGGGCTCCTTTTTGCCTAAGTCTAGACCTATGCCATTTAAGAGATATCTCAATGTGAGGTAATTATGTGAAATGACTAATATTTTAGTATCTTTTGTACTAGCTGGAGGAATTAATGCTCATCTTGTACCAAACAGTAGGTGGTTAACCAGCACCCAAAATTTTTAGGGTATCTTCATGAGCATCTACACATGGAAATTGGAGTGTAAAGGGTGCAAGGTGATGGATCAAACAAAATTATAAACCAAGGCTCCATCTTAACACCCAATGTGCACCCTCCACCCTAACAAAAAGATGTTCCTAAGTGATAGAAAACCAAGCTTGAGCTTGTGAGTAAGGAGACATGACTTGGAGATAGAGAATATATATAGAATTAGTTCTAGGCATAGTAAAGCAACCACCATTAAAACTTACTTTTAGCATGGATACCTATAAAGATCCACCTTGTAGTACCCAAGCTCACTTATGAGCCTGTGGGTCGATAGTTGTTTAGATGAGCATGTGTTCTATGTCTGTTAATATGAACTCTATTATTTTAACCTTGGCAATTGAATAATGGAATTGTACCTATCTATGTATTGATCTAGTTTATATGGTTATGGCAAGGTTATTTGAATGTGAATTGAATGCAATAGTTATAGTAGTGTAATTTTGATATATGAATGTGTTGTTAAGCAAAGTTTTATTCTACGTCATTAATGGAATCACTATCTAAATAATGATGTCAAACTAAACTACAAAAAAACTTAAGTATAGGAAAGGACATGTACCCAAGCTTTGACACCTATACTAAGAGTGTTAGCTTGAGCACGAACCCCTTAATATAAGTAATTCCTTAGTCCACCCAAGTACTTGAATGACACTTAGCTTAGTAACATAATGTCTTGCACCATTAAGAACTTAGGACTAACCCAATATAGGCTTTCACCCCTATATCTAGAGTAAGTTCCTCGAATATGCTTATGCTTATAGATAGTCAGAATTCACCCAAAAATTATTGTGCCAATGAAATTACCAATGCCATTGTGATAATGACCAATCCCCTTAAAAAATGAGTTGCACCATAACATGACCAACCTAATGTGGGCCTTGGTTTTTTCTCTATTGCACTTTAGGTATGTGTATAAGGCTTGAACTTTATGTGAATTGATGTCAGTGTAGTAGAGTGACAAATATTGAGTGTTATAGGATGAGTCCATGTTTTCACCTAGTTGTAATAAGTCTAGAACTAACTTAGACAACCAGATAAGTGCCTAACAAAGCAAATGACTAAGACAACCAATCATTTTCTACAACATTTTGGTTCTATTACCGAGACCCATGTTAAATTTTATTGTTGTAATGGTGCAAAATAATAATGCTATGACTCTCCCTCAAGAACATTGAGCATTGGTTGCAACAAGTGGAAGATAACTTTACACTAAAGAATTCATCTTGTAAAGAATAGAAGTTGAAGAAGTGGGTCCAAAATTATGTATATGATGCTCTGTATGAAGTCTTATTTAACAAACTACCTGAGCATGTGTAATGATGGTTGGCTACCTATGTGACCCATAAAAGATGAAGCTATGGATAGGACCTTGAGTAGATGAAAGAGTGCTTAGAAAAGCTTAAGCACCTTGATGCCACTTGGATCAAATATATAGATAAATGGTAAAAAAGAGTACTAAATAGTTACATGATTGAGTTTATATTATCGACATACTCCTACCCTAAATAAGTAGAGTATCAATTCTTGCATGAGCTTAAAGGCACGTTTATGAAAGAATTTGGCACAGAGCTTAAGCAATTGATGTGGATTATGGCTTTGAAACTATAAGAATGGAAGGCTAAAATCCTTTTGCATATGAGCATCACAATGGGGAAGAAGGGGATGTGTAGGTGAAGTATAATGGAAATGGATGAGTAGATTGACACTTGAGAGCTCAGGAAATAGAATTATAACAAGATAAAGCATAGGATGATAGAAGATATATAAATTTAAAGTGCCAAGAGAACTTGTAGTGAGAAGGAAGGGCATGAGGAAGGATCTCTTCAATTAAAGCAATGCAAGGAGAGGATTAATGAAGCCATAAATCAAGTTCACATGTTTATGGGTGAAAAATTCATCAGGTCCCTAAAGAATTTGACCATTAAATATGTGCTACAAGTGCCTACCCCTTTTGAACCTACAATACAAGATCATGCATTGAATCTCCCATGAGAAGAAAGAAGAGTGATAACTAACCCTATTTCCCACATTAACTTTGACCATTTTTTAGACTTGAACTATAATTTTATGATTAAATAAGTTGTTCCTCATAAAGAGATAAGTGAGGATACCTCTATACCTTTGGGAACTAGCTCTAAAACATATAATGTGATTGCAAGCATTCTAGTTTAGCAAATTTTAGATATGCAGACTATGCAATAGACCATAGGAAGTGGCTCAGTACTACAAGTGAGTTACATCATGCTATCAAATTCAATGGTGTCACCCATAAAAATAGGGTTGACACCCAACCCAATGATCAAAGTCATTGGAGGACCAATATCAGAATAAGTACCAAGGGGCAAGCACCTTAGATACAATTAACCCCCCACAAAAAATATATTATGAGATGGTAATGCATTTTATAGAATATCATGGTGTGAAAAATTTTATAGATCATGTGTTAAAATGTGATCTTCAATGGCATTCTCAGGGTATAACCCAATCGGAGTGAAAGGTAACACAGTTCATGATAACTTTGTTTGGTCACACTCACACATGGTATAGTAAATTTGATCTTAACCAAGCCATAATTGATTATGACACCTTGAAGGAATTATTTTTGAAAAAAATCAACATACGCAAGTTTAAATAGTAAAACATTACCATACTTAATAAAATTAGCCAAGGGCTATCAAAGAGTATGTGCCTATATGATTCTAGGTTTAAAACTCTTCTTTCCAAGCTTCCTTATGGCATTCACCCCTCCTAGCATGTGAAATAGTTCATTGGAGGGTTATTGGTACCTTGAAGAAGAGGTCTCTCTATGAATACATTCACAAATCCTTTAGAAGTGCTTAAAGCTACACTTAGAGTTGAGGTAGTCAGAAGTTTCAACACTGGGATTAGCCCATTCATGATGCTAGCCAACCAACTCTAAAAATTGATTGCTAGTTCATCGTAAGATGTTTAAAGTGGATTATGGTATACTGATTACAAGATGGAAGGCCATAATAGGAATAATTACCCTCAAATTACTATGTGTACATTAGTTTAAAGTTGTGAGGTTTGTCATGAGGTGCATGATGTTTGTAACTTCCCTTTGTTTCAATGCACCAATCAAGTTAACATAACCATATATTTTTATTTGTGATATGACTATACTCATACCATAATTTATTGTCATGTAATCAATGAGATGCATGAAAATATGGAGAGAGGTGCATGACAAATAACTGTAAGAGTTGGAGGGTAGGAAATCGAAGGAAATAAGGGCTATAGATAGTAGAATGTAGGTTATGTCTAAAAGAATTTAGGTTATGTAATGAAAAGAGGCATTAAAGGGTAAGGTGGACAATTTGGTGGAGGAATATTCCCACTATGATCATGTTACAAGTGTAAATCAACCAAGCACTATCATGCAAGTACCCTACAAATCTAACATGTGGGTATTGTCAAGGAAAACATAAGGTTGAGAAATGCCCTTACTTGTATAAAAATTTAGCCCACAACTAGCCTAACATGAACAAAGGTACAAGAATGATCTAATACCAACCAAAAGTACAAAAATAACTGAATAGCACCAAAAAATCCAAGGTACAAGAGACTACTTGTAATGGGCTCACCACTCAACCATTAGTTACACTAGAACCAAAGTTACACATGGAATATGGGGAACTAAGTCATACTAATCACATCACACAATTGGAACCCAAAGACATGCCTTACCCATACCCTACATGTTATAAATATTTCTTGTAATAGGATATGAGTATTACTCAAAACCTATAAGGAGAACTCCAAATGGCATGAGATCTAGAGGTGCAAGATGTTTCATCTTACAAGAAGCAAGATAATTAGGAGGCTGAGGTACAAGAGTTAATGGAGATCTTATGCCTCCTATAGATAGAAAAAATGCCACCCCTATTGAATAATTTTCTTTTAGAACATTCTTGGTATAAGCCAGTTGAAATTGCTATGCCATGCATGGAAAGGACCAAAGAGGTTAGGCATACATAGAATATGAAGTATGATCAAGATCTCCTAGTAAATGACACCATTGATGGATGATCTATATATGAATTCATCATAGAGACATGCATCAAGGTCAATATATTGATAAAGAACACATAAGAGAAGATGGGTAGGCTAGCCTCGAGGCCTTCCCTTCATGTGCTTTTCTTGGCCAACAAATCTAGGATGTACCTAATCAAAATTCTAAAAGGTGCAATTGTAGATATTATGGGTGTAGAGTTTTGTGTTGAATTTGAAATTATTGATTTGGCTAATCAATATAATTATCTAGCACTCGTAGTCATGCCATGGTGATACATGAATAATGTTTATATGTAATTTAAGAAGTGATATATGACCTTTGAAAATGGCAAGGAGAGGGTCATGATCCCCCTCTCAAGTGACCAAGGACCCCCTATGTAGAAAGTGTTGATCTTGAAGATGAGATCAACCATATCTACAACATCATGGTGTAAGGCACTGAAACTATTAACTCCAATGACCAAGGATTACTTTCTTAGGATGATGGATATTTACCTTAGACACCACCAATGTAGCCTGAGACCAATAGGTCAAAAAAATACATGAAACCACTAGTTGGAGGTGCTATGTAGTAAGTGCCAAGGTGCCAAAACTTATGAGGATTGGACGGATCTATATCGATTGCACTTTTTAAAGAGGGATTCCTTACAATAGGAAGAAGGGAAATAGAGTATTTTTCTTGAGTAAAAGTAAACATGTATTATTCTAATGATATGAGGGGAGTAATCCTATAGAATAATATGTCTATAGCCAAGAGTTATGCACCCTAAAAGAAGTAGACAGGATGGGTGCATTGGTGTATACTTTGAGAAGCACTATCGCTCATTAGTGGGAAGCATATAGGTCTAGTTTTCCAACTTGGTAAGATGTAGAAGTAGCTATGTACACTAAATTTAGAAAAATTAATGAGGACCTAGACATTTTGCATACTCTAGTGATTCAGACCCAGTAGTGCACATATGATTGTATGAAGAAATATGGACTGATTATGACATAAATGCCCTAAGGAACCTGTGGGTGTATGCCTTCTATAGAACCTTGAAGACATAGGTGTAAGCTTGGTATATGGTAAATGAAACACATTGTGAGACAACCAGTTAGGATGTATTGAAGGAGAATTGTGTGCACACATTCTCCTTTCCTCACATAACCTAGAATTGATCGAGCTATTTCAAGTTATTTGAAGAGTAGTGTTTGAGGAAACTAAAATTTTAGAGGAATGCCTACAAGATATGTTTAGGTAAAAAGGATTAGTGTTCCCAACTTTATTTGAGGAGTAAGATCTCAATAGTGACTCATGTGATTAAGATATGGATGTATAGAAAGTTTGAAATTGGATATTCTTGATAGGAAAGAGGAAGATTGTGCACCAAGTGGAGGATAGTGCCCTCGATGAGAAAGACCCTAATCATCTCCACATTGAAACAATTGAGGGGAGTAGGAAAGTTGAGGACACACATCAAGAGAAAAAAAATACCTACTATGTGTTTCTCAAGACCACCTAGGTTGATATCAATGTGGAAGGAGAACCAAAGGTGGTTACTCTGGGTACATATTGGTCTGACATAGAATTGGCACAAATTATGGATCTCTTGAATGATTTTCAAGGTTTGTTTCTATGTAATTATTAGGACATGAAGGGAACCCACCCATATATTCTAAAAATGAGCATAAATTTGGTGGATGGTGCATGACCTATCAAAAAGTGCCCCTATAGAATGAACCCTAATCTCCATGCCAAAGTCAAAACATAGATTGATGATATGTTAGTTGTAGGAGTAATCTAATTGGTGAAAGAGTCAGAATGGGTGAGCCCCATGGTGATTAGAATTAATAAAGATGGGTGATTCCACATTTTTATTTATTATTAACTATTAAATTCTACATATGTCATCGACCCCTTTTCAAATCCATTCACTGATGAAGTCTTGGATGGAGTCGCAAGTTGTAAAATCTATACTTTCATTAATGGTTTCTCTAGATACCATCAAGTCCAAATTAAAGAAGAGGATAGGCCTAAAATAACCTTTGTGACATAATGGGGTTGTTTCACATATAACATGATGCCTTTTGGGCTCAATAATGTACCATATATATTCTTGAGAGTGGCCATCACCACATTCAAGGATTTTATCCATAAGTTCTTTTAGGTGTACCTTGATGATTAAACTATGTATGCATTCATGAGAGACCATTATGACAACTTATGCATCATGTTTGAGATTTGATGACAACTATATATATCCTTGAACCTTAAGAAGTGTGTCTTCATGACAATATTTAAAACCTTTCTTGGGCACATCATCTAAAAATATGGTATACTCATTGATACCATAAAGATTGATATTATTCTATAGTTGTAGACCCCTTCTATGCAAAAATATGTTCTTACCTTTCCTGGCCATTATGGTTATTATAGAAAGTTTATAAGGAGCTATGAAATAAACAAAACACCACTAGAGGATCTATTTCATAAGTATATCCCATTCTACTATGGCATAGCATAAGAGGATGCCTTTGAAGCTCTAAAGCTCAAGTTGGATAGCACACTTGTCCTTTAGTTTCCCAACTAGATAACTCTATTCCATGTCCATGTCGATGCATCTATATTTAAAATTGACATTATTTTGGTGTAACTTGATGAAGGTAAGATGGATCATCCTATCTCCTTTTCAAGTCACAAATTGACCCCAACAGAGTAAAATTACAAAACTACTAAGCATGAGGCACTAGCCATGGTCTATGCCCTCGAGAAATTTAGACAATACTTATGGGTAAACCCATTCATCTTTTTCACCAATCATGAGGAACTTAATGGACTTGTGAATAATCCCACTCTTCATGGGTGCATTTATATATGGTTAGTTCTATTTCAAGAATTCTAGTTTTCAATTGTGGTAAAACCTGGGAAGCAAAACTCAAGACTATACTGTTTGTCCTACATCAACTCTAGTGATGTAGTAGCACCCATTGAATATGACATGATGAACATCCAAATATATAAAATATAGCATTTTATTGAAGACTTGGTTGAGATATACACATTTATAACATTTAGGTTTGTGTCCCAAACCATGGCAACCAAAGAGAAGAAGTAACTCACTATTTGTGTTGCCCCCTTTTAGATCATTAGTGGGGAGATGTATAAATTAAGTTGAGATGAAGTCTTGTGTAAATGTGTTTTAAAACATTAAATGGAATCCATTATATGTAAGGAGAATGAGGGGATTATTGGATGACATTGTACTGGAGATGTAATGGCATGCAAAGTGTTATGATTAGGGTTGTGGTGGTTAAGCCTATTCTAAGATTTGAAGGATTATGCTAAGTCATGTAACATATGATAGTGCATAGGGAAGCCAAACTAATGGGATGAGATTCCTCTCATCCTTATTTCTTCCCAAGTGCCATTTGAAAAATGGGCCATTGATGTTATTGGTCTGATCACTCCTATAACAACATGCACATATGTAAGGTATATTTTGGCAACTAGTGATTATTTCACAAAGTAGGCCAAGACATCACCTACTAAAAAATGCATAGCAACCACAACCATAAGGTTATTATGGGAGAACATTATAAGTAACTATGGGTTCCCACTCAATTTAACTAGAAACAAATAAACACACTTCCTCAATGAAACTATGAAAATCCTACTAGTTGAGTACTTGGTGGCATACCAGAAGACCACCCCATATCATCCCCAAATAAATGGCACTATTGAGGAATTTAGTAGGATAATAGGAATGTGCCTCACAAAAATATATGATTTTTGTCACAAATATTGGGATGATTGAGTTCCAAAAATTCTATGGGCATACCACATAACCTGTAAGTGCCTAAACAAGGCTACACCATTCCAGCTAGTATTTGGTGTAGAGGTAATTCTCTCTATGGAGTTTTTGGTGTCATCATTATTAATAGTATGAATTGGTCATTTATATGACCAAGGATCATTAAGTTCAAGGATAGAAGATTTGAAGCCATTGGATGAGGTTCACACCCAAGCAAAATAGATCCAACAAATAGAGAAGGCATGCCAAGTATATAAGTGTAAGATACTAATTGAAAGAGCATTAGTCTTATTTTATGACTCTAAGTACCTAAATCACCTAATAAATATATAAATTAAGTGTATGGGCCCATATGTCATCTATAATATATTAGAAACTAATACATGAAAGTTGTATATGTTGTTAGGTGAAATGTTCTTTGGGCATTTCAATAGTAATAGATTAAAGTCATGTAGGCAATAAGATGTCACTTGTACCATGAGACACCAACTTCCTAATCAAAAGTTGGTTTTTTTTTGTTTACTCGAATGACATTAAGTGCAAGCAAAATATTTCCTTATATTTTATGATTTTTATTCTTATAGAGTGAATAAGTGGTGCTTTCAAGCCCACAAGAGAAATATTATGACACTTCTATGTATAACTCCAGTCAGGTGAGTCAAGCATGGATTCTTTCAAAAGTGCTTAATTCCAAAAACCTAAGTTTTTGGGTGCATGGAATTCATTAGACTTTGAACATATGAGAACAAGGGGAGAAAGAGAGGTACAAAGGGTGCTCATGCACATATGATGAAATAAAAGTGCACAGGTTGCTAGTGTGCAATAGATAAAAAGTAAACACACAAGATGATCATGAAAAAGAGATATAAAAGGACATTCAAGCACTATAGGGCTAGTGTAAATGATTTATATGGGATAGGACAAGCCAAGGCAAAGATATGAAAGTGCATAAAAATTGACCAAGATAGGAAATCACATTTGAAATGAAAGTACAAAAAGAAAAGAAGATGGAACTGTGGAAGTTGAATCATGTGCATGTGAGGTGATATACCCCATAAGAAAGGTGAAGGTTTCACCAAGTGAAAAAAACATAGGAGAAATATCTTTAAGACATGTTGGCATCCACCTAAAGTGAGGCAAGAAGTGATTTTTTGAACGACACATTACTTCACCAAAAATATCATTAGAGGATTTATTGAGGTGATGGTGGAGGCAAAAAGATCCATATTGAATACATAGCTAGAAATGGAATTTCATGGATTTCATGGGATTTTATGATTTATAATAACTCTAGATGTTTCCATGTCATCAATAACCTAAAATTAAGATGGTAGATGAAACTAATGGTATAAATCAATGATAGGTCGACTAGTTTAAGTTACAAACCTTGAGATAATTTGCACCCAAAACATAGACCAATGAACCAAAGCCAAAGCATATAAATACTACTAGATTGAACCCTTGATCACCCATACACACAAAAATTACATAATTTAATAGAGAAAGGCATTATGTTTGCTTTAAGATTGGCATAGGTAAGTGTGGGGCATGAATTATGCAAAAACTAGGCCATAAAAAATTGAAGTGAGCTAAGGCCAAAATTAATGGCACAGGAAGATTGAAATATAAATTCATAGTTATATTCCTCATGAATATTATAAGCACCAATAAACATTAGAGGCTTCAACAAAGTAAACAAACCATACTTCAACACTAGCCAATTCAAGATGGGAAAGAAGCACATGAGTTTTAGTCTATAATATGTGTAGAAGGACACCAAGGAGGCACAAATAATAATAAATATGACTACTATATATATCAAGGTATATCCCATTACAAGAATAAGCATCAAATAAGTAGACATGGAAGCATTTTAAAAAATTTCATACCAAGTGAAGTAGTTTCCACCAGAGGTCTTGGTAGGGGAGAATTGGAGGTCTTTCATGCACACCTTCTGATTAAAATAATATAACCATCATAGCTCTCACCATGAACAAGACCTAGCATAAGACTACATGGTGGACATGGGGGCCAAAACAAAATTAGGCATAGTTTTATTCAATGTCTCCATCTAAGATAGAATTATGACCTCCAGTGTAACTCAGCTCTATGAGGTACCATGCTTTGGGAAGCTAGAGGAACTTGTATAGTTCCTCCTCTCACACATCCATATAGATCACATCTATTTTTTAGGGATGTGTATGTAGATATCAATGTGCCTAATAAGTATAATTATCAAGATCCTAAACTCTAATGAAAACATCCACCAGATGATGGTAGATGATGTTGAAGTTGAAAGGGTCATGAAACTCCTTGGGTACTATAAGGGAGTATTTTCATTCCCTATAAATTATATCAAGTACCCCAGTATGAGGATGGTGGTGTGCCTCATGAGTTCAAAAATTTACCTCAATGGTCAATAGACAGACATCACCAAGTCCTACTTATACACCACCTATCACATGGTGTAGGGGGTTAAGTTTAACATCATAAATTTCATTGTAGAGGAAATGATAAAGAATGCACTAGAGTGTTATATGGCATGGGAGACCTTCAAGTGGGGGTAAATATTGATTTTTATAGTCATGGAAGAGTTCACTGTGCCTGATGACAATGAAAATGATCTCTGGGTCTTCTTGGGGCATAAAGACTCCCTAGTACAAAAGTACCAAGCCTTCACTTACCCCCCTTCCTTTTATGTAAAGTATAAGACCTGAATGATGGGGTGGTACATGTAGTATATCAAATCATTCAAGATATAATGATGTATCCTCAAGGAACTTCCCAAAATCATGTTTGGAATGGCAACCTTCACCACTATGAAACATTTCTATGTAGTGTGTTGAGTGCTAATAGATGGTAACTACTCAAGTTCACTCAAGCTTCCTTCACATTCTCCATGAAATATTTTATGGTGGCACTAAAAAGGATCCCTAATGCATAGTAGTTAGGAATTCTAGTAAAGGAGTTAGACTTGGAGAGGAGAATGTTATGGCACTAATATATGAACCTAAGAGGGAAACCCACTAAGGATGAGGAGGATGCCTTTGATCGTATCGACATCCATCCCCTATAGAAAGATGTGATTCTCAAGCACATCCATACATTTTATTATGAGATGAATCCAAGGAAAAAAGTCACAAGAACTAAGAAGGATGATGACCTCCCCCTTTTGATTAGTGATGAAGGGAAGTTGGCTCCAACAATATAGAATAAGTCTCCCCAAAATAAAAAGGGGGAGACACTTGAGGAGATACAAGAGCACCTCTAATTGAAGATTGCCTCTAATGACAAAGCAAATCTTTTTGCACCAAATAAGAAGTGTGTGGCCTTCACACCAGGGATTGCTTCATTAAAGTAAAGGGAGAAGAAAAATAATTCCAAGGGGCTAGTTATAATTCCCATAAAAACCTTGGCAGAGATGGAGGTGCAAGAGGCATGTGAGTAATTGGAGGCACAAAAGGTTCGTGAAGAGATGGAGGAGGAAGATGGGATGAAAATTTACATCATCTAAGAATAAGTAGAAGAAGATCCCATCACCAAATAAATTTATGAGGCCCTCCAAGGTGGCACTACCATTTCACTTAGAGAGGCAAAAAATCCACCTAGTGCCTCATCTATAGATCCCTCCATACAACATCTATAAACTAAGTAGGAAAAGAGAAGTCGGTGGAATAAAATGTGCCTCAATGAAGAACACATAGAGATGGCATTATAGCTAGAGAAAAAAAGAGCAGCCATGAAGGCATCTGGCATGACCCAAGAAGAGATTAACAAGGTTGAGGCTAAAGAAATAAGGGATGAGGAAGAAAAGAATGCATTAATAGTAAAGAGGAGGAAGGTAGAGAAAAAGAAGGGCCAGGAAGAAAGGGCCAATAAATAAAAGGAAGAGAATAAAATTGCCTCAAGCATAGAACCAATGGAGGAGAAAGCATCGAAGGTGCCTAGTGCCCCCACCAGCACAACAGAAGAAGTTGCACCATAGGCATGCCCAAGTATTTAAGGGGATCCTGGAGACAAGGAAGGTGATACTAACACCTTGAAGGAAAAAATGGAGAGTGCAATGGAGACCCAATAAAGGCAAGAAGAAGGAGAAGCTGACACTAAGGAGATACCCATGGAGGTTAGCACTGAAGAGCCACAGGAAGAAGAAATATACCAAGGGGATAAGTATGATGAATAACCCCTATAGGAGAAATAATAGGAAACCTTAGAGGGAAACACTGAAGAAAGTGTTAGCACTGATAAAGAGAAACAAGAGAAAATAGATTTGGCCATTAGTAAGGAATACTGCACTAAGCTAAGCCTAAGAGAAAAGGTGTGGAAAGGGTGGATCAATAATGATTACTACATGTTTGAGTACATTCCCTCCATTACTTCCAAAACTAGGACGTGCCAATAGCTATCATTTATTTTTGATAGTTATATGGATGAGCCTCATTTTTTGGTGTTGTAAAAGGCCATACTAGGTTTAGAGGCATCAAAATAAGGGCATGATTCCCTTCTCATAAACCCCCATGTAATGAACCTAGTCAGGTCAGCCAACTCACTCATTTGGGTGACCTCTGAATTAGTATGGAATAACATTATCAATGATGTTAGGGATTCAAAGTGGAAGAAGATCACACTATAATTGGAAGAGTTTCAACAATTAAATGAACACATAGAGGAAGTTGAGCCATCCCTCTTAGATGGCATTAACACTTTGAATCTTTCAAAGGTTGAAAATGTTTGAATGATAGTGGAGTAGATTCTCCAAAGGTTGAAAGTAGAATTGACATACAAAGAAGAAGAGGAATGCCTTGTGCCATCCTATAGAAGGAGATATCAAACAAGCTCAAAAAGGTGGAAGACCTCTTCATGCAACTAGAATAAGGCATAGAGTCAACTGATGCCATCTTCATGAAATTATCTAGCCAAGCATTGGTCATTGATGCATGCCTCAAGAAGGAAAAGGGGGAGATAGAATAACTAATGTTAAATGCATACACTATTATCAAGACTGAGGGTACACACATCATGCCAAAGGTCAATACCTTGAGTGCCCAGATCAAGAACTAGGAGCAAAACCTAGAAGACCTCTTTTGTACCTTGTAAACAAAAGCTAACAATCAAGGGGAAATATTAGATAGAGGAGTGACAATGGAAAAGGAAAGGCTAGAGGCCTTTAGAAAAGAGTTAGATAAAACTAATGTGATCATGCTTAACATCTCCTTAATAGAGATTAACATTGTAATTAAAGAAATCAAGCTCACCATCAAGGTCTTTGAGGACTTCAATAACACTGAATTAAAGGAGAACACACCAAAGTTATGCATGCTTAGGGAATTTAAATACTAGTCCAAGGATGGACTAGAAATTTTGTATGGGGTAATGTTGGGTCCCTTTTTACATAATTCGAGACCCATGCCAACTCAAAAGACATCTTGATGTGAGGAAATCATGTGAAATCATTTCTAGTTTGGTATCTTTTATGCTAGTTGGAGGAATCAATGCTCATCTTGTGCCAGCAATTTGAAAGTTAACTGGTGCCCAAATTTTTTGGGGTATCTTCATGAGTGTCTGAATGTGGTAATTAGAACATAAAGGGTACAAGGTGATTGAACTGGTAAAATGATCAACCAAGGCTCTAGCTCAACATCTAGCATTCACCCTCCACCCTGGTGAGAAGATGCTTCTGAGTGCTATAAAACTAAGTTTGAGCTAGTGACTAAGGATATATAACTTGGAGATTGTGAAAATCTGTAAAATTAGTTATAGGCATAGCAAAGCAACCACCATTAAAACTTAGTTTTAGCATGGATACATGTGAAGATCCATTTTTTAGTGTCCAAGCTCACCTATGAACCTATAGGTTGATAGTTGTTTATATGAACATGTGCTCTGTGTCTCTTAATATGAACTCTATTATTTGAACATTAGTAATTGAAGAATGGCATTGCACCTATTTATGTATTGATCTATTTTATATGGATTATGGAAAGGTTCTTTGAATGCAATAGTTATAGTAGAATAATTTTGATAAATGAATGTGTTTTTAAGAAAAATTTTGTTCCAATTCATTAATGTCATCTCTATGCTAAATAATGGCATCGACCTAAACTAAAAAATATCCAAAGTCTAGGAAAGGGCATGTGCCCAAGCTTTGACACATGCACCAGGAACACTAGCTTGAGCATGAACCCCTTGATATAAGCAATTCCCTAGTCCACCCAAGTAATTGAATAATTCTTAGCTTATTAACACAAAGTATTGCACCCTTAAGAACCTAACACTAGCCTAATATAGGCCTACACCCCTATGTTTAGAGTAAGTTCCCTGAATAGGCTTATGCTTATAGATAGTTGGACTTCACCCAAAATAGCTTATGCCAATGAACTTACCAATGCCATTGTGATAATGACCAAGCCTCTAGAAAAATTATTTACACCATGGAATGACTATCCCAATGTAGACCCTAGTTCTTTCTTTGTTGTGATTTTTGTGAGTGCATAAGGCTTGCACCTTATGTGAATTGATATCAATGCAATAGAGTGACAAATGTTGAGTGCTAAAATATTAGTCCATGTCTGTACCTATTTGTAACAAGTCTAGAATTGACTTAGACAACCATATAAGCTTCTGACAAAGTAAATGACTTAGACAACTGACCCTTTTATATAGCATAATTGTTCCCTACCTTGTGGGATTACCATACCAACATTTTCATGCCTATAGGTGCAACACCCTATTCCCTAGTCTCTAGCTTTGAATTTATCCTCACTATTTAGATATATATGTCTTCCCTATGCATTTAATTATAGGATATCATTAATTATATAGAGTATATAGTATCTTGGCTACAATAGCTAGAACTCTTGGATGATAAAATGGCTCACTTCCTTGAAACATATCAAAGTATATCAAAATAAAATACACTATAGTTATAAAAAACATATCATTTATAGACATTTTGAAGTTGATGATCTTGTGCTAAAACAAAATAAAATAAACACTAACCTATACCATGAAAATAAAGGAAAGTTTTAGCCTAATTGGTTGATTTTTATTTCTTTTGGTTTTACGTACATAGTTTTTAGTCAAACTTACTTGGGGTTCTTAAGGTCATTAGGGGAACTACACTTAATGTGTTTTCTAATTATGAGTTGATATTTTACCTTTATGGTGACCTAATATCTCACTATACAATGTACCTCCTTTATACCTTCTGATAATTTAATCACTTGATGAACGTTTATGAAGCTCACTTTTACTTTGTATTGCTCTCACCTACTCCTAGGGTTTTCATGTAATTTATGACATTCATAGATCTTAAAATGATCTAACATGGTATCATATCACTAATCTGGTAGCCATTTTTCTATTTCTAAAATCCTTAGTGAGATCTTTCATGCATGCATTCCTAGTAGCTTTCTTGATTTTTTGGTTTTTCATAGGTTTGGTGGGATTTCATGAAAATATGTGAAAAATATATATCTAAAATATCCAATATAAAATGGATAATTTCATTAGATTCAAAAGGCATCAAAATCCTAAAATTACTTATAAACATGACCTATATTTGTGACAATGAATTTTGACCATTTTTAAAGGTTTTTGGGACTTTTTCAGTTATTTCACACCTATCCATATTACAGTATTCTCAAATCAAGAAAAAATTTAGGGTCTTTGTATTTTTTCCATGTTATCAAATGGTATCTCTTATTTTTTTGGATAAGTTGTACCAAATCTACATATTTTTAGATTTTCTAGTTTTACTAGAATTTTTAACCCTTGCAAGCAGTTTTGGTAGTTTCTAGCCTGGGTTAGACCTTTTATGTTAATAAAATAGCATTTGGTGGATATTAATGATATTATGTGCATAATTTTATAAACCCAATGCCATTTTCATCTATATTATTATAATATAATACCTCTACCATCAAGCTTGTCAGAACCCAATGCCCTTACTAACAAGCTCATTGAAACTTGATGCCCCTATCAGTAAGCCTATAAAAACCCAATGCCCCTACTAATAACATCTCTAGAATCTAATACCTCTACAATCACACATTTTAGAATCTAAACACCATAAATGGAGTGAATATCACCCACAAAATGTCTTATCCCCTGTTCATATAGGAAATAAGCCCCTGGTCACTTCCAACCCAAAAGTGCTTAACTTTTGCTCCAAAGGACCTTAAGTTTTTTTCAGGAAATTAATTCACAAAATTTTTAGAAATTTTTATCCAAGGGAACTCAAGTTTTTATTTTAATTTTATTTAAAAATATTTTCAACCCAAATTTTCTATGTGAGGAAGATTTTCAAAAGTCTATAAAGTTTGATCAATAACTTAGATTTGAGTGTCATATTATTCAAAAGTGATTTTTTTCATGTTATACAGATTGGTGACCTTTTTGGGCCTTATAAATATATATATTTTTCACATATTATACATATTTGATGTATTATCAATAAAGCTCAATGTCCCTATAGTTATTTTATATCTATGCAAATATTGCTCAAAATGCATTCTCAATTGTGCCTAATATCTATACAAGTGTGATTCCCTCTCCCTCCCCTTTCCTTTCCTTTCCTATTTAAAACTTTAAAGGGGTAACTTATGATATTTATTAGGGGGTATTTTGTGGTGATGTATATTCATCAATGTTTCTTATTCACATTCTCATTTTATGTAGTGTTAATTCCTATACTTACTACTCATTTAGATGCATTATTGGTTGTGACTAATGCCCTCTTCATGAGTGTCCATTTATATTGTAACTAGGGGATATTATCATTTTTTTGTGTATTTTTTCACTTATTTTGTTTCTTTTCTCAATTGTAATTCAATTGAGATAACTATGGAGGAAATTTGATTTTACACTAGTGAATATTCTTGGAAAGAACAACTATGCTTCTTGGTGTACTTACATGGAACACTAGTTCATGAAAAAAGGAAAGAATCATATTCCATTCCTATATGGATATATTCCTACTCCCACTAATTCTAAAAAGTGCATTAAGTGGGATAATAATTGTGACAAGATTTTTGGTACCTTGTTATTGCATGTTTCATGGGATATACTTCACCATGCGTAGCTCACCATGTGCCCCAACACTATTTGGAGCATATTTTAATCTATTTTCAAAGATATTATTGAGATTTATATCACTTCTAATCCTCTTCTTCCAATTTTCTCTTCATATAATGTTTACTCTCTCTTCATACTTTTATTTCCTATAATCACAAATCCATGGTGGATAGTGTTCTTCTTTATGTCAATCCACCACTACATGATGAGATTTTACCACACCTTAGCTATCCAATTGTAGCTATCCCATTGTAGATTTTAATTTTTTTCCTATGCATGATTTTGTTCTTGCAAATACATAATAAATTGATACTTAATAGGACTATATTGTTACCAATGATAGTACACCTTGTGAGAGCATCGATGACTCTTCTCTTCCTATGGATATTCATTCTATGGATCCATGTAATTCATATACATTATTTTATTTAACTTTTAGGGTTGTTGACCTATGCTCTCCACTTCACATGGACATCTCTCCAATGAGTGATCCATGCCATTCTTATTCATCAAACTCACATATAATTGATGACATTTTTGAGTTTGAACACATGTCTAAGATTGATGACTCTTCTTCTATCATGGATGACTACAGTAGTGGTGGGGTTACACCTCTACCATCTCCTTGTCATAGTGTACACATTAATGGATTATTTCTTGATCCACCTATCTATGGTCTACTTCTAAAATTTTAGGGTGTAGTTATATTTATTTAAGACATATCCTACATTGGGTAGTATATTACATAAGAATAGGGCATTCTATAATTCATTTTATCCTCTACTCCTATTGCATCATCATTACATAGAGCAATTGGCTCATATAGTATTTATGAGGAGCATAATTCCTATGTTGGATTTCCATTAGGCACTTTGTAGACCCATTCTCTATTCTAGGGTGATCCACTCTTCATTGCACCCATTTCTAACATGTTCACTTTAGTGGCATTACATTCAGTTATTATGCACAATCTTTCTAAACCAATGCCACACTTCTATTTTGGACTTTACTCATAGTTAATTATACTTTTCCCTCCATATCCCATTAAGGAATGGGTATGATGATACTACATCATTCATGTTCTTCCTTTGGTAAAGGGAATAAATATTGTTTGATGTGGATTAATCTTCTTCAATCTTCAAGTATAGGATCTCATCAATGGCATTCATCATTCTATGAGCTCTATTATTTGTATTTTAAGCATCTTATATGAGGACTTATTAGTTATCCTCTCTTTTTACTATATTATTCTCACTTGTGGATGTATTCTCTATTATCCTTGATATCCTTAGATCATGCATGGTCTCTCACTTTACTCTCTTTTGGAGAGGCTTTTTAACCTATGGATTTTCTCCATTTCTTTATATTATGGGAGTTACATTATGCTTGGGTACCTCATCAGGCCTCATTGTTGGGACCCAATTATTTTACCCACCTAAGTTACACTTCATAAGGGGATTTAGTGTAGGGTTTTTATCACTTTCAATTTTACCTATATGGTTTTTAGTCTACTTTTTTAGGGTTTTTAATGTCATTAGGGTAAATATACTTAAATTGTTTTCTAATTTTGAGTTGAGTTTTTACCTATATGGTGGCCTAATCTCTCACTATATAATGTACCTCCTTTGTACCTTTTGACAATTTAATCAATTGAAAATTTATGAAGCCCACTTTGTCTTTGTATTTATCTCACCTAATATTAGGTTTTCATGCAATATATGACATTTATAAATCTTTGAGTGATCTAACAAAATTAAAATTAAAAAAACACCAATGCATACCATAAAAAGAAAGGCAAGTTTGAGCCTAATTGGTTAGGTCCTTTCATTATTATTACTAATTATGGCTTAGAAGCATATAGGTTGGCTTAAAAAAATGGTAAAGAGATAGATGAGCCCATGAACACTATGGATATCATGTATTTTTATGCTTGATTTGTTAAAAAATTATCTATGAACACCCCTATCTTGGGGCACCCCCTTCACGTCCTTTCATATTCCATTTTATCCATTTTTAATTCTTGACTCAATCCTTCCTTGTACTATATCTTATTACCATCATGATATTGATTATGACCTAAAATTATTATAGGTGGATTCAGAAAACATTTCAATAGGTAGTATAAATTTGGCCATCATCAGTGTATCTTTTTAGGGATAATATCAAAGTAATTTAACATGGCTTTATTGATTGTTAGTCTTTGAAATGTTCCTTTTAGCTCTTTTCACTCCTTTTTTTCCATTTCAAATCACTTCCTTTGCATCTGAGTTTTTTATTGAATTCCTACCTAAGGTTAATTTTCCTTTCCTAGATGGTTCCTTGTACATTTGTTTATATCCCCATGTACATCCTACTTGTATCATATTCTTTTATATATATTATTCCCAAAATACCCCCAAAAAATAAATTCTAAAACCCCTAAAAATTAGAAATACTAACATCCAAAAAAATCAAAAATTAAAAAAAAAACCCAAAAAGAGATATAAGTCCACAAAATCTTTGTATAGTTTATCATACTTTTCACCAGTGGATTTCCTTTTTAGTTCTGTTCTATGTGGCATCAATTGAGTATGTCATAGATAAACCCCCTTTGTGTTTTAACATTTCACAGATGGGAAAATATTATCCTATCATGACTTATCCATCAAATTTGATAAAATTTGATCATCATTCCAATTTTAATCATCCCAATCCTATAGCTGTTTGCCTATGTCTTGGGAAGGTATCTTTCTTTCAATCATGATCATCATACTCAACATATACATTCATCTATTACAATCCCATCTTGGGATAACTATAGTGGCAGGGGGTCCATAATGGACTATGTAGGCAACACTAAGTTATTGAGGTCAGCTTGACCACCCTTATTCTTGGCATTCTTCTTTTCATCACCTTATTTTTAATGTTCAAAAGCTTTCACATTATGCACATTGTGCTCATTGTATACATGATTAGTACACTTTAGTATATGAGCATCAAATATGTAACTACTCATATTTTATTCCTCTTTGTCATTATTATCACCATTATCCTTTATTATCAATTCTACTACACTCTTTCTATTTTGCAAGCCCATTTTACTATGCTCTCACCATTTTATGAGCCAATTCTATGAATCTCTTGATAATTATATATTTATTCTTTGTTAGTTTTACCTATCATTTTTTCATCACATTTCCTCTCATATTGGTAGAATTACATCAACCTAAGTTCCACATGTAACATTAGATATATGAAGTATTTAGGGTCAGGTCGACCACCATAATTCCCATTTTCATCATCCCCCTCTTTGACATTTTTCACTATCAAACTCAATTTTTCCTCACATTGTCAAGTTTTTATATTGTCATTTGTCACCACATTTCCTCCCATATTGGGATGAATACATCACCCTAATTTCCATTATAGACAATGTAGGTAATGCCCAGTTTCATGGGGCATTTGGGTTCAACTCATCACTTCATCATATTTCTTCCATTCCCCCCAATTCCAGTCCTACTATCTTGACCTAAGTTTAGTTTGTCACATCATCCCATTTAAAATTTTCCTAGACTAAGGGGTAAAACACAAGATTAATACATTATTACTACATGCCTCCAACAATGAACTATTGTTTATATATATATATATATATATATATATATATATATATATATATATATATATATATATATATATGTATGTATGTATGTATATTTATGTATGTATGTATGTATGTATGTGTAATTGATTGATTATTTTCTTATGTGTTTAGTTAATTAAATTTAAATTGGTTCAATGCATTATGTCTTACACTTAGGTCTTGATATTTTATATCTTGATCTATGTTTATGAACATTTATATTTGAATTAATCCTTACATAATTTGACTATAATATTATCATGCCTCATTTTATAATTATGATGCATAAATTCATATGCACAATTAAACATCAAGTGCTTGAGGATTATATACAATGTCACACAAAGAGAAAAAATCCCCTATAAAGATATATTAACATAGATAAATGTGTTCACATGCATAATTAAAACATCATCACATTTTTCATAATAAAAATAAAACAACTAAACATCATGGATACATATATGCCAATCATGATACACATATAAAAATGAGCATGTAAATATAGTCATATGCATTTATATCATAATCACATGTCAATACATCATGTAAAATCACATCATCCTCAATAATAAATGAAATTTATTCATCACATTTACTATCTAAATCAAGTTCCACATCATTGATAAGATTAAGACAACACAATCATGGAAAAACATCAATATTAATATGATCATCATAAACATAAAATTAACATCTAAAATATAATCTAGACCATGAATCAACATCAGTGAATCAAACAATAAATTTATATATATATTAAAATAATAACATAGTCCATATACATCATATAATCAAAATGAATATCCATATACATCTCAAAACAAGGTATATACATTGGTAACATATAAATCTCATAATAAAAAATGTCTAGTTGCAATTCAAAAATTAGCTCTGAATCTGATCATCTAGAGGTGGGCTCCTCCAAGGCCTATCATTTTAAAATATCTTTCTTATGCCATGTAGTGGAACCTATTATGTTGGACCCATCCTTATCAACTGTAGAGGAGGTTGTGCCACTAACATCTATGAAGTTGAGGTGTGATGTGACCTTGATGATCTCACTGAATAGCTCTAGATATACTCTAGAAATTTGAGTGCCCTACCATTTTTAGGAATGACCACATCATATAAATTATGGTAATATCCAACCTCATCCTTGGAATACATACTTTTTGTGAGGGATTTCACTAGGCCCTATTGTGTGATAATTTTTTTGGCCTCATCCCACTCCCTACAGAGCCTTTAAATGTCAGTCTGGGCTCTATCCCATTAGTATTTATTATTATTTTGAATAGAAGTCACATATATAATCTTATCATACAATTTTTCAATCAATTTCTATAACTCTAAAATCTAACCTTATGCATTTAAGAGTTGCCTCTATAACTAGGCCATCCTAGCCTCTAATCCTAAAATCTTTGTTAATCAAGAATCAACCTCCTAATGTAACCCATTTATATTGGCATGATCAAATTTTGATTTAGTTAGCTTGAAAGACCTACTTTATCTACAACATGACTCATTTATACACCCTAGTATCATCCAATTTGAGCCACTATGGCCTACATAACATGACTAGGGACTATCCTTCTCATCCATCATGGCTTGATAACTATCTATCACTCTTGTCAGATCTTGAATCAATGTCCATTAGAATAAGATACTAGAGAGGCCCTTAAATATGAGGAGGGGAATGTATTTGTAGTGATACCTACCTTTATACCTATCATCATTATTTTTCTTATCTAGGCTATTTAACTACATGTTAATTCCTATTTAGGCTATTAAACCACATGTTAAACATGTTGTCTTAATACATACACTATTGATGGTCTAGGCTAGTCAATCTAACCATTTTAAATTAAATACACTAGGTTATATATGTCCTTGTACACTTGCATCTACCACTCCTTAAACATAGGCCCACATAACTTGTTGTACCACCATATAACTAATAATTACCTCAGTCCTCAATCTAGGAGACTGACACTTGTTGATCTCACATTTCACATATACTAATTAGTGAGGCCCCTTAAGAACATTTTGATGAAATCCAAACTAACTCTATACTCGATCAAGATGATATTAGTCAGTAGGGAAATCATGGAAACTTATGATATAACATAGAGTAAACATGAACTACATCACACTTATGTCCTTTATCCATCCAAACTAAATGTGCATGTAAGGGCACTATTCAAAATATCCATTAGTCATCTTTTCAATAGCCCATTAATAGAAGGGTAGGTCCCCTTTGTGTCCCTATCAACCACCTCTTGGTGACCCTATTATCATCTTTGTTTGAATAGACACTCAATTGCTCCAAGGCCCAAATTTGAAGCAATGTAAAAGGCCTAATGTTCCTTTAATAATGGTAAGAAACCATATGTAAATCCATGTATAATTGTGCAAGAATCATAGCACCCTAGGCAAAGTGAGTAGTAGCATCGATCATATATTAGAAGACCCCTCTTAGTCCCATGTGGAAATAATGTCCACTCTTGTCAAGTATAAATATCCCATTGATAATAATCATAATAATGATGTTCTATCAATCAATAAATGGCTATGCTTCTATCAAATCTATGTCAACCACTGTGACTTGCATTATGACATCAGTCACCCTAATAAAATCCTCCAATACTACATGTCACCCATACCATAAAAAAATATAGTGTTCATCTGTATATTGGAATACAAAGAATATACCAAACAGCCTCTAAAGTCATTATCACCTCTCTAGTAGACAGGTGAAATGTGCTTATCTTTGAATGCCAATGCTTAGATAGTATGGAGAGAAAGACCATGTCTACCTAGATCACATGCATCCAAGCTACATTAAAAAAATTAATCACATTAAATAAGGCTATGACCTCTTCAATCTAAATCCTTAGATACTAAAAAATTCATGAGCATAGCTCATGAGCTATCAAAATTGAGACTCACTCCTACAAATCAAAGCATTTCAACACACTTAGTCAAATATATCTATTTTCCACTAATGCCTCATCAAAGTGTAGTACATCTATCTATCTAAATAATCAAGTCTATCATTCAACCAATAAAATTAAATTCTAGTCAAGTGAAAAATTCATCAAGATCAACATCCATTCTTCATTTTTGTAATTTCATTCTTTTATAGAAATATCTATGTTTAACATGCCTATTTCATTGTTTTTATTATCATTCTTGCAATTTTTATTTTTTTATACCTTCCACAACTATTTCACCATTTTCCCAAATTATCTCACTATTTTACGAGTCATTTTCATCATTTAAGAGATTTATACCAAGATCCTTTTTTCATAGTTGAGGTGATTTCTACCTTATTCAGGTAATTTCTTTTATTTGGTCGATATCATCAATTTAATTACAATTATCAAAAAATAAACTGAACATATTTAGAATTTGATACTTTTCATATTTAGAACATCTCAATATCATAATTTAGAATATTCATTTATCTAAGTTTGTAATTAATTGGCCTACTATAAATTAGTTTATTGCCCTTGTGCTTGAGCTATTTATATATTATTGACCCTATCGCCACATATATTTTAATTTAGGGTAAAACATTTGGTAAACTTGATGTGAACCCAATGAACATTATGCACTTGCATAAATATTATACCTAATTATTATAAAAATAAAAAAATAATTACATAAAAAAAAACATTCAAATAAATTCAAAAATATAGAAACATTAAGCATTTCCATGTTTTATGTTAGTAAATATCATATCACTTCCTTCTATATACACACATGTTTCACACATATTTTTGAGTATGATATGGGTATACACAAACACATTATGTATGTTGTTACAAATTTTGGACCTCTCATATATTTGTGTCATATAGTACATTTAGGCATTTATTTATTTGATCATGATTAATATAGGTTACATATCATTTATGATCAATTATACATTATCATGTTTTAGCTTATCTACTAATGCTTACACATGTTTATATCCATGCTAATATCTTTCACAATGCACTTGATATGCTATGTTACATAACATTTTTTCTTACATATATATGCAAGGACTAGTATGATATGTTTATGCTAATTTCTTAGGGTTATTCTATTTTTCACTTCCTTGAGTAATTAATATTCTAGATCAATCATCATATTTTATAAATTATAATTCTATATCTATAGACACTACCATCAGATTTGGACACTACTGTTGATGCTAATTTCTAACTATGATGCACACGTCAATACAAAATAATGACTAGATCTTGATGTAACCAACTTCATTATTATGGGTTTTATTTTAATTTTTGACTATTATGTTTATATTGAGTATATAGGTTATCAAGCTTTACTAATTGATTAGATCCTAGTTCTTCACCTTTCTTCACACTTAGAATGATTTCTCTAAAAATAGGTTTGTGGGCTCATAGTATCAAGAAGACCTTAACAACCCCTCTATCATTGAGCACTACCTAGATAGCCAATACTCCAAGGATGGCCTTAGACTTATGTATTTCTCCCCTATGTGTGGGAGTGTGTGTGCATAAGGGTGAAATATATTATATGAAGATACATATAGTGGTATAGCTTATAACTTGACAAATATCACTCACAGGCTACTCTTAAGTGATTTTGAAATTTTTTATGAATGATAAATAAATAAAGAAAAATAGGGAAAAATAATTCAGTTGTGTAATTGATTGAATGAGCCTTGCTATGCATTTTATAAATGAGGAATGAGAAGGTTTAGACTTGTATTTATGCCACACCTTTTAAAAATATATCACAGTAGTGTTAATTAATAAAAATAGGTAGACCCATAAGTTTCAAAAAAAATTAAATTTGGATGAATTTTGGACATTAGACATTAGATAGGGATATGGAAACTACCATCAATAGTAGTGTCCTTTTGTTGTTATTAGTGTCAAGAAGGCTAGAAAATATGTATGGATATAAAACTAACAGTGAAAGATATTTATCATGTTTTAAACTTTATGTGTAGTGTAGGAGACTTGGGTCATTAGAATGATATGGATCAGACTAATAAATAATCATGTAGGCATAGTGAGATGCCTATCAATAATAGGGAGGTATAAAACTAAAGAGTAGATCCCTTATTGATATTCATCAAATTTACAAGATAGAGATGTTATAAATATTCAGTTTTAGGATCTATTAATGTTTAATTAGGATGGCAATGATTAAATCAAGTATACCCTCCTAATAAATATGTGTAAACACACAGGAGTAAAATGAAGGCTAATAATCTTAAGTATATTTACCCAAACAAAGCAAAGAGTGGAATCCAAATCTGGATAGGATGAAAAATTAGACAAATGTTTTATGAAGAATTTTCCAAATTTTAAGGATTTTTTGGATTTTTTGATGTTTTTAGATTTTTGGAATGAATATATACATGATTATTTTCCAAATGGTATATAAATATAATTATGGACACTTGTACAAGCATAATAAGAAGTAAATATAATGGAAATCTAGGACATATATATATATATATATATATATATATATATATATATATATATATATATATATATATATATATATATATATATATATATATATATATATATATAAATAGTGACTAGAAAAGGGAAAGCCAACTTTAGTAGTGGATACAGGAAGTGATGCAAGATAATAAAGATATAAGAACCAACTAGATGTGGGATGGGATGAAGGAATATAAGGATCAGGAAAATATGACATAGTGAATAGAAGCTCTCTAAGGATTACAAGATAGGGAAAACCTTATGTGTGGTCATATGTGGTCTTATTCAAGGACGTTGTCATATTCTAATCCAATCAAATATATTACAACCTATAATAACTATAGATCATAGTTAACACCAACATGGGCAAGGTAAGTTGGGACATGATGTGGATTGGATCATGATCATAAAAATTATGGGAAGGGAAGTGAAAGGATGTGTAAGGCTACCCCAAAGTAGGCATGCTAATAGATAATGCTCTACTAGATCAAGCATAAAATCTCTTGAGATATATGATATTCATAGGCTCATCTATTTATTTCCCATATTATGTTTATAATATGTATTTTCTAAAATAATATTTAGCTATGATGGCATGTGGACCCTGTAGACACTATAAAATTGCATGCACAGTCCTAGTTATCAAAATGCCTTGGGTTTCTCTTTAACCTCGTTCGACTACACCTACAAGGTCAAAAAACCTACCTGACCTAACCCACTTACCTAACCTAGAGTCAAGTTAGCGACTTGACTTACTTAATTCACCTTTTCACCATTTTAACCCACCTTTTCCCTAGGTCCTCAACTGATGATAGTCAAGGTGACTAGTGATGGTCAGGTTGCACCACCTAGACTTTTAGAATGCAAACCACCACTTTGATTTTATAAATATAGCTCATCCAAATCTTGGTGTGATCCTTTACATGGATAAATTATATTTAGATGGCCTAGTTACACCTTCACCTTCCACCTCTTGTTTGTGCCTATAAGAGAGAGAGAGGCCTAGGAGGCTAAAATATCTATAGTTATTATTAAAAGCTTTGTGTATCTAGAATCTATTTTTGTAGATCAATCAACATCATTAGGATTATCAAGTTCCATTAGCCATCTTATTGGGAGTTGACTCATTGTTGCTTCTCAAACAAGATTTTAGGTATTATTACTCTACTAAAATCAGCCTAGATTATACCAATTGGCAATCCATCTCAACCATCAACCCAACCAACTTTTGGTAAGGCAAGTATTTAATTACTAGTATCTACTTATCATATTTTCATTTTAAGATCAACATAGTCCTTATCTATCTCTCAAAACTTTCCTTCTGAATCCCATCAATTAGAAACACCAACCCCAATCCTAGTTCCAATGATGGGCAACTGGTGACAATTAGCCTCAACCAGTGATGATTAGGTGACTGGTGACATTTATCCTTGATCGATGATGGTTAGATGATCAATGATGGTCACTTGTGGTACCAAAAATAATAAAGTTAATTGCACCTACCTGTACCCAACCAAATCTAGTTTTTTATGTCCCTACCTATTAACAGGCTTCGTTCAAATTTTTTGAAGCATACCCCAACCTCTTAGCACTAGTACTAATTAGTTTATCACTAATTTGATCATTTTTAGTATATTATTTTGACAAGAATTCTTGTGTTCAGTTTTAGTACCTTGTGATTATTGATGCAAGTACCTTCTTTCCAATTTTGTGAACTTAATTGTTTAAAACATGTGGATTGACAACCCCTAAAGAAGCTCTTGCTCCTAAGATCTAGATATCTCTAGGCAATCCACCCAACTATTTGCCTAATAAATAAGTTTTCTTTAGTTATTTCTTATATACATGTCTTCCTCCCAAGCTAAAGAGGAGCTCCTCACATCTTCTGATATAAAACATGCACAACCATAACCAAGTATTCCTACCACAACCCATACTTAGTTTCTTCTTTTCTTTTTCTAAATAATAAGCAAAAATTCATAGAAACATTATGGCATGCCCAATGGGACCTAGAGTCTTCACTCACATTTTCTTTGCATTTGTATGATCTCTCTATATGTGCTCATAATTGAAACTAAAATCTCTTTTGGGCTTAAAATCAACTGCATCCATTGCTTTCTTTTAACCTTAGTTCACTTTGAATAAAAGCATAGTAATCTTATCATAACACCACTTTTTTTTCACACGCTAGCCAAACCACTTTGAACAATCAAACATCAAAATAATTTTAGACAAGGCCTGACTAGGATTTCATCACCTAGCTATCACCTTACCCATTTTCAATAATCCTACTTAGAGGTCATTACCAAGAGGAGAACCAACTTAGCTCTTTGGTTTAGCATAAAATTTGGATATCAATATATATTGGCTAAGCACTTGACACCCTTATCATTGTGGGACCATGAAGTGAGGGTGTAAGCCCCAATACCAATCCATATATTGATTCTAATAAAAATTATTTTGAGCACCTAAACAACCTAAAACCAACCATAGACTTTGATTCTATGGTACCTGACCTACAAGCCAACTTCTATCACAAAAACTAAGGCATAAACCAAAAGTGAGATTAAAACTAACCTCTAGGCTTAATGTAATTCATAGTGTGTCTCTTGATTTCCTTGATCATTTTCTTATCTTCTTCTTATTTAAGTGGTGATTTTGTTCTTGTTTTCTCTCACCCTTTCTTGTATGGTTTTCACTTTCTAGTAGCGAAGAGACCTAGTAGAGTAGAACCCATCACTTAAATCAACCTCTTCTACCTCCTCATCTATGGAGTGCATCTTTGAGGCTGAAGATTCACCTCATCCATTAAAAATCCTTAATTTTCCTTGGGTATTTCCTCAAGGAGACATGGATTATACCACTTTTTTAGACAATAATCTAGTTGCCCTTCGACACTACCTTAACACCTCCCCTTACCATATCCTGATTTCAACTCCACCTTAGGATCTTCCTTATGGCATGACATCCCACCTTATGAAGTGTATCCCCATTTTCATGCTCACCACCTAACCTTTGACCACCTAGGTATCTTCATCTACTAACCCCTTTGATGCCACAATGAAAAACCAACCTATCTAACCAACTACTAACCTTACACCTTTTATCCCTATCAGTGACTCTTCTACCTTGGGGATAACCCAACCATTAACCCATCATACTCCACTTATTGTTAGAGCATCTACCACCAACACTATCAAGCTCTCCTTTATCAAACCTAACCCATTGGTCAATACCCCTTTACCAAGCTTAGGGGTATCTATCCTTTCTACCTCACCACCCATTAGCACAAATTTCACTACCTCACCTCTTGTTACCAACCCAACTACCACCCATACCCAACCTATAGGAATCCCTCAATAGGTATCCATCACACCCAACCTAGGTTACATCCCTAACCCACAAGGTTGTGTACCCACTACCCAACCACCATCATCTAGTTACCCTTACATACCACCTACCTAGCCTTTAGCATCCACATTCCAAAATGTGACAACCTCTCAACCATCCAAAAATTACCAATATGTTACCTAACCTTAACCATAATATCAACCTTACAATCCTTTTGGTGCACCACCTCAACCAACTTAATGAAGATACTCATAAACAAGATGATAAAACTTGAGTCATCCATTTCAGGGGCTCATAACATCATATCCTATTATAAGATTTGTAATGAACCTATTCATCCTTTTGTCCCCATTAGACCTTACCCTCCTCAATGGGAGCCTCTAAAATTTACCAAATTTCAAAGTAAGGAAGACCCCTAACAACACCTTAAGGCTTTCAATCATGCATGTTACATGATTTCTTACAATGATTCTCTTTTCCTTCAAAACTTACCCATGTCTTTATCCAACCTAGCACTCAACTGGTATAGTGCCCTCACCAATCATTCCATATTTTATTTCACCCAACTAACACAAGTCTTCTTAGATCACTTTTCCATTAACATTTCCATGAAAGTATCTATCACCAACCTCTATTATATCAGTAAATTTGATGATGAATCCATTACTGACTTTGTCACTCATTAGAGAAGCTTGATTAATCAACTTTCATTTTCCTTGCCTCAACTCGAACTTATAAAACTTTTTGCTCAAGCTTGTGTCAAACATATATCATCTACATTACATGTCCAAATCTTTGGAACTTTTGATGAGGATTTTACCATGGTATTTAAGCTAGAAAGTTGGGTGATATATGAGAGTAAATTAAAGTTAAAAAAAAGTACTCTACCTTCAAGACCAATGAAACCTCTTCCTCCAAACTAAGCAACCAAGCCAATACCAAAACTAAGAGTAAGGGAATTGCAAATGTAGTTGTCCTTAAAACCACCCCTATACCCAATGTTAATCAACAAAATTCTCTTAGCCAAAACATAAGGAACCCAAACCAAATCAACCAAAAACAATATACTCCACTTGGAGAATATTATACCTCAGTTCTAGAGAAGCTACTAAAAGCTAACCTTATACAACTTATACCCATCAAACCTCCCCAATAGTTTGATTCTTCTCATCTAGCACCTGATTAGTACAATGAGAATGACCTTTGTGATTTTCATTGAGTAATTGGACACAATGTCAATTGATGTAATAATTTCAATAATGTTGTTTATAATCTTATCAACAAGGGGCAACTCATGTTGGATAATCCTAATGCCCCTCAAAATCAAGCTCTTGACATTTTCAAGAAACCTTTTCCTAACCATGACCCTATCAAATTTGAGGACACACAAGGTGAATATTTTCATGATTTTCACATGGTCAATATAATCCTTGGCACACTTTTCCATGGGGAGCCTATCATCCAACCTACCTATTTCTCTCCCACTTCACCTATCAATGTGGTAGAATGATCTTCTCTTCCTTTGGAAGCATAAACTAAGGAGGTTCCTTTTTCCTTGGATATACTCATAGAGTCATTAGAATAATCAATCACCCCTTTTGATATCAAACTCAAACAAATAACCATTCCTAACACACCATCTCCCCAAACTATAGATCAAGCCATAACTATAGACATCATGCTCAGGGAAGTAACTTTTACACAAACACCCCTCATAGAGCAACCACCCAACCCAAACTTACCTCCCTTGCTTGAGAAAATATACAAGTATATCAACCTTCCTCCTCAACTCATAGGTGTATCCTCAGTACCCTCTACCCAAGGCATGAAATTGACATATATACCTTTTTCTAAAATCATTCAAAAGTTATATATGGTCACAAAACTAGACATGGATCAAGCCACTTTTTGGTAACACTTAGGGATTCCTTACATCAACAAAATTGAACCTTCTAGCACACCTCTAACAAACCAATCCATCATTTCTCCACCACCTCTTAAACTAATCCAAACTTTTACTAACCCTTCACCCACTCAGTCAACCAAAACAACCCCCTTTCTAACCACCACATCACCAACCAAACCTTTCAAAACTCTTGGTACCTTCCTTACTCAGAGTTTGGTTCACCCATCCTTGAAACTAGAATTAACCTCTTCAAATCCTAAACCCAGGTCTCAACCCACACCAACCAAGAGGACAAAAACATTGAAGGGTTGCATGACTAAGACTCTACCTCCCTCTACCTTTCCCTCTATCTTAGGGCCTCACCCTTCCACTTATTATAAAAAGTAACCCCATTTTAACATATGTCACCCACTATCATTGGTTATGCTAGCCCACTTATTATCTGATGCACCGATCCTTCCTAGATTACCAATAGTTAGACCATCAAATTTAGACACCCTAACTACTAGCATAGCCAGACCAAAAAAATCAACTAGAAACACTACCTTACCCAAACCATCTCTCACCAAACCTATTTCCACTAACATGCCCATCTTACCAACCAAAACCACTATCCCTAAACTTTTCTTACCTCTAGTAGAATCCTATATGACCATTCTTCAAAGATTGTTGTAGACCTCCTACTTCACATTACCTCCTATCAGACTTTTCAATCCTCTTGGATCAAAGTTGGCTTGGTACAATTACCATCAAATATAATCCAATCACAGGACACCTAAGCATGACATAGAGGATTAAAAAGCTCTCCAAGCCATTATCCACCAACTTTATGATGAGGATGATCTTTTACTAGATGAACTTCCATTTATTCCTCAACTAATACACCCAATAACTAGTCATCAACACATTCCTAATCCTCCATTCTCACCTCAGAGTAATCCAGAGGCCACCCAACCTCATATCCCACCTTTCCCCTCTATCCATACAATTAATGTGGTCATAAAAGCATAAAAAAAAGATAAAGGGAAGGCCAAAGTGTCCATTCCATGGACATGCCCACCAACTCATCCTTAACCAAACTAGATCTAAACCTCTACATCTACAACTATTCCCAAAGTTACCATCTTAAGCACCTTAGAGGCTAACCCATTTGAATCCATTAGGAGGGTCATTCTTAAAAAACTTAACTAGACCCCAGCTAAGATGAGCATTTATGAACTCATTTCCACCTCACCTCACCATTGTTAAGTAATGATTGAGGCTATGTAGGCCATTAAAGTTAGACCAGTGGATTCTCAACCTATAAAGACCTTCATGGGTGCTCTCTAACTCTCCATCCTTGTTACCTTCAAGGACTCAAAGATACATTCTTCCCTCTCAAGGACCTAAATCCCCATCAAATGATAAATGGGAGAGCCAGTATCAACATTATATCTTCCCATGACTATGACCAACTCAAGCTACTAGACAATGCCATGTATGAAACTTTAGTCATTCTTAGATCCTTTAATGACACTATGATCACTACCCTAGGAACCATCATCCTTCACATTCATCTAGGACCTCACACACTCCTCAAACTCTTTTATGTGGTCAAAGGTGAATTCTAGTACAATATTTTACTAGGGAGACCTTAGATTTGTACCATGGGTTGTGTACCTTCCACCCTCCATCATTGTGTCAAGTTTGAGCATGTAGGTAAAGTTATTACCATATAAGCTGACCCTATCCATTTTATATCATTTAATATGACCTACCAACCTAATGACATTCTCTTACCTCCATATAAAGCACCAAAAAAAGACCGTCACCAAGCCCTCACCCATAGACATTGAATCCATTGCTTCCCCTTCTACTGAGGCATCTACCAATTAATGTATTCCCATATACTAGATAATCATCACTAATCCTTTGGAAACCACCTTTGAATTCCTTACCCTTGTATAATACTACCTCCTTGCCCTTGATGCCTTCCAAACTCCCCAAGAATACAAAAATCTCACCCACTAACTAGGTTATGACTCCAATGTTAGAGTGATCACCCCCTTGGGGCCTCCAAGCTATCAAACCAAATTTATCTATGTGGGAATTGACAAGACACTTAACATTTCCACCACTCCCTCTCCACCTTGACCATTCATCTCCAACTTCTTTTACTTAGACAACTCAGACTTTGCCAAGTTATACCTCCACAAGTGTTCCTAGAAAGGATTTGGCTTAGGATGATATGAGCATGGCCCACACACATTGATCTCAATTTATACCCACAAGCCTCATAAAAAACATGGCCTTGGATTAATTCTACCTAATAATAATAAAACCAATCAACCTATCAATACCATTGTTGAAGAAGAGACCCCTTCCTCACCAACACCCCCTCCACCTGAGTGTGCAGATGAGGACATCATCCCACCTATATTTTTTTCATCAACATGATTACCCTCAACCCCCTAAATTATCGAAAGGAAGGGGCACATGTATCCATCCCTTTAATCCATCCTAAATTGGTGAGAGATGACTCTCTTACCATTCACATTATCCAATGTTAGGATGATGATTTTATTCTCATCTACTTTGGTGCACCTAATTCCTCCATCCACAAATCCTTACCTCTAGAGACTTCAACCATGTTAAATTAACCCACCATAGATATTGACATAGGCACTCTAGATAACCCCCATTTTGTCAAACTAGGCCAAACACTCACCCCTAAATATTTATAGGACTTCTCTACCTTCCTCCAAGACTACATTATTGCATTTGCCTAGTCATATACCGACATGCTTGGTATTGACCCAACCATTTCCACCCATAACATTATGACTAACCATGATGCTAAGCCTATAATATATAAACTCTACTAAATGCATCCTCACATAGCTCTCCTTGTCAAAGAAGAGATCCAATGCCTCCTTTCTATCAACTTCATTCAATCCATTGATTATCCTCAGTGGGTTTTGAACATCATGTATGTCACTAAAACCATAGGGGGATTACATATCTATGTGGAATTTTATGACCTTAACCTTGCCTACCCAAAGGATGACTTTCCTCTACCTAGCATTGACCAACTTATTGATCTTATGATAGGTCATGAGATGTCACTCATGGATGGATTCTCAAGTTATAATAAAATTTTGATTGCCCCTAAATATTATCACAAGACTACCTTTATCACCCCATGGAAGAATTTTTGTTATAAATTTATGCCCTTTGGTCTTAAGAATGCTGGTACAACCTACCAACATTCCATGACCTATATTTTCCATGACCTTATCTATACAATCATCAAATACTATGTGGATGACCTTCTTGGGAAGTCCAAACTTCACAAAGACCACTTAGCCATTCTCAAGATTATCTTTTAGTGACTTATCCATTATCATGTTTAATTCAATCCCATGAAATATATTTTTGGGGTCTTGTCAAGTAAATTCCTTGGCTTCATCATTTCCCTTTGAGGAATCAAGGTTGACCCAGCTAAAATCAAAGTCATCCTTGAGATGCTACCTCTAACCAATATTAAGAAACTCTATAGTTTATAGGGGAAGCTCCAATCCGTTCATCATTTTATCTCCTAGCGCTCTGATCAATGTCAACCCTTCCACCACCTATTGAAAAAGGATATCTCTTTTTCAAGTAGAATGTTGATTTTCAAAGGCCTTTGATGCCCTCAAAGAGTACCTTCAATATACACCTATCCTCACACCTCCTAAGGATGACCAACATTTCTACCTATATATCTCTACCATAGACCATTCCCTAGGGGAAATGCTTACCCATCAGGATGAACAACACAAAGAACAAGTCATCTATTACATAAGCCTCACCCTTGTAGACTAGGAAACTCAGTATACATATATCAAGAAATTATGATTAGGTCTAGTCTTTGTGGCTACCAAACTTTGCCACTACCTTCTTAACCATAAATTTTTTGTCATAACTAATATCGACCCGCTCAAGTATATGCACCCAAACCATACCAAAACCAACGTATGGCTAACTAGCTAATGCTTTTAGCTAATTTTGACCTTGAGTTCCTCTAGTAGAAATCAATAAAGGGGTAAGTCAAAACTATGTTATTATCTAACATAGACCTAATAAACAACCAACCTCCTCCTCTTGAGTTTCTATATAAGTCTATCACAAACCTATCTCAATTGAATTTCACCAATCAAGTAACCATGTTTTTCAATGGTTTCAAATGTCAACATGGTGGGGGAGCTAGTATCATCCTTATCCCCCTTTATTAGTGAACCACTTCCTTTATCATTTAAATTTGAATTCAAATGCACAAAAAATATGGTTGAATATGAAGTTTTAATGATAGGCCTCCAAACTGTATTAGTTTTGGGAGTCAAAATAATCAATATTTATGGGGATTCCCAACTTGTGGTCAATTAAGTCACTGGCATTTACCAATGTAAGAATGAAATTTTGCAACTATATAAATAGTTATTCACATAAATCTTGACATAATTCAAACACTACCATATTTAAACAACCCCATGATCCACCAACAGGTTTACTGATACCATAGATTCTCTTGCCTCTCAAATCCTGTCAGTGCCCTCAGACTCCAAATTTCAGTCATTGTCCATCACCTCACAAAACCTTCCTACACCAAATCAAACACTCCAACCATCTTTAGTGTGGAAGAGATTCTACCTAACCTTTGGTATTATCAAACCTTTAACTACCTTCACCTTGGCATAGTTCACTCTAACCTCTCTAGGAATGCTCGTTAGGCATTTATTTAGAGCACCCCTTGTTATACCATTATGTGAGGAATCCTCTACAAATGTAGTTTTGATGGCCTCATATTTTGTTCCTCCATGGTCTAGAAGGCTTGCATGCTATCAAAGAAATGCATGATGGTATCTATGGGGTCACTTTAGTGTACTCATGGCTAAGCGCATCCTCTACCTAGGCTATTACTAGCCTACCCTTAACCAAGACTAATATGATTATGTGAAAAAGTGTGTCAAGTGTCAACAACATGCTAATTTACATCATGCACCTAGCAATAGTCTTTGCATTTTTTCATACTTTTGGCCTTTCTCATAATGGGTTCTAGACCTTGTTGGTGAAATTAACCCCCACTCTTCATAGCAACATCACTCTGTCATCACTATGATTGAATATTTCACCAAATGGGTGGAGGCCATTCCTCTTTTCCTGGAAAAAGATGAAAATATTATCAAATTTATCACCCATCATATCATCTATCACTTTGGTTTTCCCCATAAGATCATCACCAAAAATGGCAAACCCTTTAAAAACAAACAAGTTTAAGGTCTTTATGACATATTTGGAATTAAATTGAGCTTTTAATCACCTTATTCCCCATAAGTGAATGGAAAAGTAAAGGCCCCTAACAAAACTCTTAACAACATGCTTACCAAAATGGTCAATGCCTCAAGTTAAAATTGGCACTTGCACATCCCTTTCACCTTATAGGCATATCGCACTAGCATCCAAACCCCTACAGGTGACACAACTTTTATATCATGTTTGGATCCAAGGTTGTATTGCCTCTTGAAATTCAAAAACCTTATCTTCACATATCTTTGCATGATCTTATTTTAAAAGATGATTATCATCAAGAATGTTTATCCCAACTTGAGCTACTTTATGAGTGTCATTCAGCCACTCTTTCCCATCTCCATGTTTATCAAGAAAAAATCAAGTGTGCTTATAAAAAACACTTGAAAGTGTAAGAGTTCAATATTGGAGATCTCATCCTCAAGGAAAATCAACATGTAACTAATATGGAGAAAAGAAAAAGGGGAAAAAATTATTTCAATTGGCTTGGACCCTATAGCATAACCCATAAGTATGGATCAATAGATTATCGATTATCCTCTCTCAAGGGTAAAATGGAACTTGAGCCTCTTAATACTTCACATCTACATCCCTTCTATTACTAAATAAGGATCACAATCATCATTTGCCTAACTTATGCTCATCCCTTATAACTACATTCATTTTCCTCTTCTTAGGGGTAACCAACTACAATTGAATCATGTGATTATCCATCACAATCATATCCTAATGTTAAACTATGGGTACCATGGCTCTATCCATGACATGATTCTCATGGTACTTTTTATCCCTCATTGTGAGATATTCCCAAGGTCATTGTCATCTATACCCTTTTTTCACCTATTAAACCATCATGTCAACTTAGTCTTGCCTTCATAAAGGTAATCCTTTGAGCATATATAAGTAAGTCTATGTAAAAAAAATCAATATAAAAATTCAAAAACAAATCATGGGTCACCCCTAGCATTCACAGACTGCTCCCTTAAAGGATAGCTATTTAAAATTTAGTTGAAATTACAAAAATCTAAGGTGGACTACTCCCTTGAAGGATAGCTATCAGAATCATTTGAACTAAGTGTATAAACTTATATCACTCCCTTGAAGGATGGTTGAGTAAAGAATTTATCAAAACTAGCAATTTCTTGGAAGCTTCTTGCATCGATCAGCTTCCCCAACCTTAAAGAAAATTTAAATTAGTAAAGACCCTTAAGCAAAATCAAAAGTAATGAGAAAGTAACAATTATATGTCATAAAAATAATAATATTAGAGTGCCAAATTCTCCCTCCTCAGTAGACTTCTTGCATCGATCAGTTTACACTTTATATATGAGCATAGACTTATTTATACTACCTCTTTAGAATCCTACATAAGGGGCATTCTAGTCTCACTAAAGGTTCCAATTTCACCCATTCTCCCTCCACATATCATATGCACGGGACTATGATCTTACTTAACATAATGTGATTAAGATACTTGTTTATCAACATAAGCATTCTAATGTGAACCATTTGAAAGGCTTATTTTTACTAAGCCAATCCAACTTTAGTTTTTATTTTAGTCCTTGCCAATGGGAAGGCATCATATTATTTTTTTCTTAACTTGTTGTTTACTTACTTCTGATATTCTTATCTTGAAACATATTCACATTTTATCTCTATGATCATAAACAATAGCTATCAAATCAAAAGTGTGAACATCATCAACTATGCCTACAATCAACGTCATCTAGACATCTATGAGCAAAATGTAAGGAAAACATATAACAACATATCCTCGACATTGTCCTATCCATTAACCTTCATAACATCATATGAGCATATAATCATACCATTACACCATCATAAGTATAAATCAAACTAATGAGCAAGACATAAATCCATATACCATCTATCACTCTATCCATTTACCATGATGTTGACCAAATTTTGCCCACAGGTAAAAATTTTGGTCCCCTTCCTCCCTTGCTATTCATGCTAGTTTTATTTTAGGATTGTTCAGGTTCAACATTTTTTGGTTCATGGCCTGGTTTAAATGGTTCAGTTTCTTGGTTTAAAGGTTCATTTCAAGTTCAGTATCTTGGTTCAATAATGGTTGAACCAAACCATGGAACCAAAATTTTTGGTTCAACGGGCTTGGTTCTAGTTCAAGGAGTTCATTATTCAGTTCAAACATCTCAATACAATATGTGTTGAACCTTCATACCGTTGAACCGTCGAACTAGTTTTTTTGGTTCAACGGACTTGGTTTAATGTACTTGGTTCAATGGCTTAATTTCAATGTTTAGTTTAATGCAAAGAGTTCATCGGGCTTGGCCTTGGTTCATTAGTGCACTCCTTTGAACCTTGAACCGTTAAACCAAATTTTGGTTCAACGGGTTCGGTTCAAGGGCCTACCCTTGGCCGAAGGGCAGTTCAAATAGTCAAAGTGCCCTTTTGGAAGGTGGGTGGACACTAAAGACTTTTCAAAGGTTTTGGGTGTAGTCAAATAGTCAAGAAAATCATCAGATAGAATTGTCTGTGGACATTTTGTCTGTGGAAATACATAGCAAAGCGACCCAGGATTTTTACCTAGGGAAATTGTCTGTGAAAAATTTGCCTGTGGGAGCCCAGGAGGGCAATATAAACATAAAGGGACCCACCGAAGGACCCCAAAGGGTAAGTGCCCTTGTGGGGGACTTCTGGCCAAGTCTAAGGACTTTTCAAAGGGATAGGTGCTGGGAAAATTCAAGGATGGAGAAGTGTTCAAAAGGATGCCACGTGGACCCGACTGACGTGGCAATGGACCCGATGACGTCTTGGTAGATGTCAAATTTAGCAAAACGGTTTAGCCATTGGTTCTCAAGTGATGACACTTGAGAAGTTGTCAATTTCAAGAGGATGGAATGTTCGTTGGTTTTTAAAGCTTGATGGCTAGTTGAGTGTCAAATTTAGTAGAATAAAATGGCCTTTGTTTCAAACTGAGAAAATATTTCCAAGGAACCCAAAATGCAGCAACCTACTAAAAGCTCACCCCTGGGGGGCCGAACAAGCCAGATAGAGACAAAATTGATAAAAGACAAGAAGACATGCACAGAATGAGTAAGTAGTTAAGTCTAAGTGGTGCCAATTTAAGAAGTGACTCCAGCAGGTGAAATAGTTCCTTCAAATTGATCATGAGAAGATACAATAGCTAAGTATGTAACCGGTTTTCTCCATTTTACATTTAATGGGTGGACAAACCACGTTCTGACCTAGAAAATGTAGACTTTGAGCAAAGAAAGCACACAACTCATTAATATTTTGAGCAACTTGTTTCTTTTCATGAAGGGACATGATGGCCACTTGTTGAAGGAATGCCACATGGGCTTCTTTTTTGTTTTCTCATATATATTTGATACTTGTCATTTTTGTAAGGATCTTCCACAATTTTACAAAGCGTAGCTTTGCTAAAATTTCCACCTAAATCAATAAAAATATAGTTTTGCCTCCATCTTGGATAGATATTTTGTGTATGTTCTGAGTGTTATTTTTGTTTAGTCATTATCTTTGATGCTCTCATAGGTTAAACACTAGCAAACCAATTATCTACAAGTTGCCATTTTGTAGCTTATAGGAGAAGAGTATTTTTTGGAAGTATAAAATAGGGGAAGTCACTTATAGTGTGTATTGTAAAGCACCTTGGTGAGTCTCTATTTTTACATTTTCATGAGAACCTCCCTATCTTTCTCTTGTAGTCTGGTCCTTCTGCCAAGCCTAAAGTGTATGTCTTGTTGTTTTTGTCTAATTCTGAGTGTGGATGTGTGAAGGTCGACCTATTTTTGGTGTATCACCTCCTTAGAGTAGTTTGTTTACCTATATCTTTCTCCCTTTTCATCCCCCCTAGTTTATATATCCATACCTATATGTATTTGCACTTACTTGAACAAACATGATACATCAAAGGGAGCTAGCCCTTATCTAGAGACTCTCCCCTCCAGCTTCATCATCCCATAGGTGAGAGAGGAGTTTCCATGTTGTGAGAAGGCAGGAGCTTGTTTTCCTACCACTGGGTACAGTTTCTTGTGTCAACAATTTTGGCACACCTAGTGGGACCATAAGTTTTCAACTTAGTAAAATTCAGGATTGATGCTTGTCCTGATACAGCCAATTAAAGTTTTCTAGCATCTGGTGACTCCACTGGTAAGAGCTTCAATTTTATATTTTCAAAACCAATTTATTAATCTTCTATGCCTAAGGTCACCACAAGGTTTACTTCAAGAGGAGTCCCTTTTGATTTCATTGAGTTATCTTTAAACTCTACTAAAAGACTACGATTTGAGAGGACCCATCCTTATCCAGCAATCAATCCTCTTAAGCTTGTTATAAGAGACACAATCGCAATATAGCCATAGTTACAACTGATCCCAGCCATGGCATTGCCTTTTGTAGCTTTTCATGGTGAGAGCCCCTTAAACCTCCCATGCTATGATCCAATTCTAGGAACAACTCTAAATAATGTGCCTTCTTTCGATGGATTGGGACCTATTACAGCTGTCAAGCACATTAGGAATATTGCCAACCTATGCAATATTCACAATGTAACAAAAGAAAATATTGCCATCAAATTGTTGGCACTGTCTCTCAAAGGAAAGGATCTTGGTTGGTATGGGACCTTGCCTGTGAATTCCATACATTCTTAGAATGAATTGGGCACTTAGCTAATAGATCATTTTGGGGAAAAGAGTGATGGTCTCTCGCTTGTTGAGCAGTTGATGACCATAAAGAGAGCTCCGCATGAGTATATGCAGGACTTTAACACACATTTTCAAAAGACTTGGGATAGAATTCCCATCTTGGTAAGGCTGAATCCCAGATACACTTTCTTATACTATTTAAAAGCATTAAATAGTGACATTGCAGTGATGATATAATCTATGGGAGGGCATATATTGCCTATTGCTTATGACATTGCCATAACCACTGAGAATTGCTTGGTATAAGCTGGAAAGTTCACCCCTAGGCCTCACATGCTACTTTTCCTAGAATTGATGCCCCCAATTCAAACCATTGCTCCAACAATTGTTCCCCTGCCTACCATTGATAAACTAGCTACTATTCCATCAAATGAGCTTCATGAGGTTAAGAGTCTATTGCAAAACATGTCCAATGAACATGTTGCCATTAAAAGATAGCAAGCTCAAGGCAATAGACCAAATCAAGGATACCAAAATTATGGTCAAGCCCCTAGACCCCCCTTTCAAAGTTATAACCAAGGTCACAGGCAGCTCACTACAACTAGGCCATTTCAAAATTACAACACCGGTCCCTCTTCATCATCTAAGGCCATGGTGCCTGTTCAGAACAATTTAGTACAAGAGAAACCTAGCTATTCGACCATGGGTTATGGTCAAGAATAGGCTATTTACACAAATGAGATGATGAAATATTTTCATAATGTAGACTACTCAATCTTAGGCCTTTGAGCCTTTAATGTAGCCCAACACGAGTAGCGATCAGGCCCAACTGGATTCTACTCTTATGATTCACCTAGAGGGTGAGTTTTGTGCAATCAATCATGGGGACATTACAGATAATCAGGCTGATTGTGTTATAGCCAACACAAGATGTAAGAGAAGAGAAGTGGGAGAAGCCCAGGCTACCACTTAGGCAACAACAGCACCTCCTCCATCACACTCCAATACAAAGGCCCCAAATTTTAGGTAGCCATTTATACCTTCAGCCCCTCAGCCTATAGCTCAGCTTGGGATCAGCCCAAAAGAAAACTTGAAGGGAGGTAGCCCTCAAATCAATATAGTGGACCAGATGAAGAAGTTGCACATGAATATCTCTTTATGGGATTCATTATCTCTTCTAGGCTAGAAGGACAAGTTGAAAAGGGAATTACATGAGCTAGATTGTCAAGCTATCCCAACAAGCACTGATAATGTCTTGATGACAAATGGATAGCCTTCCACTTCAAGATAGGTAAAGAAGGAAGAAAAAACTCCCCCTTTCTACATATCCTTTGTCATTGGGGACTTCTTGGTACATAACTGCATAATTGACAGTGGGGCCAGCACCTCAGTGATGCCCAAGTGCATTGCTGATAAGATGGGATTGAGGTATGAAGAAATGAACAAAGGAGCCCTATAGCAAGATGGGACACCTACAAAAATAGTTGGGATTGTGAAGGGTTTAGGCTTGACATTGCATGCTTGCCCAACCTTCTCAATTCCCCATGATATAGTGGTAGTGAATCTTCCTCCATATTTCACAATTTACTTGTCCAGGGATTTCACGTCAAAGATAGGTGGCTATCTAGCAGCGAATTGGTCATATCTGGCTTTTAGAACCAAGTATGGGACCAAGGTGAAAATTGAGTCTGAGCCACTCTACAAGGACCATCTAGAATCATATTCGCCCAAGGTAGCAAATGTCAGTTACACCATCATCGACCTAAAAGAGTCTCAGATAGACCAATCTCCATCCCCTGCTCTTAGAGGAGTCATAGACTTACTCTTGGATGAGTGGGGAAATGATAACTTCGAGCATGATACTTATAAGTTTATTGAGGAGGCAGACCTTGGAGTCTATTGCTTGCATGAGGAAAGCACCTTCATGCCCAATTTAATGAAGGCCAGCCAGGAAGACCTAAGCCTATGGCAGCTATATTTTGACAATTTTAGAAGTAAGCTGGGCACTAGTGGTGGGGCGATGTTGGTTTCCCCTTTGGAAGAAAGGTACTTTTCAGCTTTCCATTTCCATTTCTCTCACACAATTAATGTTGTAAAATATGAGTCTTTGATCCATGGGCTGGAATGGGCAAAAAAAAGAGGGATCAAGGAGTTGCAAGTCTTGGGAGACAGCAAGCTAATTGTAAATTAGGTAAAAGGCTAGAATCTAACAAAGAACTCCTTGCTAAAGTCTTACAAGTACAAGGTCTAGGACTTGATGGAAGATTTCCTTGCCTTCAACATTGCCTTGATTCCTAGGGAGCAGAATAAACAAGCTGATAGGCTAGTAGTAATTGGTGCTCAATTTGATGTTTCAAGGGAAATAAGCCAAGATTGTGGTTCGTGCCATTTAAAAGTGGTAGTCCGGCCCTCTATCCCAGACAACATTGCAAATTGGTAAGTTTTTAAAAGTGACCAGCAGACAGCTTTCTTCCTTCAGGAAGAAGCTGAGTTTGTAATACACAACCAGGCAAAATTGCCACAGCAATATGGAAATCAAATTGTTTAGTTGAAGAACAATAAACTCCCTAAAGGTCTAGTCATGCTTGAAAGCATTTTCAACAGAGATGACCAATTGAAAAATGACAAGGCATGCATCATGACCAAAGAGGAGAATTATGAAAGGGTTGAAATCTTCAAGGACAAGCTACTGGTGCTTGGCAAGGTCTGCATGTTTCAAGAGAGGTGAGCTTTCATTCTACTGTGTCAAGAATTTGCTGATGTTTTTTCATGGGATTATAGTGATTTAAAAGGCTTCAACTCGAGACTCACCTAGTACACCATTGAATTGGAAGAAGGTGCCAAGCCAGTCACCTAAAAGCAAAGGCCTGTCAATCCTACAATTGAGCCCCTCATGTAGAGGGAATTGGCCAAATTGATTGAGTCTAGAATTATATTTCCAATCAAACATTCCTCATGGCTGGCCAACCTTATTCTTATTAGACAAAAAAATGGAGAGATCAGGCTATGTGTTGACTTCAAAGACCTTAATAAAGTCTCTTTAAAAGATCATTATCCCCTCCTGAGCATGGAGTAGATCCTTCAAAAAGTAACTCGTAGCGAGCATTTCTCCCTCCTAGATGGGGAACATTTGCCTACAAGAAGATGCCATTTGGGCTATCCAATGCTGGTGCTACCTTTCAATGAGCCATGGACATGGATTTTGGTGGCTTGATAAATAACAACGTGCTGGTATACCTCGATGATGTAATGGTATTCTCCAAGGAAGTGAGCCAGCACATAGAACACCTCAAGTAGATTTTTGAGAGGTGTAGGGAATTTGGCATCTCTCTTAATCCAAAGAAATGCATGTTTTTTGTTCATGATGGGAAACTTCTTAGCCACATCGTGTCTAAAGAGGGCTTGTCTATTGACCCCAAGAGAGTTTGCTCCATTCTGGAGATGTCCCTACCAAAGCACAAGAAAGGCCTGTAGAGTTTCTTTGGCAAGATAAATTTCATTTGAAGATTCATTCTAAATTTTGCTGAGATAGTTAAGCCCCTGACCTCTATGCTAAGGAAAGGTGAAGAGTTCAAGTGGACAACGCAAAGAAAAGATAGCTTTGAAGCCATCAAGCAAGCTTTAACCTAGGCGCCCACTCTGATCAACCCCGACTTCAAATAAAGACATCAACCTCTATACTTTTAGCAATGAAGAAGTGATATCTGCCATGCTTACTCAAGCAAATGGCGATGACCTCGAGCAGCCACTCACCTTCTTCAACCAAGGGTTAGAGGACTTCAAAGTCAAGTGCACATATGTAGAAAAGTAAGTCCTGGTAGCAGTGCGGAGCCTAAAGAAATTTAGGTATATGTTATCTAACAATAGGATTCACCTTATGGTCCCACATCCTAGCATCAAGGATTTCTTGACCAATCGAGATTTAAATGAGAAAAGGGTGGGATGGATCACCAAAGTGATGGAGTATGATGTAGACATTAAAATCGCCAAGCTGGTGAGGGGCAGAGGCCTATGTGAATAGCTCACTATGGATTTCAAAAAAAAAGGGAAAATAGCTTGCTAATCCATGATGCAGCCACTACAGAAGAACTAACTATCATAAAGGAATGGATGCTGGACATGAGGCATTTCCTTCTCACTGGTGAGTGTCCACAGGGTCTTGATAAGACTAGAAGAAGGTATTTTAAACTCCAGTCCATTCTTTATGTTCTAGTTGATGAAGTATTGTTTAAGAAGGATCTCTCCAGGGTTCTTTTAAGATGTATTGACCCTAATTAGGTTGATAAGGTACTTGCTAAGTTTCATGATGGGCCAGCTAGCGGTCATTTCACTCCTAGAGCTACTGTAGCAAGGATAATGAGAGCTGGCTATTTCTGGCCTACTCTTTTTAAAGACACCCATGCTTGGGTAAGAAAGTGCCAAAATGTGCACTTTTTGATAGAAAACAATGACTGGCTACCATGCCTCTACAACCTATTCAGGTGGAACAACTATTCATGTAGTGGGGCCTGGACTTCATAGGAATGATCAATCCTCTGTCCAATGTCAGACAAAAGTGGGTCTTGACTACCACAGATTATTTCCCAAGGTGGGTGGAAGCTGTTGCTCTAAAAGAGGTGAATGAAAGCATAGTCCTAGATTTCTATGAAGACCTAGTAACACAATTTTGGGTCCCAACCACCATAATCTTGAATAATGCCTTGGCTTTCCTGGGAACCAAAACTAGTGAATGGGCACTGAAGTATGGCATATACCTCAACACTTCATCAAATTATTATCCATAGGGGAATGGGCTGGCTGAGTCCACCAATAAAAATTTGATCAAAATTATAAAGAGGACCATGGAAGAAAATTAGAAGACTTAGCATGCCAAGCTAAAGACAGCTCTATAGGCTGATCAAATCACTACGAAGAGAGCAATCGAAAACTCTCCATATATGCTTGTATATGGAAGGGAAGCTAAGCTTCCCATCTCACTTGAATTGCTAGCACTGGACCTCACTCATTAGCTATAATTATAAGAAGGAAGTAACATGGAGGTCAGGTTGTGTGAGCTAATGGAGCTTTAAGAGGTAAGGAATTAGGCTATGGCTTTTATGACCAGTCGCCAATAGCAAGTAAAAAGGCACTTCAACAAGAAATCTTTGTCAAGAGATTTATCTAAAGGGAACATTGTCTTGAAATGGGACGAAGACCAAACTAAGCCCAAAAAACATGTAAAATTTGATGCCCTATGGAGTGGTCCTTACATGATCACTCAGTGCAAGCAGCATAATGCATTCCAACTTTCCAGGTTGGATGGTGAAGAACTATGTATCCTAGTTAATGGGATACATCTGAAGCATTGCCACTAATTTTTGGGTTCACTTGTACATATTTTCCCTTGTTTTCTTTCTTATTTTTCCCTAAGTGATGTTGCACAAGTAATAGTTATCTTAGTCTTGTGTGTGCTTTCATTTCCTTGGAGGTAAACCTACGTGGATGGTTCTAAGTTTTGTCAGAGCTCTTGCTAGTTTTCAAAGTTATCATCTGACTCCATGCCCAATGGATTGCAAGGAAACTAGTCTCTAAGCATAGCAAGCATGCTTCCCCTAGGAGTCACCAATTTGTTGACCAAATTTTACCCACAGGTAAAAATTTTGGTCCACTTCCTTGCTGTTCATGCCAATTTTATTTCAAGATTGTTCAGGTTCAGCATTTTTTGGTTCATGGCCTGGTTCAAATGATTTAGTTTCTTGGTTCAAAGGTTCATTTTGAGTTTAGTATCTTGGTTCAATAATGGTTGAACCAAACTGTGGAACCAAAATTTTTGGTTCAACAGGCTTGGTTCAAGTTCAAGGAGTTCATTATTCAGTTCAAACATCTCAATACAATATGTGTTGAACCTTTGTACCATTGAACCGTCAAACCAATTTTTTTGGTTCAATAGATTTGGTTCAATGTACTTAGTTCAACGGCTTAATTTCAACATTTGGTTCAATGCAAAGAGTTCATTGGGCTTGGCCTTCGTTCATCGGCACACTCTTTTGAACCTTGAACCGTTGAACCAAATTTTGGTTCAATAGGTTCGGTTCAAGGGTCTGCCGTTGGCCGAAGGGCAGTTCAAATAGTCAAAGTGCCCTTTTAGAGGGTGGGTAGACACTAAAGACTTTTCAAAGGTTTTAGGTGCAATCAAACAATCAATGAAATCATTAGATAGAATTGTCTGCAGACATTTTATCCATGGAAATACATAGCAAAGCGACCCAAGGTTTTTACCTAGGGAAATTGTTCACAGACAATTTGCCCACGAGAGCCTGGGAGGGCAATACAAACATAAAGGGACCCATCGAAGGACCCTGAAGGGTAAGTACCCTTGTGGGGTACTTTCGGTTGAGTCTAAGGACTTTTCAAAGGGATAGGTGCCAAGAAAATTCAAGGATGGAGAAGTGTCTGAGAGGATGCCACATGGACCCGACTGACGTGGCAATGAACCTGATGATGTCCCAGTAGACATCAAATTTAGTGAAATGGTTTAGCCATTAGTTCTCAAGTGATGATGCCTGAGAAGCCATAAATTTGAAGAGGATGGAATGTCTATTGGTTTTCAAAGCCTGATGGCTAGTTGAGCGTCAAATTTAGTAGAATAAAATGGCCTTTGTTTAAAACTAAGAAAATATTGCCAAGGAACCCAGAATGTAGCAACCTACTAAAAGTTTGCCCCTGGGGGGCTGAACAAGCCAGATAGAGACAAAATTGATAAAAGACAAGAAGACATGCATGGAATGAGCAAGCAATTAAGTCCAAGTGGCACCAATTTAAGAAGTGACTCTAAAAGGTGAAATAGTTCCTTTGAATTGATCATGAGAAGACGTAATAGCTAAGTATGTAACTGGTTTTCTCCATTTTACATTTAATGGGTGGACAAACTACGTTCTAACCTAGAAAATGTGGACTTTGAGTAGATAAAGTACACAACTCATTAATATTTTGAGCGACTTGTTTCTTTTCATGAAGGGACACGATGGCCACTTGTTGAAGGAATGCCACATGAGCTTCCTTTTTGTTTTCTCATATATATTTGATACTTGTCATTTTTGTAAGGATCTTCCACAATTTTACAAAGCATAGGTTTGCTAAAATTTCCACCTAAATTAATAAAAATATAGTTTTGCCTCCATCTTGGATAGATATTTTGTGTATGTTCTGATTGTTATTTGTGTTTAGTCATTATCTTTAATGCTCTCATAGGTTCAACACCAGTAGACTAGTTATCTACAAGGCACCAGTTTGCAGCTTATAGGAGAAGAGTTCTTTTTGGAAGTATAAAATAGGGGAAGTCACTTACAGTGTGTATTGTACAGCACCTTGGTGAGTCTCTATTTTTGTGTTTTCATGAGAACCTCCCTATCTTTCTCTTGCAGTCTGGTCCTTCTGCCAAGCCTGAAGTGTATGTCTTGTTGTTTTTGTCTGATTTTGAGTGTGGATGTGTGAAGGTTGACCTATTTTTGTTGTATCACCTCCTTAGAGTAGTTTGTTTACCTATATCTTTCTCCCTTTTCATCCCCCCCAATTTATATATCCATACCTATATGTATTTGCACTTACTAGAACAAACATGATACATCAAAGGGAGCTAGCCCTTATCTAGAGACTCTCCCCTCCAGCTTCATCGTCTCACAGGTGAGAGAGGAGTTTCCATGTTGTAAGGAGAAGGCAGGAGCTTGTTTTCCTGCCACTAGGTGCACTTTCCTACGTCAACACATGACATTAGCATAATTCATCTTATAGACATCAACTCATGCCAAACAAATCAACATTATCATAAACAAAGCTATTACAGTATCACATTACATACATCCATCAATAACACATAATTTCACATTCATGAATAAAATCAAGGCATCATAGCTATCTTTCTAACATCACATGCCTAATCTACCAAGGCAAACATCTCATAAAACATCAATCATAAACATAAACACCATGAACCATAAACATACATCAATCATAAGCATGAACATCATATATAACACCATCATCCATAGACATCATATCATCATAAAATAATATACATAATAATGTATGGGCTATCTCTCCAAACATATACATCTCACTACATCGACATGTAGGATGGTATCAAAATGGTGTATACCTTTCACTACCAAGGTGTCAAAACATGCCCATACATAATCATGGGGCACCAAAACCTACACCTACATCACTACTACTCACCCCTCTTGTACCTAAACTTGTAACCCCATCTAGTGGTGGTCTTCTTAGGACACCTACTTGGGGACCCATTATTGAAGCCCACTGTCCTAGAGTCATAAGAAATGGGCCACTTGCCAAGCTAACGTTTTACTCCCCCATCTTAGCTTTTTTAGGCATTAAGATAGAACTATGGCCTCATAATATCTCATCTCTTAAACTATATCCAAATACTAAGCCTGAGGAATAAAACTAGCTAGCATTGTCACTACCTCTCCCCCTGATCTCAGAGCATCTCTCTCTTATGTATCTATACCAAGGGTATCATATGCCTAGTCCCTCTTAATCATCAATACCTGATTTTGCCCCTGTAAGGTGTCCACCTTCCTCTATAGTGTGTCAACTTACCCTTGTAATGTAGTGACTTGGGCCTATGTTGTATCAAGCATTATATCCACCTAACCATCCCATTATACCTATGCCTTCATCAGATCTACATCTATGGCCTATTAGCCCCCATCACCCCATCTAAAGTCTATTATGGCATATCTACCCTAGTACCAAGCTACATATCCATCAACGACACTTACATCATCAATAGGAGCTCTCTCTAGTAGTTCCTCATAATCTAGCACAACATCTTATAGTTGTGTCACAATCAACATGAACTCTACCTCCTCTCTCCCATATTGGGGAAAATTAGGTAGGATCCCCCAAACCAACCCAAACCATCTCAGCACACGATCAAATAGGAGGAAATTATCCTCACCCTCCCAATAGTCATATATCCACCACTAACTTTGTGGCCTAAGGGTGTGATACCTATATCCATCCCACTACAAACATCCAACATATGGTCACCATACCACATCCCCTAAAACCAACCCCTCCAAAGCATCTTAGAACCACTTAGTATATCTAACTCCTCTACCTACCCCTATCATGGCTCCACCTCTCCTCCAAAGTAGGAATCCCATTATATAATCAATTAGTAGATAACCCTCCACCAGTAGCCCTAAGGGTCTCAGCACTCTAATGCACTCAAATTCCTAGTAGTGAAGAATGAATCCAACACTACTCTCATACCATTTATGTTCTTGGAATCCATAGAGCTCCTAGTATATCTATACTAGTAAAACTAGGGCCCACCCAAACATGGTCCTCCCTAATAACATCTCCACTAAAACACCAAGTAAAACATGTGGAAACCACCCCCTAACTAAATCAAGCAACACAAAACTTATCAGGGCCATCATTATCATCATCATCATAATCAATCATCTATCCTTAGGAGTCATCTATTATAATGGACCATAATTGAATCCACCTATGTGAAACTATACATGAACGTGATCCTCACCATATATCATCTCCATGTAGTAGTTTATCTCATTAGTCTCTATCTAATAGACTACATCTCCTCAAATAGATAAATAAGTGATCCTATGCATATCCTTTGGGAGGATGGTGATCTCTCTAGTAGGTAGCCAAAAGTTATTCATCATGGGGTCCCATCTCTTGATGAGCATGATGATCATCATAAGATCTTAGGGTAGGTGTCGATAATGGTGTATTAAACCTAATCTAACATCCTCCATATACTACCACTTGTTATTAGTCATGGCATCCCAAATCTCTATAAAGAGTATGAGAACTTGATCCCTCAAGCAAATCTACTCATGAGCCTATAAGTGCAACATACAATAAACATGCATACTTATTTTTCTACCTAAAATTGAGTAATAACTCATGGCTTCCTTAACCTATTCTGATTCACCCCTTTATATCTTTTTATCAAAACCACACCTATTGTATTCCCTATCTCCCCAACACTTCTCATCAAAACTAATGCTCACCTCACTAAATAATTATCTTGTAAACTCTACCCTCATTAATTATAATCTCCAATCATCAAATCTTTTTAGCAAACACCTTTGGAATCAAAACCCACCCCTTTTTCACTACTAATTCGACCTTCAATGGCTCTTATAGCCATCACTAGTCCTTTAGGACTAGTTATCCTCCTTGGGGTCAATTGGCACTAGTTAATAAGAACCATCATTGGTCACTATCTTCACCCAGACCATGGAGGGGCTCAAACCAAACACCTCTATTACAACCCTATCTAACTACTAAACTATCTAAAATGCTTACAATACAATAACATTGTTAAGCTAAACCCTCCCTCAACCTAATTTACAAATACACCCCCACCAATTCCTCATTACACCCACAATTTTACCTACACCTTACTAAAATCATACCTAGGGATTTCATAATTAGCTAACCCAAATATCTAAATACCTTAACTATTTTCATAATCAACCCTAGCTATCAATTCATAACAACCCCTACCTCATTTTGTGATCACTGGCATGGCCACAGGCCTCATCCCACTACTCTATCATATCCTTGACCACCCTTCATAAAATCAAACCTCACTCAAGAAAGCCAACCAATCACAAGCCTCCACCTTAGTAGCATCATCACACCAACCACCATAAATACACTATTCACGCAAACCACAAACACAAAAGTCAAATGTGAAAAATAATTCACCTTTTCACTTTTTACCTTCTAAATTTTTAGGGTTTTACCTTAAACATCATTATTCAGGGTGATCAACATTGATCGACCCTTAGGGTACCCCCTAACCATCATCAATCAGGGTTCCCATTCCCCTTTCTAAACTTTTATGGCATCTCACCTTGGTGCTCAATGTTTTACCTACCCAGACTAGAAGAACTGCATTTGGCTTAAAGTTTATGTTGGATATTATGTCCATGAAACTATGTAGATAACATCCACATACCTTATATACATGGAGTCATCTTGACCACTCCCCCCAACCTGACCACCTCATCACATCATCATTGATCTATATTGGCCCATCTAGTGCACAATTTTGTAAGACTTTTTGCCTATTCCTTTTGACCATGGAAATAACATTGCCATGTTAACTTTTTACATTTTATGCCTCCTCATGTATATTGACCCATTTGTGTCTCACCAAGAGTACTTCATACCTCAGATACTATGACACTTGACTAATCTTAGCTTTCTTTATGAACACTTCCTACCTTGTATACCCATTGAAAACATAAAAATCACTTAGGAGACTTATATTTATGACTATTCTAAATTACCATGCCTACAGGTGGTCATGTAGTTCACTCGTCACTTGTCCTACTTAGCATCGACCCTTAATTTTACCAATATAGGAAATTTTAGTCTTTTCACAATCTTGTCTATCATACCTTTTTGTCATATTTTATACACAAGTTTGCATCTCAAATACCCAACCATTCTTTTTCACCTACCTTGTGACCCATCATCAACCCATTATCAAACCCATACCTATTTCAATCTTACCTCACAAAATTTTGGTTTAAGGGGTAACACCTCCTCTTAATCTCAAAGAGAACAAACCTTTATCTATTCTACATTTTTTGTTTTGCTTCTCATTCACATAATCCACATAACAAAAAAGGGTAAAATGTAGACATTAAAAAATTACACGCATGGTCTTGGTTGTTGAAATGCCTTAGGTTTCTCTTTAACCTCTTTTAACTACACCTACAAGGTTGATAAACCTACTTGACCTAACCCACTTACCTAACCCAGAGTCAAGTTAAGCACTTGACTAACTTAATTCACCTTTTCACCATTTTAACCCACCTTTTCCCTAGGTCCTTGATCGACGATGGTCTGGGTGACCAGTGATGGTCACCATGAATAGTGATGTTCAAGTTGCATCACCTAGACTTTTAGCATGCAAAACACATGCAAACCATTACTTTAATTTTTTAAATATATCTCCTCTAAATATTTTTGTGATCCTTTTCATGTAAAAATTATATTTAGATGGCCTAGTTACACCTTCACTTTCACCTCTTACTTGTGCCTATTAGAGAGAGAGGCCTGGGAGGCAAAAATATTTGCAATTGTTATCAAGAGCTTTATGTATCTATAATATATTTTTATAAGTTAATTAGCATCATCAACATTATCAAGTGCCATCATCCATCTTATTTGGATCTAACTTACTATTTCCTCTCAAGCAAACTTTTAGGTACAATTACTCTATCAAAATCAACCCAAATTTTACCAACTAGAAATCCATCTCAACCATCCACCTAACTAAATTTTGGTAAGGCAAGTATTTACTTTCCAGTATCTACTTATCATATTTCCATTTAAATATCATCTTATTCCTTATACACCTCTCAAAACTTACCTTCTAAATCCCATCAATTAGCAACACCAACCCCAATCCTAGTTCTACTAATAGGTAACTGGTGATGGTTGCTTGATTAATAATAGTTAGCCTCAATTAGTGATGGTTAGATGATTTAAAATGGTTCTCCTTGACTGGTGATGGTCATGTGTGGCACCAAAAACCATCAAGTTAATTCCACCTATATGTACCCAACCAAATCTAGTTTTCTATGTCCCTACATCTTCATAGGCTTCTTTAACATTTTTTAAAGCATACCCTAACCCCTCATCACTAGTACTAATCATTTTATTACTAATTTGATCATTTCAAGTGTATTCTCTTAAAAATCATTCTTTTTTTCAATTTTAGTAACTTTTGATTATTAATGCAAGTACCTTTTTTTAGTTTTGTGAACTTAATTATTTAAAATGTGTGGATTGACAACCCCTAAGGAAGCTCTCACTCTCAAAATCTAGCTATAACTAGGAAATCCACCCAACTATATAACTGATGACAAAGTATACTTTAGTTCTTTCTTATTTTTAGGTCTTCCTTCCAATCCAAAGAGGAGCTCCTCATATCTTCTGATACAACGCATGTACAACCATAACCAGGTATTCCTACCACAACCCATAGGTATTTTATTCTTTCTTTTTTATAAATAATAAGTAGAAATTCATAGAAATAGACCCAAATATTTAGGATCAAATTTTCCTTTATTTTCATAGTCTACATTGGTATTTTGTTGATTCTCTTTAAGCACAAGATCAAAAACTTCAAACTCTCTAGAAATGATGTGTTTATTATGGTTACAACATAGCTAATTTTGATATGTTTTGACATGGTTTAAGGTGGATAGAAATTTTTAATCCAAAAGTTCTAGCTCTTGTATCTAGGCTACTCTATAATCCTCATCATTAATAATATCCTACAATGAAATGTATAGGGAAGGAAAATCATTCTTGATAGGGAGGATAGCTTCTGATCCAAAGACCAAGGAGTAGGTTGTGGCACCTATAGGAGTGTCGATGTTTGTTTAGTAAACACATAAGGTAGGAATTAGCTACAAATTCTAATCATATCCAACATCATTGATAATATTTTTTAGGATTTTCACAATGGTCTTATTTCATGCCTCAGCTTGAACATTGCCTTGAGGATAATATGGAGTTGACCATATGTGTTTAATATGAAACTAAGTACAATGGGATTTAAAATATTTATTCTTGAAGGACCTTCCATTATTATAAATTATATAGGATGGGATGCCATAATGTGAAATGATGTGATTATGGATGAAACTGGAAATTTTCTTGAAGGTTACATATTTTAGTATAATGGCCTCAATCCACTTAGTAAAATACTTGGTATTAGTAAGGATGTGTTTATGGTTGTTATATGATGTAGGTTTTATCTTCCCCATGATATTGATCCCCCATTTATAAAATGGCCAAGGATATTTGATCGAATAAATCACTTGTGATGGAGCATGGATCAAGTCACCATTTTTATGGTAAGCAACATACTTATTAACATATGCACACACATTAAATTTCATTGTCAGCTAGTAATACCCACTACAAATGACTTTGTTATTGAGGACCATTATTCTATTATGGGTCCCATAACTCCTAATTTGTACATCTTTGATAGGTAATTATACTTCTCTCAAATTTAAACAATGAAAGAGCATTCTACCATAACCTCTATGATAGAGTGTGTCACCAAGTAGGGTGTAATGGGAATTATTATAGATGAGTGATTTATATTGGTTTTGGGATAAATCTATAGGAAGGGTATGGTATTGAAGGTAAGAGTATATGTCATCATATGAATGTGAGTTGGGACCAATGATTTCACATACCATTTCTGATTTGGGATGATTATATGATGACATGATGAGTTTCTTAATGAGGAAGTGATATTCTTGGATGTTGGACGACATTTTCAAAAGTGACCCAATAGTGGCCATGGCATCATATGTGTTGTTATCTCATGGCACTTACTCAAAATTTATGTGCTCAAAATATTTATTGAGGCTATCCATCATGTGCTTATAAGGTAAAAGTTTATCATATTTTTTTTGGTATTTATTAGTGACTTAATCGATGATAGGTTAGGAATCACCATATACTACCAATTATTGAGTGTTCCACTTAATTATGATATGGATGACTATAATGATGGCCTCATATTATATAATATTATTTTTTTAAGGAAACCTAATGTAGATGGTATACTAAACTATCTCACACTTTTTTTGATTCTTGATTCACTCCTTTAACAATATATCATTGATTCATTATGCACTTATTAGTTCAAGGGTTATTTATATTATTTTATGGTTCTTATAAAATTAAACATCTTTTTTTTAGTCCTTCAATACTCCTCATTTAATGTACACACCTTTCAAATGATTTACTCACACCTTTCATAACTCTGCACACCTTGGCAAACATGTTTGTAGCCTTTTTTTGGACAATTTCACTTTGTATGGTCCTATATGGATGTGCATGGAGAAAATAAAAACTGATCCTAGTACCCTTTATAAATATTCAACTACTCATACATTTTCAACACCAAAATTTATTTCTAGACTGCTCTTTTATCTCCTTATAGGTCACTATTAGGCTTAATTAGGCCTATTTTGCTCTAACCCACACACAATCCTCAAAATATATAATTTTATGTATATAAAAAAATTAAAAATCCTTAAAAACACATTAATACCTATGAAAATACAAATTTTTGGGCTTTTCCAATGGTTAAAACTCATAGAAATCCAATTTCTTCTTAAAACCCTAGAACAGGGTTTTAGCCTGACTGATCAACCCGAGAGGAAACAATATATAATAGCATGATTTAAAATAATTTTCCTATTTTTTAATTAATTTATGATGTCTTTTATAACATAAAACACATTTTTTAAATGTTTTTCCATCCTCTAATCTCCTTTACAACACTTTCTTAGTCACTTCTACATTTGACTGAATTCTAGTTGTTAACAGGGCACCATCAAGGCTACAATTTGTACAAAAAATATTAAGTATATTTTTGAGTCACCAAAAAACTTAATTAAACCCTAAAAATTCATAAATAATATATAATCTCTCCTTTAACCATGAAAATACATTTGGTTGATTTCTCAATATTTTTTCCATTTTGCTTTCCCCTTAGGGTTTCATCCTTGCACACAGACTTGAGGGTTATAAAGAAGGATCCTATTTATTGTTTAAAGGTTTTAAGACTTATATTCACCTTAATAAGGTATATCTAACCTATTTATTCCTATTCCAAACTTTATTTTCTCTTGCTTAACTCTTAATCATGTTCTACTTAAGGAATTTTATTGTATTCCACCAACACAATCTTGTGTAAACAAAAATAGGGTTGAATGTACATTTAAGTTATGTAAAGTTTCAAGCACTTATTTAAAAATTATCCACCATTTACCCTATATACCATCTTATTTATTCCACATTCTCTATTTATTCACATAATTGGTTATTCAAGTGTCACTCACAAATCTATTTGATTGTCACTTGTGGATAGGGTATACACATACTCTCACTTGGAAAAATTATACTATTGCAAACAAAATCAGACATATTTTTATTAATAATTAACAAAAATGAGTTTATATTCCTATAATTCTTCTTAAAACTCTCAATATTTATCATAAGTATAATTCGTATTCATTACCCTATAGGCTTTAATGAATGTATACAGATTTCTTGTCTTAGTCCTATAAGATATATTTACATTACCACTCCAAATTACAAACACTATGCTAGGGGTTATATGATTCTAAATCATGTAAAATACACTCAAAATATGATATCAACATAAAGATACAAAAGTATGTTTTTCAAACCTGTTATCTTTCTTTATAAATAGGGATACATAGTCATGTTTCAAACATAACTAGTAATATAGGATACCACAGAAAGAGTGTATTTCCATTTCATCAATAAGGTACTTCTTTATTATCCTCTTGAGGTAAGCACATCTTCCTCCTTGATTTCTATATCTCCCCACTCATACACAAAAACATATAACTTTACAAACATTTTAAATAAAACCCATAACTACCTTTTGATAACTACTTCTCATGTAAACTACATTGACATGGTAGTATATTGCACTTATATAGTACTATTCCACCCACACACCTATCTAAAATAAAACCTATACATGAGTTTACACAAATTATTAAAAACATGACATTCCTTACCACCACACCAAGATACTCCCAAGCAAACTTGACATATTCAAATATTCAAATTGGTGTTTTTGCAATAAAACACTATATAAACTCAAATTTGAATTTCAAAACCACCTAAGGAATCTAACCAATATAAACACATCTTATTTGACTTATACTAACCAAAACAACTCAAAATTGGATACCATTGAATATACCACTACATCATACTACCAATGGACAAGGAAATATTTCCCTAAAAGTTATAAATAATCTTGCTTGATGTGATTAAGCGACTCTCTTACTAAGATTTGATCCTCTTTTCATGGCCTCCTAGATCCTAAGGCCTAATTGAAGATTGTATACCTTCTTTTCTTTTATCTACTATTTCAACTAATCTCTCATAGATATGCATATTCTCTCTTAAGCCACACTTGTATTACTTTCTTCCTCTTTCCATCTTCCTCCATGTTATACCTACAATCAATAAAGTATTAGCAAAATCATATTCTTTCTCATGCCCCTGAGGCATTCTCCAACTCTTTTTTTGTTCATATATTTATTTTGTTACCAAGCACCTTCTTGTATCCCATATGGTTCACTCTTCTTATCTGCATCAGCCATAAATGCACCTTGATCTTCTCCTTGTATGGTTTCTTATTCATCCATAAGCTGATCTTCCACCTTAACACCTATAACTTTATCATGTAGAGTTTATTCATGTGCATGAATCCTCCTTGCCTTCATGAGCGCTCTTATCTTAGACACCACTTGTGCATGCCATAATTCTATATTCTCCTTTGTCACCTCTTTTACCATCTCTCTAAACATTTGATGAGGATCAAAGTCATATTCTCTCTTCAAGGATTCATATAAACTAGTTTAGTCCTTATACCTTTGATTATGTTGTTGACCTAATGCTTCTTTGTCTTCATTCACATCCTCTTGAGTAAGGATATCATCATTCTTCATGCTATCTTGATTCCTATATGGTTGAACTGCTTGTTCTTATTCCATATTCATGACTCTACCTTGAGCCTCTTCTTCATCTTAATGCCTTTTTAAAGCCACTTAGTCATATGCTTCCTCTTCTTTTTTCTTGAGCCCATGTATTGGCCCAACTATCTCATCTTCTTCCTCAACTTTCAAACTTACATAAGCACATGTCAAAGCATTATTAGATTGTAAATAATGAGGATTGATTGTCCCTTTTTCCTTCTTCTTTGCCTACTTACTCAATACCTTCATATGTCTCCTCACTTTGCACACTCTTTGTCTTTCCCTCTTTATCACTACATTCTTGAGAGGCTATCTTATGCTTTTGCTAACTCCAACTGAAAACTTTGGTCTAAGTTCTCCAAAATATTTCTCTAAACCTATCAAATATACCTTCAACTCAATAATATCCCTCATTTCATCTTCCTCTTTCTTCACTCCCTTTTTTAAATATTCTTGTTTCAAGACCTTAATTTTATTTGCATTCTCTTCACTCTCTCTAGGTATCTTTCATGGACCTATCTCTCCTCTTAACTAGCCTTCTCACTTTTCCTATTAACCTTCACATGGTCTCTCTCTTCTTTCTTAATATCTCTTCTTGAGCTTATCTCTTGTAGCTCTCACTATCTCTCTACTTTCTCTCTCTAAGCCTCTTTACTTAAGGGCTTCACCATACTATCTAACCTTTCTACCTCTCTATCATGTACCTACAACTTATTTAGTAGCCTTATAAACAACCTTCATCATTCTTTCAATGAACTTAATCAAATACATAACATGAAAATAAAAATAGATATGTACCTTACTTTATTCATACCTTCTTCACTTGCTTACCAATAACCTTCTTACTCTGATACCAAATAATGCATATTTATTCTCATCTCTACCTTATGACTCTAATACTTTCAAGTTATTAACTCATGAAATCAAAAGTTCTTAATATTCTTGTAATATCACTAAGCCTTGGATCACTTTTAACCATGTTATTATACATTAATTTTTATTTATTCAAATTTTAAACTCTATCTTAAACTCATCTATGCAAGTCCCTATCTCTGATCTCATCTGATTAGATATCTTGATCTCTAATTTCTTCACACACTATCTCTTTGAGTATAAGACTCTCAATCCACTCTCACTCTTATGCTTTTTTCCAATAGTCATTCTTTATATAAAGGATCACTAATTCATTTGTTTACTTAATGGTTTATCTCTACCATGATCATCTAGTTCTAACTAGTCTCCTTATTCCATTTACAAAGCCCCCTCAATGCATTCTCACTTCACACAAGACTCTTCTCACCTTGATAGGCTCCTTTTGTAGCCTTTTTTAAAGCAATTTCTTCTTATACGGATGGGACAGATTAGTGATTGAAAAACCAATTATATGTTCAAATACCCTCTATCTATTTACTCCTCCATATAGACTTTCATGACCTAAATCTATTCTTTGAGCACTTTTTTAGTCCTATTAGGTCTCCCTTAACTTCTTAACCACAAATTCAATTATGTACCATATATACCAATCCATACCAAAATAAAACCCTCAAAATATCTTGACCAACATCAAAACATACATAATCACCAAGTTTCATGAAAATTAAATGGGTAAAACACTTATAATACACATTTTCATTCCAAAACCCTAAAACATGGTTTGCTTAGTTTGTCACTACCCAAGAATAATATTCTTAACAAATTAAGACTCCAATCAAATTTTATTTCACTATGATAATTATTTAATCATGTTACAACTCTTATGTAACTTTTTCAAACATTGGGTTTCCTCCATGATTCCTTTGTTCATTCAAAATGTCTTGATCATTTCCCTACTGCGTATGTTGACATAGTTTATAAAGCTAGAGAGGAATTCTTTAAGTTTTTATGAAACACAAAGGTTTAAAAAGTTATATAAAATGTTTATTAATATTTAACACAACGACGTACACTTATTTCAAACACTTTTTATGTCCCTTGACATGTCTTTAAACCTTTTATTGCAATTCTTTGTATCTTGACTATGAGAGAATAAGGTTACAGTCATAGGTATGAGTTGTTTCATCCTCCATAAAACATATAAATATATCAGTAAACATATAAAAAACTTCAATAATTATTTAAGAATACCTTAAAAATGTTTTATGGCATTCAAATCCACATTTCTTTTGTTCTTTTTTCACATACAATGCTCTCAATCTCCTTTACAACATAGGAAACAAAGCTTATAAGGTCTGTAAAATTTAGATTTTTCACAAAAGAGTGTTGAAAAAAATGAAACAATGCTTGAGAACCATCAAAAAAGAATGTATACATCACACCACATACATAAGAACACAAAATAACTGTCTTTATTTGAAATTTGCTATCAAAATATGGACTTGCATAGTCAGCTTAACATCTATACATAATACCATCATTTCTTGTCTTCAAATGAGAAAAACTTTATATTTATTCATTTATTAGGGTTTTTATACATTATTCTTTTGAATCCAACCCAATAACTCTGTACAACATTCATTTACAAACTCTTTTATATCTCATAACTTCCCTAACTAACTTTAAACCTCTCTAATGGTCACTAATAACCAAATTTGGACCTTGGAAGATATGCAAAGGTTATTTTCCATAACAATGTGTATTATGACTCATGTATAGACATTTAGTATCTTTAATAAGGCATATCAATATTTGTCACTTGATTTTTCCTTCAAATGACTTTTATACGCTCTATACTTAGACAAACCATTCAAAAATTCAAACTTACTAAATTTGGCAAGAAAATGCCAAAGCAACACTAATTCAAAATTTAAAGATGATTAAAACTCCTAATCAAGAATAATACATTATAAATGACTTATACTAACTAAACACCATAAAATTTAAGGCCTTCTAAAGATGCCCTTGTATCAAAACCTAATGTGAAATTCTTTAGGGATGATATATCCATATGGTGTGATTAAAATGATGCATTCCCATAATCCACATGATGTGAAGGAACCATCAAATTAGAGATTCAATTACCATGATTCATAAAGGATGAAAATACACTCATCTATAAAACCAAATGTTAACAGTTATGTGTTTAATAATAGATCATTTACTAACTAATCAACATGGACTTGTCCCTTATAGATTTATGATTGGTATATTCAATATCAAATTCTCTTAAAAGCATCATATATTTATCCATGTGACCTATTAAACTTAATATTGAGATAATATATTTAAGTGGATTAAATTTTTTAATGATGATAGTCTTATTATTGAGCATGTAATGTCTCAACTTATGAGATGCGAACACCACTGCTAAACATGTTTTTAAAATAGGTGAATAGTTATGTTCATAGGAGACCAATGTTATACTCAAATAGTATACCACACATTATTTCCCTTGATCATTATGTTGGGCCAAAAATGCCCCCAAGGCATGATGGGTTATTAAAATGTAAATTAAAAAAGGATTCCCTAGTGTTAAGGGAACCAACACTGGTGGATTAACCAAATATGTCTTCAATTAATCAAATGCCTCCCGATAGTCATTGTTCCACTAAAATATGGTACCCTCTTTTAGGAGGTGCATAAAGGAATGAAAATAATTATATATTTATGAGATGAATCATCAAATATCTTGAATCTTTCCCTATGAACTACGTAACTATTTCAAGTTAGAAGGGGGAGACATTTCAATTATGGCCTTGAATTTAACTAGACGTGCTTCAATACCTCATTGTGAAACAATGAAACCCAATAATTTTATAAATGTGACTTTGAAGACAAAAAAAGGATTTAGGTGCACATTTTATTCTCTTAACCAATCAAATATTCACTGCAAGGTTGTTAGGTGACCTACATGAGTCTTATATTTTGCCAAAATACCATCCACATAATCCTCCACAATGTCATACATCATATCATGGAAAATGGAAATCATCACCCTCTAATAAGTAACACTGGTGTTATTTAGGCCAAAAGGCATGACTTGATAATAAAACATCCCCCATAGAGTGGTGAATAATGTCTTGTGTTAATGTCTAGTTGATATCTTAATTTTATTGTATCTAGAAGATTCATCCTTAAGCAATAGCATTTTATACCTTGCTATGGAGTCAATAATCATATCAATGTTGGGCAATGGGAAGTCATATTTTATACAAGATTTAATAATATCCTAAAAATATGTACAGAGGTGAATTCTTTCCAATTGCTTGTTGATAGGGATGATGTTGTAAATATACTCATAATAATGAATAGGCAATATTAGCTTAGATTCTAAGATTTTTTTGAAATCCTACCTGACCAAAATGGCAATATGTGGATGCATCTTTCATAATTTATAATTGATGGGTTTGGCATCAAGATGTACTACAAGATTATGTATGACCAAGGAAGGATATAATTCATGCATTTTATAATAAGACCATGAAAATATATCAATAAATTATTTTCGGTTAACAATGATGAGCTTGCATTCTTATTTAGTGAGAAAGACATCAAACTTGATGATGTGTGGATTGTCCTCAGTGCCAATGTTGGCATGGATGGTGTTTTCCATAAGAAACATAGAATAATCCTCAAATAAATTAGGTGTAGACATCCAATTCTTATCATTTCTATGATAACATTGTAAAGCTAAATGGCATTCCACAACAACACACAATCTGGACCAAAATCACTGAAATGCTCTAATTCCTCTACACACATCACGTGAAGGTGACACTTTGTGCTCATGTATCCCTAAATTGGAAAATTAATTTTCCAATTCAATTCATGTCAAGTTTGTGATCAATAAATTTATCATTATGGACCATTTAAGTTCTCTAATTCATTTTCACATGTCACATGCAAGGGCTGATATGTACCTATGTGTCCCTGAATGGGGCAATTCATTATTTGCAACTATTAACATCCTATAATTCAACTCTAATAAAATTAAATATAAGTAAATTGACATTTTTTACCATTTTTATTAATCATAAGACCAATTTCCAAGAATTATAAAATACTAAGTAAATCCATTAAGAAAATCAAACTAGATTAGGAGCTTAAGTGGAAAATCCATGAAAAGTTATTGAATATCTATTATTGGAAATTCATAATTCAAACTATTTAGACCATGACATCACCCATGAAATCATCAAAAGGGTGTCAAGAATTAGGCACTAATGGAGATAAATATTAGGTTTAAGGCCACCCATGCCTCATTAATGCTCCCTTATTCTAAAATATTAATGGCTTTATCCTCCAAAATTAAATTAATCATTTACCACACATCTTGATCTTAAGATGGATGGTCATAGTTATTTTTTAAATATTTATAAAAAATATATAAATACATTATCCATGGCCATAAATTTTAAACTTTAGTTGTGTAATGTTATTATGCAAAAATAGATTCAAGAGCAACCAAGCTTTTTAATATAAATAACCTATGCATAAATATTGCTAGAATATCTTCACTAATTCCTCTAAATTAACCAATCAAGGAGACAAAGACATTAGTGATAGAAGAGATGATATAAGTACTTTCTTAATAATATAAAAAAAGACTTAAAACACCAAATTTGGGCCTGAACATGTTTATAGATTGTTGTTGAAGGAGAACCACTATGGGAAGGTATTTCTTGTCTTGCTTTCCATATTAGTTTCTTGATTTCATTGACACCACCCCTCAAGGGAGTGGTCTTATCATGTCAGGTTTTGATTATCATTCTATATATCTCATTATATCTAATACAAACTATCTATAAGTGTTAACTTTAGTTATATATTCCATTGCATTTAATAGTTAAGGTCTCATCTTAGTAGGAAATGAATGCAATTTATCCTTTGTTTGTATGTAATAAATTATTAATTCTTTACATTGTTATTGTGTTTAACTTGGATGAAATTAGCATAATTTTATGTACAAAAACACATCCCAATAGCAGGATAATTTTGAGAAGACATAAAAAAAAATTGGTAACTCTTTTTAGATATAGTTTTGAGGATTTATAAGATGAGCTTTGAATATATAATGCTCTAAAGATGCTCTGAAGCCATTCTGAAGATGCTCCAAAGGTGCTTTGAAGATGATCTGAAGGCACTCCAAAGACCTATATAGAATAATCCAAAGATGTCCAAACATGCTTCAAAGACCTATACAAAATACTTTGATGACACCAAGGCAAGGTCTAAAGATGTCCAGTTGGATTCTACTGATTAAGATAATGATTCTAAAGATATCTATTGTATATAAATAGACTTTCCATATTTATATATCTTATTTTAGACATTACTATTCATATTAATGGCCTAAAATGATTTGGATATATTTTTACTTCTATTTTGTAAAAATAAATAAATATCTTCATATTTATGTTAATTATTTACCATCTATTATTAGTTGAGTCAGTTATAACACCTTCCTAAAGTTTAGGCTCTAACTCCTAGATCATCAATATTTTGAATCAGTATATTTGGCCATTTGAATTTCTATATTTTGTACTCTATGAATAGATATTGAGATGTTATTAAATACATATCTCCTTCTCATTCTAGATAGTTGGAAAAAGTTAGAAGAAAGTATTTGAAGTTAATCAATCAGAAATAAGAAGCATTCCAATGTAGTTTTATATGTTTTTATATATTTTTTGATAATGAAATAAAGTTCAGCATTCCTTTTCATTATTGAGTAAAGCAGTTCCTATTCTGAGAAAGGAGCAAGGGCTCACTTATCTCCATGGATAAAGACAAATTAGTATTTTTAAATTTATAGCTTAGAATTATTTCTTTAATTTAGGTATAATTCATTTACTAAAAAATATAATTTCCTTTTTAATGTAAAGAGTGATTTATTTTCAATGCAAGAGTGATTTCCTCTCAAATCAAAGTGTGAATTTCCTTTTCAAAAGCAAGTGTGATTTTTTTTTAATGCAAGTGTGTTTCTATTACATGAAAGTGTTATTTAAATTCAATATAAACATGTTTCCTTTATTCAAAAGAGTGTCTTTAAATTAAAGTAAGTTTGTTAATTCATCTCATATTATGAATTTGTTAGAAGTTGTTAAAGTGACAATAGACAACATTCTCAAATTTTGGAATATCACACGGTCCTACCCATCTGGGCAAGTTGACCTATCACATCATATATCTTATGCCAAATGTTTAATTTCTAGATGTTGATGGTGTGGATGCAATAATATATCTTTAGTTAAAAAACCTTTAGATTTACTTTTCTACAAAATAGAGTTAGAGTCTTACTTACTATTTTTAAGATTTAGAAATCATACTAGAAGTAAAACCCCCCAAATAATGAATTTTACAAATCTAATAATAAATGGTCTTATTACATAAAGCCTTTAGACATTGGCCTTGGTATAAAATGACACAAATCCACTGATTGGTTAAATGAGAGGTATAGTGGTAGCCTATCATTCTTGGCATCATTGCCATGGAAATTCATCAATAAGTGTTAGTGAGATCTTACATTAGAGTTATAAAAGGAAATTCAAAAACATTCATAAAAATGAAAAAAATAAAAATAATCTAGGAATCTTTAAATTTATGAACTACCCAAGAGATTATCTAGGATGGTTTATGTCTAAGGGATCCCAAATAAATCAAGAGGAAGAGTAGATCTAATCCTTGTTGGACATATCAAGAAGTGAAAGAAATGAACTTAAAATCCATACATAAATTTTTTCTAGTTATTCTCCTAAACAAGGTTCATCCTCAAAAATAGATCCTAAAAGAAGAATCATATTTATAACATCTTCTCCTATAGGGAGAATTGATCCTAAAAATCCTCTTTTTGGAATAGTCAGATTTGATCCACAAACTATAAAAGAAAAATATTTGATCACCAATGAAGATTCCCCTCTTGAGATAGACCATAGGTTGAGCACCCAAGAAGATAATTTAGATTGGACTGATAACCAAATTTGGGAAGAAAATATGGGAGATGAACATGCACATGTAGAAAACCCTGATCAACAACTCTAATAAGATAGAACTTTTTACTATCCAATTAGCCTAGGTCTTGATGATAAAACATCCATGAAAAATATTTCACCATCCATTTTGCCTACTTTTAGAGGAAAATCCTCAAAGGATCCAGATTAGTTCCTTTTTAAATTTTAGGTTATCTACCAAACATATGACTATGTCACATACAATCAAAAATTGAAGCTATTCCCATCTACACTGAAGGATATAACCATGAGATGATTCATGATCCTTGAGGGGAATTATATCACCAATTGGGATGAAATTAAAAATAAATTTTGGGATAAATATTAGGATTATTTTAGAGTCAGAGAATGGACTTTTCTTAAGATCAAACAAAATGAAGATGAAACCTTAGAAGATTACCTTGATAGGTTTATATGTACTCACAAAAGGAGTGGTTGCCAACTCATTGAGGAGGTTGTTAAAACAATATTTATTAAAGGGTTATATGATGATGCACATGATGATTTGAAACTAATGGGAAAGGGTGACATTGATAATTTAACCTTTCATCAAATTTCATCATCATGCACTAACTACTCGAGGACAAGACCTAGCATAAGTAAATCAAAATTATAAAAATCACTTGAAATTGGCCAATTAATGGAAAAAAATTTAAATATCAAGATAGTCAATCTAGTACAATTGACATCTACCTTATATGGCCTCAAAGCAAAATCCAATACTACCAATAATGAATAGTTGTCAATCTATTATCCTAGATGCAAACTTAAACATGTGATAAAAGATTAACGCTTAGAAAAAATAGAGGTATGTAGTATATGTGACATATACCATGACACCAAAAATTACAAACACCTTCCTAATATAAGAAACCAAGTGAAATAAGTATCACATATATTTTATGAAGTAAAGTTTATCCAAAGACAAGGAAACCAGTAATCCTAGCCTCAAAATTAGTTTCGTCTAAGATTCCCTCCTAATTCATGGATGAGACTAGGGGTTGGAAAAATCACACCACCAATATGGGGATCACCAAAAAAAAACCATGGTGTGATCAAGAATGGATGCCATATATATATATATATATATATATATATATATATATATATATATATATATATATATATATATATATATATATATATATATGTAATGCTTCAAAATCAACCATGAGCATAATAACAAAACTAATAACCACATTGGGTACAACATTCACCACCTCAGTGGTCAAATCAATAATATCAACCACAAAGAAGATTTACTCCACAACAATCCTTGATGCCTTCACAACCTCAACCACCACCAATTAATAATCAAGTTAACCAACCATAGTTACCATCCCAACTAGTGGCAAATGGAAATTCTAAAATAGGCAAAGTACACATGTCTATAGAGCTAATCAAGAAAGTAATGTTGCAAGTGGTTTAGTTGAATGTAATAATATTCAAATTAGATCAAGGAAGGTAGAAGAGATTCACCTATTATCTTAAATAAAATTCCCAATGATGACAACACTCCTAAATAACCTATGGTCCAAGAACTAACTGAAGAAAAGGTAGAAGCCACAACCACACCAACCATAATTCAAGATCCCCTCGTTGTTCTATTTCCTTAGAGACTTAAGGAAGAGAAACCTAGGTAAAATTATAAATTAATGAATAAATTAAAATAAATGAAGATATAAATTCCACTATTAAGATACATTAAATATATTCCTAAGCTAAATCAAATAATTAAAGTATTGTGCATCAAAACACTAGGAAAGAAGAATCAGTACCCCAAAATAATTTAGGTAACTGGAAAAATTATTAATTTACTAGAAAGAAACATAATTATTCCTAAATATGGAGATCCTGGAAATTCTATGATGAATATGACAATTGGGAACAAGTATATTCCAAATTTGATTATATATCTAGGTGTTTCTATAAACATAATGACTGTCAACATAGTAGAGTCTTTATCTCTCATAGGGCTTCAACCTACCAAAATAATCTTTCAAATGGAAAAAGAATTTACTGATACCCCTAAAGGAACCATAAATAATGTACCAATTACCATATAATCTTAAGAATATCCTATTGATTTCATGATCCTTTAACCTAAACCAAAGAGGGTAAGATATCCAATCATTCTTGGTATACCTTGGTTGGCTATAGTTGTAGCACAAATTAACTATAGATCTAGAAACATGACCATTTCTAATAAAATTCACACTAAATATATATCTCTCTATCTACCTATTAGACCTTTAATGGGTTTTTTAAAACAAATATGGGTGGATCATCCTAGACAAAATAAGACTAGTATGTCTTAGTTAGACATGGTTACCATCAAAGAACATGCCCAAGAGTTTTAGAAATAAATAATAGAAGATTTAGACTAAGAAATCCTAGCTCTGAAGTCTAATAATTTTGCTCTGAAGCTGGATAGTTTTCCTCTAAAGTTTGATAGTTTTTCTTTGAAGTCTAATAATTTTGCTTTGAAGACTGACAATTTTTCTACAAATTCTAAAAGCTTAGCTCTAAATACTAGTAGCTTAGCTCTGAAGACTAGTAGTTTAACTTTGAAGACTAATAATTATGCTTTTAAGATGAAAAATCATGAATTGGAAGAATCCACCTATTTTAGAGAAATTTTTATTATATTATTTATAAGGAAGAGAAAAGAAACTTGACAAGGGTATGGTATAAAACCCTGATATGTTATGCATGCATTGATCCAGATGGTTGTAGATACTCCTCTTTGGCTTGGGAGGAATGACATGTAGATAAGAAAGCACTCAAAATAATGGTTTATTAGTTAGATAATAGGGTGGATTACCTAGCAAAATAGATCCATGAAGCATGACATTCTTTGGAGGTTGTTAATCCATACTTTTAAATAATCAAGTTCTAAAAATGAAAGATAAATTACTTGCATAAATAAGAGAAGATATTGAAATGAAATGCAAGAAGTGTTTGATAAATGAATAGGTGAATTTGACTAATTATAGTATAAATAGATTGATATTAATTCCAAATGAATCATGTATAGTCTATAAAATAGGGTGGGGTTTTGTGCTTAATCAGAGGGTCTAATATTGGGATTTGGTTGAGGTTTAGTAGGTAAAAATATGTTGTTATTTGTCTATCACACAGTGACCATCAATGATTGGGGTAACTGTCAGTGGTTTGGGTAATTGTTGGTATTTGGGATAGACTATTAGCAATCAGGGTGACCATCAACTATTACTATGGTTTTGATCTAGTTAATAAAAACTATTTGGCAAGGTTGTAGAATGGGAATCCAAAAAGTGGGTTTGGGCTAGGTTGGTTTTAAAATAGTAACAAAGTAACTAATTAGTGAAAATAGATACTTATCTTGTTATTCATTGATTTAAGGGAGGGTTGAGTGATCTATTGGTGAAACTTGGAGTAATTTTTGTAGAGTAATGATACTTGGCTATTGGTTGATGAGAGATAACACTTTAGATCTCTATTGCACTTATTGGTTCACTAGAAGAACACCTACAAAAGGAAGTGTTGATTCAAGAGGCTTTGACTCTAGATGTAGATGATTGATTAATTCTAGATCGGGATGCCTTTCACCCTCTCTTTATCTCTTTCTATATGAAGGAAGGAGAGGTAAAATAATATGTTAATAAGAGGTTCAACAAGTAGTTCAAATTTAGCTTTTTCATGCATCAATTCATACATAAATTAGATGAGCTAAATATAAAAACAAGCTAGATTTGACTGGAGTTTGACTATTTAGGTGGGGGAAACCTGACCATCAATAGTTATGCCTAATTTTCAATGGTTAGGGTGACTGTCAGTGATCAATGGTTAAAGGCTAAGTTTGGTCAAGGTGGGTTAGTGATCCAATTAACTAATTAGCTAACCTAACTCAGGTTTATAGTCAAAGGGTTGGAGGATGGTCCTTAAGGGGTCTTGAGGTGGTTTAAGGGTATTTTGACATCTAGAAATATTATGTGTAGTATTTTAGTGTCTACATTTTCCCCCTTTTTGTTATGTAATTTGTATCAACAAGTGATAAAACAAAAATAGATTATGGGTCAAAGGTTTGGTTACCTTAAACATGGGAGTAGGTGTTCCCCTACAAACTAGGAATAAATAAGGTGAAACAAAATTAGGTGAAAGTTTGATAAGTGGTTAATTTGGTGTTGATTTAGTGGTTGATAGGTTGGGCACTAAAGTGAAAACATGTGCACTAAGGGAGACTAAGTGTGATAGCCAAGATCACATAATGACTAGGTTTCGATGGTTGGTAAAAATAAGGTCTATAATAAAAGGAAAAGTGACAAGTAGAACACATGACCATATGTGATGGTTGGGCTACACTCGTAAACATAAGTCTCTTAGATAAGGTTAGTGTATTTTTGGGTATCCAAGGTAATAAATGCTCCTATGAAGGCATAAATTGGTCAAGTGTGCACAAGGTAGTTCAATTTAAAATGTTCAACATGGTAATTTAGTTGGTATGATCAAAAATGATGAAGGTAAGGTCATCACAAAATGTGTGCCACATTTGGGCCAAATGGCCAAGTTTGATGTATTGATATGGGTTGTAGTTGGTGAGAAAAGGGTAATCTATATAGGTTGGTAATGGGTTATGCTGTACAAAAACATTGCTTGAAATTTTGGTTTTGGGGGGAAAAATTCCTCAAATGTTGTGACCATCAATGGTCACAAGAGACCTATAGGGTCAACCATCATTGGTCAGATGTCAGCTCTAAAAGGGTCAAGACAAAATACCACCAGGGGTTATTTTTTATCACTTAAGCATATTGACCCTTGGTGAATAGTTTTTAGTGTTTAGTGAGAAAATGTGGACGGCCTTACTAAGTGTGATTGGTTAACTTGAGGCTAATCAAGAGATTGAGGATGAAAAGGGGATGAGGGAGAGTATGAGGATAAGTGATGGTTCCCAAGGTTCCTCCTTTATGATAGTCAAGGAACGAGGTAGGTATTATGGTGAATTGGTAGATTAGGTTTCAATTTATACATTTGAATGTTTTGTTGTCAAGTAGGTTGTGTGTTTACTATTGGCATGGGTGGGTTTTGTAGAGTGAATTACAAAAAATGATTATTCAAGCATTAGTCCAATAAATTAAAGAAAAATTCATAAAAAGGTAATTAAATCAAGCCAATCTATTCATCTGGGGTTTTATTGATAACAATAGGATATATATGAAATAAAGTAGACCATTACCTTCCCAAGTGAATCCATTGCTTAAAAGTGACTCAAAAACATTTTCTCCCCTTAATCAAACATTCTTGTCTTCATCAACAATGGTGGAAAACTCCTCTAATGTCTAAAGAACACTCTATAAAACCTAAACTCATGATATTGGAACTATCTAATTACCTATCAAATGAAGATAATCCAAATATGAATAATACAATAATTAAAATACAAATGAGTTGTGAAGATATTTTAGCATTATAAAATTACACTAATTGAGCTTTAAAATGATGTTCATGGCCTCTCTATTTATAGATTTTTGAGATTGATCAAAATGAATTATGAGCATCCATCTTGAGATCAAGATGTGTGGCCAGAAATCCATTAAATTTTGGAGGATAAAATCAATAAATGTCATCATAAATATTTGGGAAGAAGGGGAATTAATGAGGCATGGGAGGCCATGATTCAAATATTTTATGCATTTATGGCCTAGCATGCCTTTCTAAGAAATGATGTCATTAGGTGATGCAGTTAATGGAAATCAATTTCCAAAAAGAAATATTCAATAACCTCCATGGAAAATCCACTTAAGCTCTTGATTTGGATTAATTAGCTTTAAACAAGATTAATCAACATTTGTGCAATTATTTGGAAATTGGTCCTCAATTAATCAAAATGGTCATAAATTCATATTATTGGGTTATAATTTGACTCAAAAAGAATTGGAAGGCAATGTTAGTTGTGTTGGAATCGTATTCCCATTTAGAATGTTACCAACACAAAATAACAAAGGTTTATGATGTGTACTAAAGAATTAGAATTAAAAGAGTGATTTAGAGCATACAAAGGCAAAATCATAATTTTGACTCGAAATGAATTGATCAAAGTTAGGAATAACATAAAATTCATTTCCCCATTTTAGGGATACTTTGGCCTAAATCATCACTTGTAAATAACAATTTTGAACCATTTAGGGTGTTTTAGTGATTTTGACCTAAAAATGTATATTTGAGTGTAATTTGAGTAAGATTGACAATTTCAACACAAATGGTGTTAGGAATTAGATGTATACATTTTTACCTTGTTTGAGAAGGCATAGAAAGATATTCAAGTGAAGTAATATATTTTCAAAGAAAAGAGTTGTCAAGAAGAAATTGGAAATGACCCATGATTCCCCCTCGAGAGGACATACTAGGATGAAATATAAGGATGGACTCTTGAAAAGAGAGGTACAATGAGAGATTAACCCATGGAATATATCACATCCAAATTAGCTAATGCTTACATGTGTGGTTACCATCAATGAATAAAATATAATTAGAGGTATAATGGGCCCTAAAGATAAGGGAATGGGAAGGATTCAAATACAAAAATTTAATGAACACACTTGAAATGCACCCAATTTGAGAGTGTAAGCTACGTTCTTATGGAATTGATCAATCATGAGATAAGTTGCACACTAAACCATCACCATCATGGGCAAAAATGTGAAGAACTTGGAATTAGAGGAAAAGGAAAACATGGTCTCCATAAATATGATAATAATAAGTTCCCTAATAGTGCTAATATTGATCATTGATAAATAATAAATAATGGTTTACCCTTGTGGGATTGATTTAACTCTTATGGTAGTCTTAGATGTGGTGCCCCAATGTGGGAAAATTAACAAGTAATTAGCTCAAGAATATAACTCAAAACATAGGTTAAATAGAGTGGGTGAAAACATAGATTCAATGGTATAATGGCTTGAGAAATCCACAAAAAACTAGGCATAAAAGGATTCACAAAGTGATGAAAGAGATGAAAATAAGAAGGGAGGTGGCTAAGCTGACTCTAGATGTGCTAGACAAGTGGGCATTGCCTACATAGTTCCATGGACTTATGTTCCACTATGAACTTTAGGCCAATGTAGTTCACCCAAAAATGGAATGAGGGATGAAATAAAACTTACCAAATATTTATTAGACTCATGATATATGCGAAGAGATGCACGTCTAAGAATAGAGTTAGGTATTAAGCCTATTGAGCCTATACTATGCATAGTGTTATTGAGATCTGTTCATCGAAGCAATGTTGATGTTAAGAATTTGAAACTAGAGCACAAATTTCTTGCTATATAAAAATAAATTAGGTAATATAAGTATGAAGAACTTATAATGGCATGGCATTTCAAATACATGGAGATGGTTCAAATGTGAATACCTATAACTAAAGATAATGGTAAACAATGACCAAAACCAGAGTTACAACTATTTACATTTAAATAAAAAATCAAAGATAAATAAAAATATAAACATAAATGAACCTAAATTAAAATTTATATATGAACAATCAATACTTAAGGAGGAACAATAATGTTTAAAAAATGAAAAGCAAGAAAATATTAATGACATAGAATCAAGATATAAAGAATCAAGATCTATGTGGACCATCAAGACATTCTTGAACACAAAAGAGAAAATCAAAATCAAACAAAAAAAATAAGAGACTAACAATAATAAAATAAATAAAAGGGTCCAAGAATAACTTAATAACATGAGATTAATATATAAATAATCAAGATCCATGTGAATCATCAAGATGTTTTGAAACATAAAAGAGATAAGCAAAAACATATAGGGAAACACAAGACCAAGATGAGACAAGAAGTATTAAAAAGAGAAAAGGAGAATAAATTAATGTAGAGGTGTGAAATCACAATAAAACACTAATAAATAACAACAAAACACCAAGAAAACAAAAAAAAATAACAAAACACCAATAAAAATTAAATAAACACACACAAACAAAAACCAAGTTAGTGCAGTTTAAAAATAATTTTTTATGTGCATGTAGTAGAGGCATTACTTTCCACCACAACATAAAAAATAACAAGGACACAAAATTTGGTCCCTAATTAAAGATAAATAATGGCGAAATAAATGGGAGAAGAGAAGAAAAGGGAGGGGTTAGTGGAGTTGACTTCATATGTATAAGATAAGTGGATGTTGCCTACATAGTTTCATGGATGCATGTTCTAACAAGAACTTTAGGCTAAATTTAGTTCTCCCAAGAAGTAGGATATACAAAAAAATTGATAACAAAAAACATATGATTAATTTTTTAAAAGAAAAGGGAAGACTTAACAAATGAGATTGGTCTTGCAAAATGGTAAGTTGGTGAGATGAAAGAGAATGATATTGTAAAATCGCAAGTGCATAGACTTAATTTGCTTGTAAAAAGGAAAGAGTGTGAGATGGTGGGATAATATGACTTGCATAGTGGATATTCAGTAGGATAAAATTCTTGAAAAATGGAAAAATTGAAAGGATCAAAATGTACAAAAGTGTAAGACAATGTTTTTGTTTATTTGGGAATCATTTTTTAATCTTTTGGTATTTTTGGGATAAAATATGTAAAATGGGAATAAAATATTCAAGGAGATGCTCATGAAAGAGTAAAAGTTTTCAATAAATATCCAAGCCAACTATAACGACACATGATTATAAATCAATAAGAGCAAGGAACTTGAAAAGACAACAACAATGTTCACCAAAGAGTAGCAAATGTAATATATAATAGTGTGCAGTGAAAAATTAATCTATAGAACCATGTAGTAGGCAAATCCTGAGCTAAGAAGATGTTCTTGTTCACTTATCTATAGAAGAAGCTACAAAATGCTATTCTAGATGAACTACTTTGTATAACTAGCATTGAAGTGTTCATAATACTGATGAGACATAATCAAGATCATAAATAGTCAAGGGACAAAAGTGTTCAGGGTACAACAAAACCAAGATGTAACAAATAATATGGTTCTAAAAGAAAATAACATAGGGTAGGATAAAATGTGTTTAGAGTATCAACATTCCAAAAATTTTCATTTTCCAGAGTCATGAAAGGGGTGGGGTTCATGCGAGAGTAGTCTAGGGTAGTATAAAATTGTAGTATAAAAGATTTCAGCATAAGTTGCCCCCAAGTAAGGGGTCTTGTAGACAATGATTCAAATGTGTTCATGTGTAGAACCTATTAAGGTGCACAATTTTCATGGGCTCTGTTAGTTCTTCACCATTCATTTTATTTAGTCAATATGCCCTTAATCTATAGTTTACCATGATAACAAATGGTCCCAACCAATTAGGTTGAAACTTACCTCTCTTCTTATGTTTACCATTTGTTTTTTTTTGTTTTCTTTCAAGACCAAATCACAAATCTCAAAATCCTGAGGGAGAATGCACTTGTTTTAGCTTCTCTATAATCTATTCTAATAGTATTTCAATTTTTTTAGGGCAGCTAAATGTTTGCCATCAAGAAGTTCTATTTCTTGCAATCTTGAGACCATGTAATCCTCTTCATCCTTAATATGTTCTAGTGATACTTGCAAGGATGGTAGCTCAATCTCTATCAAGATAATAGATTCTATTCCATTCCATAGAAAAGGGAGTATGGATTAGATGCTATTGGGTTTTGATGACTAGTTCTATACATTTAGAGGGTAAGAAAGATTTGCAAGTGCCAATTATGGCCAACATCATTGACAATCTTCTTTAAAATGGATATAATGGTTTTGTTTGATGCCTCAGCTTGTCTATTTCCTTGTGGGTTATATGGATATGATTTATTATGCTTGATCTTAAATTTTACACAAATATCTTCTACATCTTGGTTTACAAAGGATCTACCATTATCAGATATAATATGAGCAGGGATGCCATATCGATAGATGATATGGTAATTGATGAATTTGGAAATTTGATTCCTAGTAATGTAAGTGAGAGGAATGGCCTCAATCCACTTAGTAAAACACTTAGTAGTAGTTAGGATATTCTTATAGCCATCTGAAGATGTTGGGTTTATTTTCTTGATGAGATTGAGTCCCCATGTTGATAACGACCATGGTATTGTGATCGAATGTACTGGTAAATATGATGCATGTATCAAATTACCATGTTGTTGACAAAGAATGCATTTCCTTACATAGTTACAAGCATTGGTCTCCATTTTTTTCCCAATAATATCATGTTCTGAGGAGATTATTTGCTAATACTACACCATTGGTATGGGCCCCACACATTCCTTCATGAACCTCCCTTAGTGTTTGCTTGGATTCTCCCAAATATGAAAAATAAAGAAGTGTTCCATCATAGCCTTTACAATAAAACATGTCTCTTAGGATGGTATAACATGATAAATGGTGATGGAAGAGTTTATGATGGCTATTGGATAGGTTATCTCAGAAAACATGATCATGAAAGTAGTTATAAGAGTTTTAGAACCTGGGTAATTCAAGGCGGGGATCAAGACCAGCACTAGTGCATACCTTTTTTTGAATCTAATATAACATATGTAGGTTGAAGAAGATTTTTAATTAGGAACTTATAATATTTAGCTCTACCACTAATTTGTATCATGGAACCAATTATTGTCATTACATTAGTTGATTTGTTGTTGGCTCTTAAAACTTGCTCAAACTACAAAGATTTAAAATGACCTTTGATATTATCAATAACTTACTTGTAAGGAATAATCTTGTCATCTCTAGTTTGATACTGATCATTGGTCTAATTGATGATTAATTGGGAATTGTAATAGACCTTTAGGCTCTAAATATCTTATTGTATTGCAAGGTCAAGCCCTAAAATCAATGCCTCATACTCAACCATATTGTTTGTACAATGAAATTGTATATGAAATGCTTTGGGAATCAGATCCCCCTAATGTGTAATAAATAATATGTTAGCTCTAGATCCATAGGATGTAAAGGATCCATCAAAATATAGATTCCATTATTCATACTCCTATGATGCTTGCTCTATTATCATAATATAATCATCTTGAAAGTCAAATTTTAGAGGTTGATTATCTATGATAAGGGTTTCTACAAGTTGATCAGCAATAACCTACCCTTTAATTGATTTTTGATTCTAATACTCAATGTAGAATTCACTTATGAGCATAACCCATGTAGCCATGCATCCTTAAAGAGATGCTTTGGACAATAGGAATTTGAGAGGATCCACCTTGGTGATGGCAATAGTTTTATTGTTTAGCATATAATGCCATAATTTTTGGGTAGCAAACACCATAGCTAAACATGCCTTCTCAATAGGCATATAATTATGTTTATAAACCACTAGAGTGTGTCTTAGATAATTGACTACATGTTTTTTACCTTCATCATCATGTTGGGCCAAAAGTCCTACTAGTGCATGCTCTATCACTAATATGTAAAGAAACAGTGGTATTTTAGGTATTGATGGTCTCAAGACTAGTGGATTGGCCAAATATGTCTTGAGTTTCACAAATTATATCTGACAATATTCATCCCATTATTAAGTTACCCCTTTCTTCAAAAGGTGCGTAAATATGTGGCACTTATCTACCAATTGATAAATGAACCTACGTATATATTGGATATTTCCTTACAAGCTTTGAAATTGTTTGTTGGAGGCATCTCCACAATGGCCTTGACCTTGGCAAGGTTAAATTCAATCCTTATTTATGATATAATGAAACTTATCAATTTCCTTGATGTGACTCCAAAGACACATTTATTAGGATTTAAGTGGACTTTATATTCATGAATCCTCTCAAAGATTCTTTATATAATGTCAAGATGTGCATCTCTTGTTCTTGATTTCACTAGTATATCATCAACACAGTCCTCAACAATATCATGCATCATGTCATGGAAGATGATAGTCATGGCACATTGATATGTGTCTCTATCATTCTTCAAGCTAAATGGCATGACTTGGTAACAGAGTGGTGAATACAATCTTGTGTTGATCATATTGAGCTATCTTGATCTAATAGTATTGTAGACACTAAAATTGTGTCGACTCCCCTTGGTCCCTTACACATCTTATTAATTTAAAAGAAACAACTTATTTTAAATTATGACATCACCTCAACACCTCACCTAGGACACCTCACCTTGGACACCTCACCCTAAGACCATTTCCTACCCTATGACTCACCCTATGACTAAGTCCTTCATATTATAACCACCTAAGACCTATTCTCACTCCTTTCCAACCACCTAACCAATACTCATGCATAATAACCTCATCTTTTGACCATTTTCCAACAACAAATGCACATGGCGGATGGAGAATGGGTGAAAGGCTAAAAATAGACCTTTTACCAATTCTTTGGTCGCTGACGTCGGTCAAATGTTAGCTGACACCGGTGGGATAGCTGACATCAATTTCTTAAACTGAATCACTAATCCAAATCATGGATCCAGGAATCTCTGAATCTCAAATCTCTCTCTCTCTCTCTCTCTGCTCTCTCTCTCTCTCTCTCCTCTCTCTCTCTCTCTCTCTCTCTCGCTCTCTCCCTTAGACTCTTAGACATGGACGCACACACTCTGAGACCAAGCATCAAACTTAGACTAACGCTCACCTGGCTACAAAAACTCTACACTCCTAACTCAGATTGGATTGAATCATTACACAGAGACCCCGATATAAGCCACAACAGGAATAAGCATTTTCACACCCTTGGTTCTTCATCTAAGCAGAGCTAAGTATTCTTCTATTTCATTTCAAGTATTTAGAATACATTAGTAATTAGTTTCTATTTACTATTTCTGAATACAATCAACCCGACCCGACTTTATTCCTGGAAAGGCTGAAAAGCCTTCCTCCTATTCTTATCTATTTACATACCAACCCTTTGCCTTTGCCCCCTCTCAGACCCTATTTACTGTCTTACAACCCTGCACAGACCCAGACTCCTTCTAGACTCCTCTGTCGACCATAGACATATTCCAAAACCTATCCAAGGCCCATTTCCCTGACCGACATCGACCACAACCCCGACCAACATCGGCAATATGACCGACATTGGCAACATTGACCAACTGACCTCGGCAGAACTACCGACATCGGCCACTATGACAGACTGACTGCAAAGAAATAGGTACGCATTATCTAATTTCCTCTTTGTTAGTCATTTGTCATTTCTTTTATACAACACTCTTTTTCATAAATAGTGGACTGTCATCCCTCACGGAGCTTTACGCTTCCAGGATCGAGCATTGCTTGGCAGTCCACCTTATCTTATTCTAACATTTTCTTTAGTTTAAGTCTTATTCTCATCTACAGGTGTCTTCCTCCATAGCCAAAAAGGAGCTCCTACAACTTCTGGATACGGTGCACAACTTAATCCAGGTATCATCTAACCCCTGACCATTTAACTTTAGTTTCTTATTTCTTTTGAATGTAAAAAGCAAAAAATGAGTAAAAACATTCTGGCATGCCCGGTGGGACACTGGAGTTTTCCTTGGGTTCATTTCTTCTAAAAGCAAACTTTCATATAGGTGCATTAGAAAAAAATTTCTCTCCTTGCATCCTTCTTCTATCTCTTTATTTCGAAAAGACACCATTAGCACAAGTTAAAAAGAACGTCTCTCTTTTTCTTCTTGTCACTTCTTGCCTGCATCTTAGAGTAGTGAAAATTCATACTCTTAACCTTTTCCTCACTTGTTTGCATCTGAACAAAACATTTCAATTTGGGTTAAAAACACTATTGCATTTCATTCCTTCTTGAATGCATATTTATCCCTCTCATTTAGTAATTAAAATGCATTATGAATAAATCATAGTGCACATATGTTATACAACCTGACCACATTCACAAAATCAAACATTTAAACATACCTGAGACAAGGCTCGACTAGGATTTCACCACCTAGCAGATACCTTACCCTTTTTGGTGATCCTACTTAGACTTCACAACCAAGGGGAGGACCCACTCTATTCTCTAGCAAAGTATAAACTATAGGCAAAGTATATATTGGCTAAGCAACCCAGCTCGGCTCTACATTCGTGAAGTGAAGGGAGCAAGCCCCCAACACCAAGCCACGTACGAAATCTAACATAGACTTTTTATCACTAAAACATAACCTAAAACCAACCTTAGACTTCCTCTTTATGACCCGTTCTAAAAGCCCAACTTCCAACACATTCTTCTAAGGCATAAGCCACCACGACTCTAAAATTTATTCTTAGGAATTTAATGTTTAGAGGTTTCTTGTTGTCATCATTTTTGCTATTCTTATCTAGTTTTTTGAGCTGGTAAGGTCACATTATTTTGAGGTCTAAAAACACCTCAAAATTTCTCCTTTTTTCCAAAAACTTTCAATTTTCTGAGTTTCTAGAAACACACAGACACCGACATCAATTTTTCCACTGATATTGAACACTTATCTTCACCGACATCATTTTTTCCACCAACGTCGGCAACTATCTTCACTGACATCGATCATACCACCGATGTCGGTCACTGTCAAAAAATTTATTTCCAAAATAGCAACTTTAAAACCCAACTTTTTTGCTGTTAAACACACATTTTGGGTTTTTTGAAACTGAAATACACAATTTTTTAGAACCTAAACACATTTCATCTTGGATGGATTTGACACATAGTCAAGCCAAAACTCTTATTGACTACGCAAGGCAATAACCACTTCCACCTTCGCCCTTTATACCAAGTCCCCTAATGGAGTATACTTCAGACACTGAGCGTACTCCTATCTAACCAACCCCCAATCAACCTCCAATTGTTTCCAAAAGGGAATCAAAATTTTGAGATATTCCTTGACCACAACATCAAGGCTCTCCAACACTATCTCGCAAGAAGCCAAATGTGAGATCTTTCAGGTAACCTAATTTATGGGATGCTAACTTCTTTAATTGAAATAGTGAAAATATCAATAGCATCCATTACTCAACCCATGGTCACTCAAGCCATTGCCTCAACTAATAACCCAACACATGGCCAATGTTCAAGATTTGGCCTCCCCTTTTATTTTTGGACCTACCTCCATCGGGGTTTCCGTACCCCCTCAACCACAATCAATTCAGCCAAGTTTGACACATTTTCAGAACTTGATTGTCTCTACCCCACCCACTCTTGCTCTCATAAATACAAGAGTGACTACCTATCCTTTTACTAGTGTCGCTACCACTCAACCACCTTTGGTGACATCTAGTCAAGTTGTGCCCTCCAGCTTCATGGCATAAGCCCCCTTAACCTCAACATTAGTCCCCATGATGAACTACCAATATGTTGCACCTATACAAATGCAACCTAGTACGTCATACACCCCTCTCAACACCTTTTAGGTACCTTACAACCTACGGGGTGCCCCTCCTGCCAATCCACCAACCGATCTAATCAAGATGTTGATGGATAAGATGTCTAACCTTGAGACATCCATTTCTGGTTCAAGCAATGTTATTTCATATAAACAAATCTACAACGAACCCATCCACCCTTTGATCCCTATTCAACCATATCTTAGCCAGTGGGAACTCCCAAAATTTACTCACTTTCAGAGTAAAGAGGACCCACAACAACATTTATGAGCATTTAGACACGCTTGCTACCTTATAGCACACGATGATGCGTTATTACTTCGCACATTTCCCATGTCACTTTCAGGTGTTGCCCTTGATTGGTATAGTTCTATTACCAGTCATTCTCTCTTTTCCTTCACTTAACTCACCCAATTATTCCTCGACCACTTCTCAATCAACATTACTAAAAAGGTCTCCATTACAGACCTATATTCTATTAAACAATTCGACGACGAGTCAATAGTTGACTTCGTTGCTCGTTGGAGAGGTTTGATTAACCAACTCTCCTTTTCATTACCTCAAACTGAGCTCATTGAGATCTTTTTAAGAACATGTGCCAAGCACATCTCATCCACTCTGTGGGTTCAAACATTTCGCACATTTGATGAAGCTTTCACCATGGCCCAAAAGCTTGAACTCTACGTTGTCAAAGAGGATAGAGTCAAATTGCATAGTAAAAATACCAACACAAAAGCCAATGACCCTTCTTCTTACAAATCTTCTTCCCACTCTAAGTCTAAGGGGTCAGCAAATGTTGTGGTCGTTAGATCATCATCTACCACAACTAACCAAAATGAGCCCTCCACATCACAAAGCATCACAAAGCAATTCCAACAACGATACATACAGCATCAATACACTCCAATAGGAGAATCATATGCTTCTGTGTTGGATAAACTAGTCAAATAGGGGGTCCTCAATCTCCCTCCAATCTGACCACCTCAATTTGACCCCTCAAAAGCCATCCCTACATGGTATAGGGAAAATGACTTTTTTAAATATCATCGTGTCAAGGGTCATGACACAAACAATTGTAAAACCTTCAAAAACATTGGCCAAGACATGCTAGATAAGGGGGATCTTGTTTTGGATAACCTAAATGCGCTGGCTAACCAAAACATAGACATATTTAGGCAACCATTCCCTAACCATCCCCCAAGTCAAAACAATGTTCAGACCATGACCGATGACCCCCAAGAGCACAACATACGCATGATCAATACGGTCTTTCCTTTTATTCCTAACCAACCTCTCCCATAATCTAAAGAGGTTAGTCAACCCATTTCTCCACCATGGGTAGAAGATCCTTCTTCTCCTATTTGTCTACCACAGGTAGAAGAGCCTTCTTCTCCTATTTGTCCATCACGGGTAGAAGAGCATTCTTCTCTTATTTGTCCATCACAGGTTGAAGAGCCTTCTTCTCCTATTTGTCCATCACGGGTAGAAGAGCCTTCTTCTCCTATTTATCCACTACAAGTAGAAGAGCCTTCTTCTCTTATTTATCCTCCACCAATGGGGGATAGTCCTCCATCCACCCACCTTTCACACATAAGAAAGTCTACTTTGAACTCTCCCATATTGGAGAATGATTTGATGATATCAACACCACTAGCCCCACCCTCATCCTTCTTACCACCAATAAAGGATCAAACTTTCCATGCCCCTAGACCACACGCAGAAGCCATGATCACCCCTGCATTCTATCCTCTCGAAGAGCCATATTCTCCAATCCCTTCTCCACCGAGAGAAGAACTTGCCACCTCATCCACTTCGACTGAAGAAGATCATGTGATGGTTTTCTCTCGCCTTTGGCCTGAGATCACTACGTCTAACACATTTCTGCTCTCATGATCACCTAAATCCTCTAAAAAACTAACTGCAAGACCTCGCGTGATGTCGCCTAAACCCTTCTCTCGATTGGCAAAAAACGTAGGATTTCTCCATTCGAGGAACTTAAAACATGAGGCATTATGGGAGTGACTTAAGTCTCCTTATCTTACACATCCCACTTCATCTTACATTACCAAGCCTTTTGTGACTACTCACCCCAAAATCTCTCACAAGAATCAGGCTTCTACTTCCAAATCTTCAAAAACTCAACCTTCCACACCTGAACCCAAACTCTCACAGGCATCCATCATACCGAGACAAGTTAAATCTCTCGGTGTTCACCCCATACCAAACTTCACTTACCCACAAGTGAAGGTAGACTTGAACCTCACCCCACACAATAGTAGTCCTCTCACCAAACTAAAGAAGGCTACTAAACCATGGCGGAGAACTCCTCCCCCACCATCACCATTGCCCTCTATTTTGGGCCAACATCCATCTACCTTAATAAGAGTGCTCCCTACTCTAATACTTAACAAAAACAAATCACCTCTATTACTATCTTTACCTAGCAAAAACATACCTCCTCCAAAACATCCAACACCTCTCACCATGAAAGTGCCATCTACACGTGTGGTCACACCACCAAACAAAAAAATGGTACAAAAAACTCCTCCAACAACTCCTAAATAGAATTTGGCATCTCCTACTTCAACAACATGTGCAAACCCATTAGCGGGTTCCTATGCTTTACTGTTATCCTAATTGTTACAGTCTTCTAGCATCATTCTTCCACCAATTAAGTCATACCAACCTCTCAGACCAAAACCATCTTGGTTCGATGACACTAAAATCTATGCATATCATCACACACTTAGGCATGACACTGAGCATTGTTGTGCTCTTAAGGTTGTCATTTGTCAACACCTGAAAAAAGGCACCCTTCTCATGAAAGACCCCTTTGACAAACCACCAACACTATCCCATGTCTCTCACACCTCCTCACCTTCACACTCATCAACTCTTAGATCAAAACCATCTTGATTTGACGACACTAAATTTTATGTGTATCATCACACACCTAGACATGACGCTAAGCGTTTTTGTGCTCTTAAGGCTGTCATTCATCAACACCTAAAAAAGGAAACCTTTTTCATTAAGGATCCTCTTGACCACCCTTTCAACAAACCATCAACACCATCTCATGCCTCTCAAACATCCTCATCTAAATTAGGATCTCAACGCCAGACTATGGTCTCTCTACCATCTCCATCTTTATTCAAAATCAACACTATCAATGTGGCCACTAGGTCACAAACCATGAAGGATAAAGGAAAAGAGAAGGTCTCTATTCCTTGGACTTATCCTTTCATCAAACCCTCTCAACCACCAAAACCCAAGACTTCAATCTTGGGCACATCCCATCTAACATCTTTGAACCCAATTCGTGACTCCATGGTGAAATAACTTCACCAAACCTCGTGTGAAGATGTCTTTATATGACCTCATTCAAATCTCTCCACAACATCACCAAACCTTGATCAAAGCCTTACAAGCAGTAGAGGTTCAACCTGAAGACCCCCAACCATTGGCTGCTTTGGTCAAATCATTACCTACCATTGCCTCCATCACTTTTAGTAATTCTGAGATTCTAGCCTCCAACTTGGAAGATCAAAATCTCACAACTTGTCAAAGAGGAGCTTCATCATCTTCTCTCTAAACTAACCCATTGATTACCCACAATGGGTGTCAAACACTGTCCTTGTCATAAAAGTGACTGGGGGAATTTGACTTTGTACTAACTATCACGACCTCAACCAAGCATCGACCAAACATCAATCAACTAAGCATCAACGAACACATGACCAATATGGACAGAAGCAAATAGGGCAAGTTTTCTCCTAATTGGCTCGGACCTTACATAATAATGCATAAGTATGGATCAGGGACTTATTGTCTGTCTTCTCTCGAAGACCAGCCAGAACCTGAGCCCCTTAATGCCTTACATCTATGACCATTATACTATTAATCAAGTAATCATTCACTTGATGTTTAACTTGAGCTCGTCCCTTGAGCTACCCCCATCATCCTTATGCCTATTCCTTTCAACCCTTTTTCCCCCGTAAACATTAGTCAACCCTTTTTTAAAGCATGAATGCTTTGTCCTAATAAAAGGGAAACCCCCAAACTTCTATAGTCTTTTCCATGACTAAAATTTTAGTCCAACAACAACACATAAAATTGGGATGCCTATTTATAGGTCATAAACTCTCAATGTAAACTACTCCCTCGAAAGACAACTGCATAATTACTATAATTGATAGATTGCTCCCTTGAAGGACAGCTATTCAAAGACATTCAACCATATAAGGTAGAATATAGACCACTCCCTTGAAGGATGGCTATGCCAAAATTTTTCTACATACACATCACCACATGACCATAAAACACAACAACATCCCCAAGTAGACTTCCCACATTGATCAATCTGCCACCATAAAAAAAAAAGTGACTGACAAATTATTAAGTCATGGACTTGTCTATAGTCATTCTCAGGGTCACCTATAAAAGGGGCAAAGCTATCCCTGCTAAAAAGGGTTATGCTATCTTGACATATCACATAATCAAACCCATTACCCCAACATACTCAAGGGATTTTGAGCTCACTTAATGTCAAGTGATTTGAGTACTTCTCTAACACAAACTAATGGTCAAAGACGTAACGCATGAATGGGGCTTTTATTTGCAAAAACCTTATCTATGTCATCATTATGGTCCTTGTCAATGAAAGAGCAATGCGCCTTTCACTTCTTATACATCTTCGTCACATACAACCAAACCAAACCTTTTTGCAACCACTAACATGACATTATCATAGCCCATTCACATTAGTTTCTATGGAAAACAATACACATGGAAACTAACAACCAAACACAATTTATGTCAAGCACATACCATCAATAATATGGAAACCTGCTAAAGCATAAATAAATTCATTTCATTTTTAGCATACACCATCACAAATATGGAAAATTACTAGGGATGAAAAACCACATAACCAATGTTATAGAATACACCATCACATAATATAGAAAAGGCTGTAACATCATCATACACTCACATAACCAATGATATAGCATACACCATCACATAATGTGGAAAAGGCTATAACATCATCATACATTCATCATTTCAAAGCATGTACCATCACACATATGGGAAATGCTGACAACCCTAACTTAACCAAACCAACCACAAACCTCTTTGACGCTTCCTCCCTTTTGGGGAGAAATACATTGGCTTGAGGCTCTTAAAATAGGGGCTATGTAGGCAGCACTCAGTTGACACGAAGTCTTCTGGGGTTAGCTTAGCCATTCACCCATGCGTCTCCCTGAGGACGTCAGCCATCCATTCATTCGTTCATCTACTTGATGGACCAACCATTTAACCTTTAACCATGACCAAACAACTTGTGTCCAAAATCTTGCCCAAATAACCAGCCTTGACATTGTAGAAGTCACCTTTAACTTCTCATGGGGCGCACTAGAGATCACATATATCTCCCATACAACATCAAACACTTGAGATCACTTATATCTCAACTCAAACCGACCAACGACCTTAGAGATTGTAATTATCTCTTCTGACCACAACCACTTTCGAGACAACTTTCACTTGGTTGTTTTGATTGCATATATGTTACCTCACAAATAGTTAGCAAATTGTACGCACATTATATTATGACCCTCACATGTATTGTTGGATCACGACCAAGTTGATCCCCAATATGTGTGACATTTTTGTGTTTTTTGAGAGCACTTCCTAAGCCCAGGATACTTGAAACATGATGACCATTGGAGCTACAGCTTTGATCATTTAACCCAATCAGCTACGACTAAAAGCTAGTGACCAGTTACTTCAATTTTAGCACTCCTCGACCTTGACTATGACAATTTGACCTGCTATCACATGAAGTGGTATACATGCAATCTCAACTATTGCAGCGTTCACACTCCAACTTCATCATACCCATCCACTGCCTATCAAATTGGCAATCAATTTTAAGTTCCCTTCCCTTGACTTCCACTTTGAGGGGGAATACCTTATCCCATACTTGGGGTAACTAACACCTTATTTTTGTCTTGCAGTTCATCAAGAACAACCAACAAGATAAAAAGGGGAAAATGTAGACACTAAAATTGTGTCGACTCCCCTTGGTCCCTTACACATCTTATTAATTTAAAATAAACAACTTATTTTAAATTATGACATCACCTCGACACCTCACCTAGGACACCTCGCCTTGGACACCTTGCCCTAAGACCATTTCCTACCCTATGACTAAGTCCTTCATATTATAACCACCTAAGACCTATTCTCACTCCTTTCCAACTGCCTAACCAATACTCGTGCATAATAACCTTGTCTTTTGACCATTTTCCAATAGAAAATGCACATGGTGGATGTAGAATAGGTGAAAGGCTAAAAATAGACTTATTACCCATTCTCTAGCCACCAACATCGCTCAAATGTCAGCCAACACTGGTGGGATAGCCAACGTCAGTTTCTTAAATTGAATCATTAATCTAAATCAAGGATCCAAAATCTGAATCAAATCTCTCTCTCTCTCTCTTGCTCTCTCCCTTAGACTCTTGGACATGGACGCACACACTCTGAGACCAAGCATCGAACTTCGACTAACGCTCACTTGGCTATAGAAACTCTACACTCCTAACTCTAGATTGGATTGAATCATTGCACAGAGACCTTGATATAAGCCACAATGGGAATAAGCATTTTCACACCCTTGGTTCTTCATCCAAGCAAAGCTAAGTATTCTTCTATTTCATTTCAGTATTTAGAATACATTAGTAATTAGTTTCTATTTACTATTTCTGAATATAATCAACCCGACCTGACTTTATTCTTAGAAAGGCTAAAAAGCCTTCTTCCTATTCTTATCTATTTATATACCAACACTTTGCCTTTGCCCCCTCTTAGACCCTATTTATTGTCTTGCAACCTTGCACAAACCCAGACTCCTTTGTCGACCACAGACATATTCCAAAACCTGTCCAAGGCCCATTGCCCTGATTAACATCGACCACAACCCTGACTGACATCAGCAATATGACCGATGTCGGCAACATTGACCAACCAACCTCGGTAGAACTACCAATGTCAGCCACTGTGACAGACTGACTGCAAAGAAACAAGTATGCATTATCTAATTTCCTCTTTGTTAGTCATTTGTCATTTCTTTTATACAACACTCTTTTTCATAAATAGTGGACTGTCATCCCTCATAGAGCTTTACGCTTCTGGGACCGAGCATTGCTTGGTAGTCCACCTTATCTTATTCTAACATTTTCTTTGGTTTAAGTCTTATTCTCATCTATAGGTGTCTTCCTCCATAGCCAAAAAGGAGCTCCTACAACGTCTGGATATGGTGCGCAACTTAATCCGGGTATCATCTAACCCTTGACCATTTAACTTTAGTTTCTTATTTATTTTGAATGTAAAAAGAAAAAAATGAGTAGAAACAAGTATCCATAAAATCCATCCATTATAGACAACATCTCATACCCATTAGTTGAATCAATGATCATGTCAATGTTGGGTAGAGGAAAATCATCTTTGGGGCATGTTTTGTTGATATCTCTAAAATCCGTACAAATACATATACTCAAGGTCTTTTTATTCAATGGTACTATGTTTGAGATCCATTCAGAGTAATATATTGGCCTAATAAATCCTTTTCCTAATAACTTTTCTAGTTCTACTTTAACCAATAGGGTTATGTGTGGATGCATCTTCCTCAATTTTTGCATGACTGGTTTACCATTAGGATGGACAATAAGGTAATGCACAACAAAGTTTGGGTTCAATCCTGACATGTCATAATATGTCCATGAAAATATGTCAATATAATCCCTTAGGAGGGATATAATTTGTTTGCATTCTACTTCAGTAAGGGAAGCTCCAAGATAAACAATTTTGGGATCCTCATAGATTCCCAAGTTGACTTATGTCATGTTTTCCTCAAGGAGTGTGGATCCATCTTTTAGAATTGTAGGCAAGGTATGATCATGATCATCTTATTCTACCATATCTCCTTGTTGTTCCTCCCAAATTTTTTGATAGTGTGATGAATCATAACCCACCATCTTAGGTAAAGGCCAAGTAGCAAAAACCTCTGAAAACTCATATCAAGACACTCAAACATTTGTTTTTTTTTTTAACAGATTATTGTACTAGCTATATAACTTGGGATAGATGGACCTTCTGTATCCTAAGGGGATAAGAAAACTTTCCTACCTAAGAGCACTTTAAATAGGTTTTCACTAAAAGGCTTATTATTTTCTTTACTTTTTGCCCAATCGAAGAATGCCTCAAAGAGGTTTTTACTTGAAGATCTTGATGTTTGATCTTTATTGTGACCAATAAATTTTGTCTACTCTGTAAATTAAGTAAAAGGATCCAATGAAAAATCAAATCCTTATTTTTGATTTCCAATGGGCACTCCATCTCTTAGGCCCATGTATTTTGTAAGTGATTCTTAATTCTAAAACTCATCGAGGCATATGACCAAATTTTGTTGGTCTCAATCAATGAGTTTAGGATGGAAAAGTCATAAGAAATAATGAGATTTACTTTAGGATGGTCAAATTCAATTGTAAAAATATGATATTTTTATTTAAGAGGGGAAGTATCAATAGAATGTGTTCTTGCTTTAAGATGGGAAGCTCTAATGGTTAAGGTTAAAATGACATTTCAATCAAATAGGTCTATGTCAACAAGCTCATAAAAAATGCTATAATTAGATGTTGCATCACTGCCAAGAATCTCTTTACTAGTCATTTCAAAATATTCACTATCAAAATTCATGAAGTCACCCCTAGGTGGTATATATCCAAGACCATGATTCAAATTAGGTACTCTAATAGATATGGGTTCTAGGATTCCTTATGCTTGTGGCACAATGCCTTTTCCTATATAATCAAAATGATCCATGATCCAGTTAGGGATAGGATACTTTGGATTTTAAAAGTAATTAGTAAGGCCATCAGAATATAACCAATCTCCCTCGATGAAAGCTTCTTGATCTTTATTTAGAACAATAATAGGTATAAAAACCATAGGTTAGTTTTTTTTATTGCTTCTTTGGTTGCCAAATCATTATGGGTTTGTTAGGATTCTTTGAAGGTTTAGGATTACAAATTTTTTTTGGAGTTTTAGGTAACTTTTTAATATGAATGCATCCTTAAGACTGTACATGGAAATTCCCATGTCTTTAATAACAACCTACTTTTCAAGAGTTGTAGGGAATAGATCAGTTGAGGTGGAAACAAGATTAATAGGGTCAATATAATTAGATGGAGGTGGATGTGAAACTATAGTCTTGTTATTTTTTACAATGAATTTAGAAAATGGACAATAGTTATAATTATGGAATTAGGCCTCAAGATGTTTGGAATATTCATAAGGATGTTGATTGGCAAGAATAGTAACCTCGATCCCATCTTTGGGAAACTTGAGGAACTGATATAAGGTAAAAGGAATGGCTTGTACTTCATAGATCTAATGATAACTAAGGAGTATGTTATAAGGCAATTCAATATAAACAATATGAAGCAATGTATTATGTGAAATAGACCCAATAATGATTGACAACTAAATAGTACCTACAAACTCGCTTTCAACATTATCGTAAGCCTTGCTAGTGATTGTCTTTAGTTGAATATCTTTTGTAGTGTATCCCAATATTTGTACCAACTTAAGAGATATGATGTTTATCCCTAAAAAATTATCTATAAGAACCCATTTGATCTTATAGTTTTCAATTATCACTTCAATGTATAGTGGGTTATTGTGGCTAGGTCTAAGTGTAGACATATCTTTTTAATCAAATGTCACTTAACAAAATGAAGATAGATGTCCCATAAGGTTATGGAGTTGTTCAAGGTTTATATAATTGAGAATAGTGGATTTTTGAAAAAGATTGTTCAAAATAGTTCTATGGACTTTATATGTCTATAAGAGATCCAAGATGGAAATCTATGTAGGGCTTTTATTCACTGGGTCTGATAGAATATAAATATTTTCAACATTAGGATGAGATGACTTGGATTTAGTTGGGATAGTAGTCATCTTTGGATCCATTGGTGCAATTTTCACATTAGGTTCTATGGAAAAAGTAGGTAAAGGACCTTGGAGAGTAACTCATGAGCATCTATTTATGACTGCACATCCTAGAGGTGGCAGGGAGCCAATATAATAAAAAAAATAAGGAAAAGGGCCTTGGAGGGTGACTTGTGGGCATCTAGTTACATTGCTCTAATTTTGAGTCAGCAAGGAGCCATTATAATTAGAATAAGGGTGTTATCCATAAATAGTAACCCATGCAAATGGAGTTTTAATAAAATTATTTCAACTTGACATGTTATTAATAAAGAGAGAGGTTATTGACCGTATAATGATGGGTCCCATACTATGAAGAACACAAGATGGTTCGCATGGTTTAATAGTAACAATGGAAATATGGGTTGTATAAATGCATCTCATAGTATTTTTATAGTTGTAAGGCATGTTGTTGTAGCCCACATTATTAGTATGGGTATTAATATCATGATTATGCTCATGTAGATTATGATTTTGATGTTGATTTTAGTTTTTATTATGCCTCTATCCTTGGTTTTGATTGTTCCTTGGTGGTGGTTGATTATGTCAAGGAAAGGGGTCCTTGTAAAGTCCCATATCTTAGTTTGTGTCTTGATTAGGGGCCAGTTTAATCTCAACTTAACCACTCTCAATGAGATATTCAATGATATTTCATAATTAGACATAACAATAAGCACCGTGAACAAAAACATGATGAAATTTACACAATTAATTATCTTTGTACAAATTTGGTATTGGTTGATCTTGAGGAAATGGCCTTGATACTAGCCATATAATTAGGTTAGTTACTATGAGCTTTTATAAAACTATTTCGAATGGTGCTTCTAATTTGCCAAAGACCCTAAAACCACCATGGTTTTCTCTTTGTGGAGGATTTTGATCCAAAACTTATAAGTTTTGATTAAAAAATATTTCAAGAATATTAAAATAACATAGTAATAATGAACTCTCCGAGAAGAGATATTTTATTACTCAAAATTGCAATACCACTATATGTTTATCTCTGGGAAGAGATGTATGATTTCCCTTTTAGATTACATCTTAATTTATACAAATTTTTAAAGTAGGAGGAGGTGGTGGAAGGTCATAAATCTTGAGGGAGATTAAGTTGTTCAACTTCCATGATTTAAAACAATACAGAATTCAAGGAATTATTATTTTTAGAAACTTACTATTTTTAGACTGCACTACTAAAATTGAAATTTGGATAACTTCCATTGGATTTTTGGGGGTAAAAATACATGGAAAAAATATCCATTCCATCTCACCATGATCTCCTCATTCTTATCTTTCCAACGGTTCAAATGATGAGTCAATTGGAGCTACGGTGCAAAATTTATGGCTCCCAAAAGTTTTGTTATCAATTGGGGTAGGACCGTCACCCAAATTGTTGCCTAAATTGTTGCCATGAGCACAAGATGATTCAAATAGTTTAACAATAATAATGGAAATATGGGTATTAATATCATGATTATGCTCATGCAAATTATGATTCTGACCTTGATTTTGGTTTTGATTATGCCTCTATCCTTGGTTTTGTCCTTGGTTTTGATTGTTCCTTGGTGGTGGTTGATTATGTCAAGGAAAGGGGTCCTTTTAAATTCCCATATCTTAATTTGTGTCTTGATTAGGGGCCAATTTAATCTCAACTTCACTACTCTCAATGAGATATTTAATAATATGTCATAATTAGACACAATGATAAGCACCATGAATAAAAACATGATGAAATTTTCACAATTCATTATCTTTGTACCAATTTGGTATTAGTTAATCTTGAGGAAATGGCCTTGATACTGGCCATATAATTAGATTATTTGCTATGAGCTTTTAGAAAAATATTTTGATTTATTCTCCTAATTTACTAAAGACCCTAAAACCACCATGGTTTTCTCTCTATGGAGGCCATATCTACAAGTTAGGTGGTTTGTTAAGGGGAGATAATTATACATTTTTGGCTAATAGAGATTGCACCATTTATAAATGCCTTATTTTAGTCAACCCATTTCTAACCATTTTCTTGTTCTTATTAAAGCCTTTAGGCTTATCTTGCAAAATTATCTTACTAGAAGATGGGGTTTGATTTGAAGTTTAACCATACACAAAGATCTTAACAAGGCCCTTGGTAATAATATCCTTCTTAATCTATATACCCTTATCTATGATCTCCTCAAATGAGTTAGCACAATCTAGATGTAGATTATGCATGACCTCAAGATGTAAGTTTTGTGTAAATATATCTACCAATTATTTGTCTAGCAAATTATGTTGAAAACAACCTGCTAATGCTCTCCATCTCTATAAATATGTAGTGAAGCTTTCTTCATCTCATTGTTTGGCTTTGCACAAGTCAAAAATGGTCAAATCATGCTCTATGTTGTAAGATAAATGGTTAATGAACTTTTCAGATAAGTCATTCCAATCCATAATTGATCCCTTGGATAACTTAAGTAGCCAATCTAAAGCTTGTCCTACTAAACTTGGTGGAAACAATCAAAGTAAAAATATGTTACCGTAATCCACCTCTTGGCATAATACAAAAATGCTTGGATGTGTTCACGTGGGTCACCCTTTCCCTTGTATTTATCAAATTTGGGTGCCTTAAATTGATGCAAAAAGGGGACTTGGAGAATGATTAAATCAAATGGATATGAACATATCTAATTAAATTTGTACTTTTTGATCCTATTCCTAATCTCCAAATGTGACACAATCTCCTTCATGGAGTTTCACTCTTGCATATTTAGTGCATTCATGGGTGGAACATAGTTTTGTTGGGGAGGAATGTGCCCCTATTATTTCTATTGTTGGATGGAATTTGCCGCTATTGTTGCATGGATTTCTGAGGGATTCATACCCTACATTTTTTTACTTGGTTTTGATTTGCTCCTAGATTCAATTAAATAGGCCATTTATTCCTTAGAATATGTTGCCTTGAATCATGCATGTTTTGTTGATTTTGGGGAGTCCTTGGTGTATTCACCAATTTTGTGTTGGTTGAGACAAACTAGCTAAATTGTTTTGATGGATCTCCTTAATTTGAACTAAATGTCTAGGTCTCTATTTTTGTAAAGGAACAAGAAGTTCTTGATGGTTAAATATTGTGTATTCCATGTCTATTGGAACATTTCACACTACGTCTTCCATCTTATTTTTTTCATTTGAGACACCTTGATCAATTGTTGTCATGTCATCAACCAATGTTTGTTTCATAGGTCCAATCACATTTCCTTGTTATTTAGAATAATCATTGTGGATTGAAGTAACAACTAGAGAGTCTGTTAAATCCACAATACACTGATTGGCATATCATTAACTTATCTTCTTAAACTTGTTAACAAGATCTTGATCAGTTGGTTTTGACTCTATAATTATTTCCTTACCTTTGTTAGAGGAATAAGGTATGTTTATTTGAGCAAAAGCTTGATCTTGTTGTTTTTATTCTCCTTCTCTAACTAAGGTGTGCAATTGATCTATATGAAAATATTTAGGTAGTCTAGCACTAGATTATATCAACCTAAGGAGTGCTTCATCTTGGTTCTTTTGATATTCAGTATAATCTCCTTTAAATCCTATAATTATAGGAATGTCCTCAAAGATAATGAAATTATCTTATCCATCATAAAAATTCTCATTCTCATAGCTAGGTCCATAAGGGGCCCCACTACAAGTGAACCTTTGAGTCATATCTAGAAAGGTCTGCCTTATACATTTCACTAAATTTGGATCCATGTTTTGTTAGGAATTAAAAACTTTTTAATCAGATTTAATATAACTATAAATCAAATCTAACTTATGCAATAGCATGCATCATGGAAACATTCCTCAAATCATAGATATTATGAAAGCATAAAAATATTCAATATATGCAAAAATACCCTTAAGGTAGGGAAACACCATATAATACTCCTTTAGGAAGGAATAACTCCATAATGTCTCTTCAAGGGGACAACCTCTAATATCCTCTTATAATAGAAGACTCAATGCTTACTTGATATATTTACCATGATATTCATCTCCTATATATACATCTATCTAACCCATGGATGGGTAACCTCCTAATCCAATGTAGGCCGACCATTACCCAATGTACTACTTCCAAAAGTTACTCTATTATCCTAATATATTGTACCCATATAACTAACTAAGGGGATGTGTGCCACATGTCAGAATTTCCATCAACCCATCTATCATATCCCTAGGTACATAACATTACTTCCCTCCTTGACATGTTTCATCCCCAAAACATAGGCAGAAACCAAATAATGAGTGTGCTTCAAATCATTGCACACTTGTCTCTAATCTCGATCATCTAGCCATCCATATGTGATCTTGGTAGGTGATAAATCTCCAAGATTGTTTCCAAATTCTATTATGCTCCTCTGATTTCATTCATGATCATAATTAGATTGCTTTGGTGTCCAATCATAATTATTCCTCTTTTTATTCCATGTACCATATTCCACTGTGCTACTCTGATTCCAACCATGACCATAGTAGGTATTCTTCCATGCATAGTCATAGTGATTTCCCCATTCATTCCATGTGCCATAGTATTTTTCCTTTGGATTCCATGCATATCCAAAATGATTGGAAATTTGATTTCCTGTATAGACAAAATGATTGTTGTTATGACACTTCCTCACCTGGTTCCATGATTGTTTCCTCTCATGATGATGTGGGTTTCTATATACCTCAACCTTTTCCAATACTTTGACATTATCCACCCTTACTTCTACCTCTTCTACCTTTTCCTTCTTTGTCTATTGAGTAGATGAAGTGTTCATTTGTAGTGTCTTTATCTATATCATCTTAATCTTTATCATGATCTTCATCACCTATTTTAATCTCATCCTCATGATCTACCTGGATTGTTATTAGTTCCTTATACACTATGATATCTTGTAAATTGATCTTATTTTTCTTATACCAAAACTTCATGAACTTTTTCTAAACATTAATATTTATTATTCCCAAAGTATCTAACCATGGATATCCAAGAACTATATCCACATCATCCATATCCAAAGCATAAAAATTTGAATGCAAAACATATTTTTCCATAATGAGCTTCAGATCTTCAAACATTGAAATATTATTACCATCTACTTGAACCTCTTTGATATTCTTTGCTTGAACATGTAGATGCTTGGACACATTCATGTTGATGAAGTTATACTTATTGGTAGGGTTTATGGACACAATAACCCTTTTCTTTTGAATGCATCCATGAAATTGAAAAATTGACTCAAATTTATTTGGAGCCAAACAATTTGAACCTTTATCATCCAATTCTTCTTCTTCTTTTTATTTTTCTTCTTTTTCTTCTTCTTCTTCTTCTTCTTCTTCTTCTTCTTCATTTGCTTCTTCTTCTATTGCTTCTACTACTACTTCTTCTTGTTCTTCTGCTGATTCTTCTATTTCTTCTTCTTTTTCTGCTTCTTCTTCTACTGCTTCTTTTTTTTCTTCTTCTTGTTTTATAGCCCAATGATCTAAAAAGATCAGTTCCATTTCTTTCCATGAAGAAAACCTTTATGTATAGCTCAATTGATCAAACCAATGTAGTGCAGGCCCAGACAAAAAAGAAAGTAATCGTATTTGCCCAAAAGTTTTTGTAAAATGATTCTCCAAAAGGATCCACCATTCTCTAGCATCAATATCATCTTCCCCTGAAAAATTTTGCAACTCCATGATCCACAAAAAAAATTAAGGTTCATGAAACCCTAAAATGTCAAAACTGATCCATAAAATCACAACAAATCACTTTAAACAACTCAAAAAATTCTAAAATTTTGACTGTGCTTCTCTTATATCTTCTTACATCTCTAGTAAAAATTTCGAATAAAATTTCCTTATATTTTAGAAGATATAGCGAAATTATTATAAACACTAAAATAGCAATAACTCCCTCAAAACGAATCCAAAAATCTTTATTTTTTTAATGTGACTTATTTTAAATATTATCCATATCTAGTAAAGAAAATTTGAAAAAATTCTCAACCAATCAAAATTTATTGATGATTCAAAAAAACTAGGGTTTCACTCCACAAATTGCCCAAATCAAAGCTCTGATACCACTTGATATGATCTTGCTATTAAATATATGCAAAAATACCCTTAAGGTAGGGAAACACCATATAATACTCCTTTAGGAAGGAATAACTCCACAATGTCTCTTCAAGGGGACAACCTCCAATATCTTCTTACAATAGAAGATTCAATGCTTACTTGATATATTTACCATGATATTCATCTCCTATATATATACATCTATCTAACCCATGGATGGGTAACCTCATAATCCAATGTAGGCCGACCATTACCCAATGTACTACTTCCACAAGTTACTCTATTATCCTAATATATTGTACCCATATAACTAACTAAGGGGATGTTTGCCACATGTCAACATCTCCATCAACCCATATATCATATCCCTAGGTACATAACAAAAATAGAGAGAATAAGAATCAAACACATATGACACAGATCTACCATGGTTCACCCAATGTGGGATACATCCACCAAGAAAGTTCTCAATATAACTATAATCAAACATAAGACTATAATGAACTCTCATAAACATAGAAAAATCTCTTGTAGAAAATGTTGCACTTTCCCCTGCACCTACACAATGTTGTATCTCACAAGCAACTATACCACACCCTATAATAAACACATGAACTTTGCTAAAACACCTACACTTTGACTCTGATCCTCAAATCCACACCCTAAAAATAAACCATCAACCTCTAAAGGCCATACCACACCTTACATATATAGAAAATGAAGGAAAATCCATAAAAGGAAGAGAAATTGTGCCATGCTTATCCAAGATAAGAATCATCCACTAAGGACAAATCAATTCCACCTCATCAAACTCATCCAAAATCTCTCCAAGAAGGAAAATTCCAAAGATAGAGTCTTCACCTTTTAAGGCACATTTTCCAATAACATGTGATCACAACTAACTCCTTGAAACAAGGAAGGTGTCACCTTGTCCAATAAACAACTAGCTCCCTCAAAACAAGGAATTCAGTATGGGAAAAGGCATCTAAAAACCAACTCCATAAAACATGGAAACATAAAAATTAGATAAAATAAGAAATATTCCACTCACATGTGGATCAAGGTTTCATAAATGGTGGAGTGGGTAAAAATGTTCTCCACACATTTGTGGAGCTCTTTAGGCCCCCAAAATGTATTCTTATGGTCATGTGATAGCCCCAAAAGGATCCACACTCAATAATCTCCCACTTGGAGACCATTTCTCCTAAACAAAATCTATCATTGATCTATGACCACTAAGGCTAACCAAATCTAAACATAGTCTCAACTTGTCTAATGTGGCCACCTTGGTCATCATATCCATAAGATTCTAGCTATTATGAATCTTCTCTAGCTTCACCAAGTTCTCCTCCAAATCTATCCTAATGAATTGATAACATAACTAAATATGTTTCATACTTGAGTGGAAAGTGGAGTTCTTTACCAAATTAATATCAATCTAACTATCATTATGTAGTCTCCCAACTTCCCTCTCATGCCTCAACTCTAGAAATAACTCATGTAACCAAATCATCTCCTTACTAGCCTCTATGGTAGCAACATACTCTACCTCTATGGTTGGCAAATCCACAACCTTCTATATATTCAAAATCCAACTAATTATTGTATCTCAAATAATAAATATATATCCTATCATAGTTCTCATGCTATCAATATCCCCTACCATATCTGAGTCTACATAACCACACAAAGTGGTATCTGATCCACCATAACATAATGCAAAATCCATGGTTCTTCTCAAATACTAAAGAATCCATTTCACTACTTGCCAATGCTCATAACCAAGATCACTCATATACTTGCTCAGAACTCCCACTGTTTGGGTAATATCTAGCCTAATACAAACCATGGCATATATCAAGTTACCAACTATCGATAAGTAAGGTACCTTGGACATCCTAAGCTTTTTAGCTTCCATGTTGGGAAATTTCTCCTCTGATAATCTAAAGTGGCCTACCAAAGGAGTACCAATAAATTTATCATCCAACATGCTAAACATTTCCAAGACTTTATTCACATAATCTGATTAGGATAAGATCAACTTCCTCTCCTTCTTGTCATGAGAAATCCTCATACTAAGGATTTTCTTTGCAATGCCCAAATCCTTCATAGAAAGAGTCACTAAGTTATTTCTTGAGCATATGAATATGTTGTATGTTCTTTCCTACAACTAACATGTCATCAAAATACAAGCATAATATAATAAAGGAACCATCATCAAAATGTTTGATGTACATGTAATGGTCATAATGACACCTTTGGTATTCTTGTTCTAACATAAAACAATCAAATTTATTATACCATTACCATGGAGCTTATTTTAGGCCATACAATATTTTATTTAGTCTACACACATAATTCTCCTTACCTTTGACCTCATATCCTTGTGGCTCTTCATATAAATCACCACAAAGAAAAGAATTTTTTCGCATCTAACTATTCTAAGTGCAAATCTTCAACTACAACTAAACCAAGAATAGTCCTAATAGAAGTCATTATTATAATAATAGATAAAATCTCATCAAAATCAATATCTAATTTTTGTGCAAACCCCTTGACCACCATCCTGGCCTTATAACTTTTTCTCCCTTCATCCTCTTCTTTTATTATAAATATCCACTTGTTTGGAAATGCACTCTTGCCCTTGGGTAGCCGTACCAAATCCCACATTTGGTTCTTTATGAGATATATATGTTCCTCATCCATGGCTTACTCCCACTTCAACTTGGCATATACCTACATTGATTCTTCATAACACTCTAGTTCTCCATTGTCAATGAGTAATAAATAATTCAAAGAAGGAGAAAAATGTTTAGGTGCTCTTCTTACCCTAGAAGACCTTCTTACCATAGGAGTTTGGGGTCCTTGTGTAGAAGGTTCTTGAATTGAATCATTGGATACTTTATCATTCATAATGTAATCCTAAATTGTGTACTCTTTTTGTTCCTATTCTTGTTCCTAATTCTTAACATGACTTTTTCATTAAATACTACATCTCTAGACCAAAATATTTTATTATATTTAATGCTCCATAAATGAAAACCAAAGTTATCCTCACCATATCCAATAAATGTGCATTTCTCTAATTTTGCCTCTAGTTTGGTCATATCCTCTTTCTTAATGAGATCAAAATCTTTGCATCCAAATAATCTAAGAAAATAATAATCAACATTCTTACCAAACTAAGATTATTCAGGGATGCCTCCATCTAAAGGCATAGAAGGTCATCTATTAATCAGATATACTCTCATGTTAACTACTTCTACCCAAAACTATAAAGGCAACCTTGCATGTAACATCATGATCCTAAAACATTATGTTATTGTTATGTTCATCCATTTTATATACCCCATTCTATTATGGAGTTCCTAGAATCATCTATTTCCTATGGATTCCATTATTAGAATAATAGTCAAAGAAAACATTACTATAATACTCACCTCCATTATCTGATTTGAGACATTTTAATTTGAGACATGTTTCATTCTCAACCAAGTATTTCCACTTCTTAAAAGTGTTAAATACATCAGATTTATTTTTAATAAAATAAACCCAAACTTTCATAGTTACATCATTGATAAAAGTAACATAATAATTGTATCCACCAATAGAAGATACCTAAGCTGGTCCCCATACATCTGAGTGTACCAGATCTAACTTATACTCTTTCAGTATGAGTCTAACCTTTAGGAACTTAACTCGCTTCTATTTCCCACACACACAATTTTCACAAAATTTTAGATCTAGATCTTTCAATCCAGACAACTTATCTTTTAAGATCTGCATGCCCTTATGGCTCATATGGCTGAGCCTATAGTGCCACATAGTTTCATCTCCATATACAACTAAATCAATAGAATCAACACTACTATTTAAATATAAAGTACCAACTTTCTTACCTCTCAAGATCATAAGATAACCTTTGGTAACTTTCCAAGAATCTATAGTAAACAATACTAAACATCCCTCACTACCTAATTGCCCCACTAAAACCAAATTAGGTCTCAACATAGGCATGTGTCTAACATCCTTAAGGATCCATGTATTCCCATTTTGTATTTTAAATTGAACACAACCTTTTCCTACTATCACACATATTTCATCATCACTAAGATAAATATGTCCTATATTCTCTTGAACATAATCAGTAAATAATGCATATGTGGGGTGGCATGAAAAGAAGCCCCTGAATCTAATACCCAAGACTCAAAAAAACTATCTATAGAAAGAATTAAGACATATTAATGTCACATTTAACTCATTAATTTTCTCCTTGTTGGCATTCTTATCCCAAAGTAACCAAAAATATTTCTTTGAGTGTCCACTCTTCCCATAATGCTAGCATATCATCTTGGATCTAGATCTAGACTTAAATCTACCTTTTCACTTTCCATGGTTGCTTTTGTTCTTGTACTTTTTCCTCCCTCTAGTATCAATAAATAAATCATTACCTGAAGATGATTCACTAGTGTTTTTCTTTCAAATCTCCTTGCTAAGAATCACACCTACAACATCCTCAAAATTCAAGCTTTTCTTGGCAGGGACTGCATTACTCACATCCATAACCAAACTGTCCCAACTATCAGGTAAAGAACATAAAATTATAAAAGCTCTAACTTCATCATCAAAATTTATTATAACTAAATTTAGCATACTTAAAACCATATTAAAATCATTAAGATGATTATAAACTGAACCATTCTTAGACATTTTCATGTTAAACAATCTTTTCATAAGAAAAATTTAATTAGAAGTAGAGGGTTTCTCATATAAATTTCCAACTTTATCCATGAGATCTTTTGTGGTTTTCTCATAAAAAATATTAAATACCATAGAAGATGCAAGGCATAATTAAATGGCTCCCAATGCCTTCCTATCAATTAATAACCAATCCACATCACTCATACTTACAAGTTATTCTACTTTTCCCTTGAAGGGGAGATGTAACTCCTTTTGATATAGGTAATCTTCTATTTACATTTTCTACAAACCAAAATTCCTACCATCAAACTTCTCAACCCTGAATTTGATCTCTTCTCCCATATCTCCCACTCAAGCTAATAGCCTTCTTACGATTTACCACTTCAATAAAACACACAACCAATAACTCTAATACAAGTTGTTAGGAATTAAAAACTTTTAAATAAAATTTATCATAGCCATAAATAAGATCTAACTTATGTAATAACATGCATCAGGAAAACATTTCTCAAATCATAGATATTATGAAAGCATAAAAATGGAGAGAATAAGAATCAAACACACATGACATAGATCTACCATGGTTCACTCAATGTGGGCTACATACATGAAGAAAGTTCTCAATATAACTGTAATCAAACACAAGACTAAAAGGAACTCTCATAGAGATAGAAAAATCTCTTGTAAATTTTTTTTCACTTTCACCTACACAATGTTGTATCACACAAGATTCTATACCACACCCTACAATAAACACCTGCACTTTGCTAAAACACCTATACTTTGACACTGATCCTCAAAGCCACACCTTGTAAATAAACCATCAACCTCTAAAGTCCACACCACACCTTTTATATATAGAAAATGAAGGAAAATCCATAAAAAGAGTAGAAATTATGCCATGCTTATCCAAGATAAGCATCATCCACTAAGGACAACTCAATTCCACCTCATCAAGCTCATCTAAAATCTCTCCCAAAAAAGAACATGTAAAAAATAAAGTCTCCACCTTTTAAAGCACATTTTCCAACATCATGTGATCAAAACTAACTCCTTGAAACAAGGAAGACATCACCTTTTTTGATAAATAACTAGCTCCCTCAAAATAAGGAAGTCAACATGGGAAAAGGCATCTAACAACTAACTCCATAAAACATGGAAACATAAAAATTAGACAAAATAAAGAATATTCCACTCACATGTGAAGTAAGGTTCCATAAATATGGAGTGGGGATAAATGTGCTCCCCACATTTGTGGAGCTCTCTAGGCCCCCAAAATTTATTCTTATGGTCATGTGATATCCCCAAAGGGCTCCACACTCAACATGTTTTTGAAAACATGTAAACAAGGTATGGGACTTGATCTTTCTTCTAAACAAGTGACTAAGGTACCAAAGAGACTATAAAAAGAGGGTGGTTTGGAACCACACAAAAATAGAAGAATGCATTCACAAAATTACTCAACCTTGGGTAGGGTTGAAATCATATAAATTGGAAAAGGGTATGATAACTTAAAAATCTTAGATTTTCATTAGTACACTAAAACATAGACTTTTGAGATACATCGATACCATAAAATCTAGTTCAACTTAGATGAAATACTACTAGAAAACTAGAAGAAAGCCCTTCAGAGTAGGAAGGAGATAATATGAACCAAAAAACTCATGATGTGGAAACATGAAAAAAATCCTAAGTATAAAGCTAAAACCAAATATGCAGCACAACATCACCACATGGTAATAAGAATGGTAGCATCAAATGTGTTCTAAGACTCAAATTGTGAGTGATATAATAGAATGACTTGAGTCCACCAAATATGATAATATGATAATGACTCTATAAACAACCCTTAATTCAAATGAGAAATTGAACCCAAGTTAAAATAAGTCAAGTGAAAATAGTGAACCTAATTTAACACAACAATCTTTAAAATTTAGAAAAGTCCAATTTTGAATTTAAATTATCAATGAGGGACTTAAGAAAATTTGGCAAATGATCTACACTCAAATTGGAAGCATAAATGCACCAAAAAGGATGATATTACACAATGTTCTAGTTAACAATTTGAATAAGGAAAATATGATTTTCACTTGGATAGCATGATGCCTCTTTGTTTAAGAAATTTATGGACAATGTGTTAGGTTATGATGCTTGGTTAACAAGGAATTTTTGACCTAAAATAAGACTAAGTAATCTACTAATACAAATATAAAGTAACTAATTAATCATCTTAAGACCTAAATTGATAAGGTGTGGCAAAGTGGGCAAGTTAACTAAACTAGAATGTTTTTGAATGTTTTTAGATGGATCCCATGCACAAGACTTTCACATAAAAATGCAAAATAATCAACACTTCAATTATGTCTATGTCATATGGCTTGTTGGAAGAAGTTATTTCCTTTTTACAACCATTACATCCATCTCTTATTTAATGTAGTGTGATGTCCAATATGATCATATGCCCTAAGCTTAGCCTAATTCAGTGCACATAGGAGATGATTTAACCACTCAAACCACCATCCTTTAGTGAGGTGATCCAAATTTATATACTCCCCCCATGGATAGGGTTGAAGATGATGTCAAGAAATGAAACCCCAAGTCAAAGCTTCCCTAAAGAACTTATGGGAGCTGATGAAGTCCCCATCAGAAGCCAAGAGGCAAAAATAAAAACCAACTTAAAAGAGCTTTAAAGGTTGTTTCTAGATCACCCAAGCCATTTAGGTCTTAGGGAGAACCTTCATAACTTCTCTTTTACGCCTTTAGACTAAGTCACTATGAAATAAAGATGGCATTTTTTATCCCATAATTTCTCTATAGGGGACAGGGGGATATAATACACACACAACTTTATTTTTTCCAATCAATTCTAATAAAGCAATGATTTATTGAAGATAAAATTTGAAATGTATTCAATTTTAAATCACTTAAATCAAAAAGTTTACTGATGTTCTTTGGCCCCTTAGTGAACCTAATTTAACACAACAATCTCCAAGTTTAAATTTGGAAGAAACAACCACAAAAACTACACAATAAAACATCTAAGTTCTTCCTTAAGCACCAAAATAAAGTTCTTAATACTTTTTAAGCACTTAAAAAGAGGTTAGAAAGATTAGGTTAAGCTTATTTAGATCACTTTTCAAGTTGGCCCTGCGAGGAAAAAGTTAGAGTTTCATTTAGCCTTGAAACACTTTTCCAAATGAGATAAATAACTTTACAAAGTGAGCTCTCAAGTTTCACATAGTGTAATCCCACTACTTCATAGTGAAATCCTACTGCTCTACAAAATTGTGACTCAGACATGCAATATCTTAATACTACTTAGGTTAGTTTAACAGAAATCACAATATTACTACGTAGGCTAATAATCCCACTACTTGGGTTGTTTAACAGAAATCACAATATTACTACGTACAATCCCACTACTCAGGTTGATAATCCCACAACTCAAATTGATAATTCTACTACTCAAGTTGACAATCAAGTAACTCAGGTTAACAATCCCACAACTTGGGTTAACAATCTTGTGACTATCGAGTTATGGTATTACAATAATGCAACAAGTGAATTGTAGGGTTGCAATATCACTACATACAAGTAGCGAGGTTGTACTATATTTAGAAAATCTATAAACAAAATAAATTTTAGTCTAGAAACACAATTTAAATGTAATATAATGACTTTAAATGACAAAATTATGACTATGTGAGTTGCAAGATTGTAGTCTAGAGGACAAAACTGTGACTCACAGTAGTAAAATGGTGACTTCCTAAAAAAGGGATTTTTGCTCAAATTTTCACTTTATTTTCTCCCACATTCAAAGATTATACAAGGAAATGTTTATTAATTTGTTTTTAGGTGATTCTTAATTGAATTTTTAGGGTATAGTCCCATTGAGCATGCCAAAATGTAAAGTGGATTACGAAAAATGTTAGTCAAGCATTAGTCTAAAAAATCAAACAAAAATGCATAGAGAGCTAATTAAATCAAGCCAATTTATTCATGTGGGGTTTTGCTAATAACAATAGGATATAAATAAAATAAATTAAATTATTACCTTCCGAAGTGACTCCATTACTCAAAATCAGCTTAAAAACATGTTCTCCCCTTGATCGAGCACTCTTGTCTTCATTAACAATGGTGGAAAACTCCTCCAATGTCTCAAGAACATTCCATAAAATGTAGGCTCATGATATTGAACCTATCTAATTGGCTATAAAATGAAGCTAATCAAAATATTACTAATATAATAATAAAAAATACAAATGAGTTGTGAAGAGATTTTATCATTATTACATTACAATAATTTAGCTTAAAATGATGTTCATGGCCTCTTTATTTATAGATTTTTGAGATTGATCAGAATGAATTATGAGCACCTATCTTGAGATCAAGATGTGTGGCCAAGAATCCATTAAATTTTGGAGGCTAAAATCAATAAATGTCCTCATAATTATTTGGGAAGAAGGGGCATTAATGAGGCATGGGAGGCCATGATTCAAATATTTTATGCATTTATGATTTAGGGATACCTTTCCAAGAAATGATGTCATTAGGTGATGCAGTTAATAGAAATCAATTTCAAAAAATAAATATTCAACAATCTCCATGGAAAATCCACTTAATATCTTGATTTAGATTAATTATCTTTAAACAAGATTAATCAACATTTATGCAATTATTTGGAAATAAACCCTAAATTAATCAAAATGGTCAAAAAGTCATATTATTGGGTCATAATTTGACTCGAGAAGAACTAGAAGGTGATGTTAGTTGCATTGGAATTGTATTCCCATTTAGGATGTTTATAACACAAAATAACAAATGCACATGATGTGTACTAATGAATTAGAAGAATAAGAGTGATCTAGAGCATACAAAGGCAATATCATCATTGTGACTTGAAAAAAAATGATCAAAGTTAAGAATCACATAAAATGCATTGCCCCATTTAGGGATACTTTGGCCTAAATTAGCACTTGCAAATAATAATTTCAAACTATTTAGGGTGTTTAGTGATTTTGACCTAAAAATGTGCATTTGAATGCAATTTGAGTAAGATTGACATTTTCAACACAAATAGTGTTAAGAATTAGATGTCTATAGGTTTGACCTAGGGCTAGGTTTTGGGTAATGGTTTTTATTTTTGGATTTAGAATGATAGGTTAGATGAAAATTTGTGGTGTTAAGGTAGATAAGGGAGGGTAGGGGTAGGTTGGCTTGTGTGAGTTATGGTGAGGGTAGGTAAGTGTTATGTAGGGGTAAGGAGTGTTTTGATCACCAAAAGTCATGGGATAGAGACCATCAATAGTAATTTTAAGTTGTCACTAGTCCCTAATGACCATCGGTGGTTGAAGATTAACCATCAGCTATTGATACTTGATCATTGATAGGCTATATTGTGGTGACCATTAGTGGTTGATATCTAACCATTGGTAGTTGATTATAAGAATAGTTGATCATTGGTGATCGGTAGTTAGAAGGCTAAGGTTGAAAGTCTTGGTAAAGTATTGATAGTTAAGGTGATGGGTTGAGGTTTGGTGAATGGTTAAGGTTTAAGGTGAGTGTAGAACTAGTTAAGGTCAAGGGTAATGTTGTTGGTTTATAGGTAATGGTTAATATTAGGCGTTAGAGATAAAAGTTATGTTGAGATGAATGTTTTAGGGTGGGGTTTGAATGTAGCCTAAGGGTTCATAATAGATGGTTTTTTTTAAGTAAATGTGTAAGGGTGTAGGTGATGGTTAAGATGAGATAGGTGAAGATAAGATAGGCTAGAGGGAGTGACATAGATGTTGATAAGGTAGAATAGGCATATTTGATTTGTGAGTCATGGTTATGGGTCGAATGAAGCAAAATTCATAAGGTGATTAGGAGTTAGGGGTAATAGGTATATTTTATAGGCAAAATATGTCAATGAACTATATTGTTTTAGTTTTTTCTATCAAAACCTATAGGCATGGGAGAGGATATAGATAAGGGAAAGAGTGCCCTAAATTTTTGATGAGTTTTATCGAGGTGTGACTACTGATGACTAGGCTCACATGGAAGACATGGACCTAAATGTTATGATTCATTACCAACATGTACCTTGAGACATGATGATATTAATGGAACTCATCAAGAGATAGGATATTCATAGGATCATGAAACTATCCATACAAGGAGAGATGATCTACCACATTGAGAGGGAGGATTAGGATGAGCTTATGGAGCTTTTATATGGAGATGACATGGATTTTATGAGGTGGCATTGTAAATACTTCCACTACACTACACTGTACCAAAGGGATAGGGATGTGAGGAGGCTATTCACCATGATGATGATAGTGGTGATGTGTTATGCATTACTTGATTCTAGTAGTAAGAGGTTTCCTTATTGTTGTTTGGGGTGCTAGTGGATATGTTTTTGGGTCACATAGTGTTTCCATAGGCACCTGTGATGTTAGTTTAGATTTACCAAGAGTTATTAGTCTTTTTCATCCACTAGATATATGGGATTAGTGTTAGCTTCATTATTCATTATTGGGATTATGAGCACATCTGGGTTCTGAGATCGAAGGGGTTGTAGTGGGAGGGTTACACTCAGATGGGTTTATGAGTTAGATACATGTGGTATAAGGAATGATTATTATCTCTTTAAACCAAGAGGAGGGTCACATGATATTGACTAGTTCAAAGGCTAGCTAGATGCCTTAGTCATAGAAGATGTGATTTGGAGACCATATGTTAGGTTTCTAGGGTGGGTACATTATAAGAGACATATTCTATCCCTATAGAGCTACAAATGGATATATAGTAGATGGGATGGTGAGATAGATATGATACCATTTGATAGGGTATGGTAAAAATTTATATTAGTGTAGGGCATCCTTAGGGTGTTCTTAAGGTACAGGAGGGAGGATGCAGATTTCTCACTACCCTTTCCATAGCTAGTGCATGATTTTATTAACCATGAGGAGCTACCAGTAAGGATAGAGATAGATGATGTAGGTGTTATAAATGGGTTTCCTACATGGTACCAAACACTTTATGACATAGTTGATATTAGTCATGAGGATGGGGGTCATTAGGATGTGGATGTGGATGATAGAGGAGATGGGAAACATGTTTAGATGTTAGGAGTTACCCTAGATGTATAGGTAGTGACTGAAGAGAGGGACTAGGCATGAGTGGCTTTAGCCATATCATAGGCATCCTTGGTAGTATCATAAGCATTGCCAATAGTAGTGTAGGGTTAGTTGGCCATTGTTATAGGTGAGAGAGACCAAGCTAGGTATGAGCTAGCCTTGGTAATAGAGGAGAGAAATTCTCTCTAGTAAGCAAGGGTGGAGTATCATCAACTATAGGACCAATAGGTATTATTCACATGTAAAGATATGTAGTGACTATGGAGGATCTATGATACTATGAGGCCTTGGTATTCAAGCATTATCTAAATGAGCTAGGTAGGTGCCTCTTCTAGAGATTACCAAAGAGTCATTATGAACATATCTATGTCATAGAAGGTATAGACTGATTGGTGTGGGAAGTCTACCTATGAAATCCAATTGCATCTTCCAAATTATTTTTCTTTTATTTGATTATTTGATAATATGTCTTTCATTATTTTTTTATTACTTGGGAGGGTTTAGAAAGTTGATCGATGCAAGAAGCTTCCAAATAAATACTATGCTTTGACAAATGATTTACTCATCCATCCTTCAAGGGAGTGGTCTAAGTTTGTGTGATTTGTGTAATGTTTTTGATATTTGTCCTTCATAGGAATAGTCTACCTAATATTGAGAAATGTTGATATGTTTTTAGTAGCTATCCTTTAAGGGTGTAGTCTATAGATGCTATGAATAACCCTTTATTACTTTTTTTCTTATGAGTTTTATTGATATAAACTTGTTTATATAGGCTTAAAGGTTCTCCTTTTATGAAGGCAAAACTAAAATCGTAATAAGGTTGAGTAGGTGTGAAAGAGTTTAAGGTGACAATGAACCCATCCTAAAAAAGGGGTAGAAAGTACCATAAGAATCATACCATGGGTAGATCCATGGTAATATTTGTTTGAGATTAAGCTATGATTGTGACAGATAATCACATGATTCAATTTTAATCAATCACCCCTAAAATAGGGAGATGAATGTGGTTTGAAAGCAAGGGATGAACTTAAGTTAGACAAAAGGTGAATTTGATCCTTTTTAACAAAATAAAGGATGTAGATGTAAAGCATTGAGGGGCTAAGGTTATGGGTTTCCCTATAGAGAGGATAATTGGTAAGCTCCTAATCCATACTTGTGTGTTATGATATAAGGTCCAAGACAATTGAAAGCAAACTTGCCTCACTTACTTTTCTCCATATTGGTGACATGTTTATTTTCCTTTAGGACAAGGTCCCCGATATTGAATTATTTCACTTTAAGGTATTTATTATAAGAAAATTTGATGCATTATTAATAGACACAAAGATGGGTCAGTATATCTAAATGACACTCATCAAGTATCTCAAGTTAGGCTAAACATTCTTGATGATAATCCCTCTCAGAGATGAGATCTCTCAAAGATGTGAAAAAAGAGAAAATTTAGACTTTGAGAAGCAAGACAACCTTGGATCCAAAAACTAAATAAAAAAAGGTAAAACCTATAGGGTTTTGAATGCTAGTATGATATTCCCATAAGGTGAAGGGGATGTGTAAATTTCAATACTAACTAGATACATTATCCATTTTAGTGAGCATATTGTTGAGAGTTTTGTTGGAGGATTCTACCTATCTATTTACTTCAGGATGATAGGGTGAAGATAGGATTAAATTGATGTTGAATGCATCATAAATAACTTAGACTTGTTTATTTTTAAAATATTTTCCATTATCAATGATGATTTTGTGAGGAACAACAAAATGATAGATGATGTGATGATTGATAAAGTCAATAATATTTTCCACTTTGGTTGAGACATGAGGAATAGCCTCTACCCATTTTGTAAAGTACTCAATCAAAGTGATGATATAATGATGTCACTATGAATAATGGGGGTTAATTTCACCAATAAAGTCTAGACCCCATTGTGAGAAGGGCCAAAAATCTATAGATACATGAAGACTATGGCTAGGTACATGAGGTAAATTTGTATGTTGTTAACTCTTAACACACTTTTTCACATAGTGACAATAGTCTTGGTTAAGGGTAGGCCAATAATAGCCAAGATGAAGGATGTTTTTAGTGATGATGATGTCACTAAAGTGTCCCCTATAGATCTCATCATATATTTTATTGATAGCATAAGAGGCCTCGTAACTATGTAGGTAGCAAAATAGGAGACCATAAAAACCATATTTATAAATAATTCCCCCAGTATGGTATAACATGAGGTAATCTAGATAAATTATCTTCAATCATTATATGAAAGACTAGAAGGAATGATTGTAAGGTTAAGATAGTCTAAGGTCTACTGATACTAAAGGTCAGGTTGGGACTCCTCCACATTGAAGATGGTGGGAGAGTCTAGTTTGACATAATAAGGTTGGATAAATTTGTGGATAATAATAGATAGCTTAGATTTAAAGGGTGAAAATGGGATCTAAGAGTTAAGGTAAGCCATCATATCAATAAAATTATTCATATATCATGGAGTGGTTTGGATATGGTAATGTTCAAATGATGCTAAGAGTACATTAGCTAATTATTTGTATTATAGTAAAACATCATTATTATATTGATAAGAGCTATTGATTTGATTGACCATGAGTTGAGAGTCACCAAAAAAATTTATCATTTTGACTCACAACACCAATTCAATTTGAAGGCCTATTACTAGGGCTTAATACTCATCCATATTATTGATACATTTAAAATCTAGCTTCAAGGATAAAGGAAGAGGTTCAACATGAAGGGTAATAATGATGTTGCTAGATTCCCCACCACATTGACACTTTGATCCATCAAAGAACATGGTCACTTAGAGAGGTGAATTCTACTTGAGAGAGGGTCATAATGGACTAATCAAGAAACTCAAGAAGAGGAGGTTAATTATCTTCTCAGGGTGCATCGGCCAATTAGTCATTAATGACTTTCCCTTTAATTTAGTTTTGCTAAATAAACTCAAGGTCAAACTTAGCCAAAATCATGAGCCACTTAGACATACATTAGTTTTGGTATGGATTTTAATGTATATACTTGAGTGGCTTAGTATAAGTTATGACATAGGTCTTGTGGTTGAGAAGGTAGTGGTGAAGTTTAGTGGCTATGAATACCAAGGCTAGGCAAAGTTTCTTAGTATGGGTGTACTGAGTCTTATACTCTAAAATCATGTGACTAATGTAGTACATGGTTTGCTCTTTGTGTTTTTCATCTTGATAAGTGAGCATTACCCCTAAGGAGTGGTCAATGATAGAGATATAAAGGTAAAGAGGTTGATCTTCTTTGGGAGGAGTGAGGACAGGTGGAGATAAAAGGTATTTTTTAAGCAATCAAAGGCCTTGTGATAGTCATTATTCCACTTAAAAGTTACATCCTTCTTTATAAGGTGATAGAAGGATTGGCACTAGTATGAGAGCTAAGAGATAAAGTAATGAATGGATTGGAGTTTCCCTTGTAATCTATGGAGTTTCTTGAGGTGGGTAAGATAAGGCATGTCAAGGATTGCTTTGATTTTGGTTGGATCAACTTTGATCCCCTGAAGGGAGATGATAAATCCAAGGATATTTCTTGACAAAACCCTAAAAATAAACTTCTTAGGGTTAAGGTAGACATGGTAATAGATGATTTATTCAAAGATAATCTTAAGGATAGCCAAATGGTCTTTATGATATTTGGATTTTTCCAAAGTCATCGACATAGTCTTTGATAATTTTATGAATAAGGTCATGGAAGATGTAGGGCATAGTGTGTTGGTGGGTTGCACCAGCATTTTTTAGTCTAAAAGGCATGACCCTATAGCATAAATTCCCCCATAGGGTGATAAAGGTGGTTTTATGTTGATTTCTTAGGGTAATTAGGATTTGATTATAACCCAAGAATCCATCCATAAGAGATAGCATCTCATGGCTGGCTATAAGATCAACTAGTTGGTCAATGCTTAGTAGAGGAAATTTATCCTTTGGGAAAGCAAGGTTAAGGTCATGAAAGTCTATACAAATTTAGAGTCCCCTTATGGCTTTGGTGATAGGTACAATGTTTAAGACAAACTAGGGATAGTCAATGGGTTGAATGAAATTGATGGATTATAGATGTTGAATTTCTTCTTTAATAAAGGACTATGTGAGGGTGCATTCACTAAAGTTTTTTCCTAATGGTATTGGCATCACATTTGGTGACTATGTTGTGGGTAGTGATGGAAGGGTCGATTCCTGACATGTCACTATAAGACCAAGAAAATGCTATGTTGTGGTCTTTTAAGGAAGGGAAGCCCTGAAGCTACTTAAAATTTAGTGATTGGCCAATTTTGATAGTGTGTGGGCTGTTTAGAGTGCCCAAGTTGATATCCATGGTGGATTAATTCAACATGGTTGAAGTCTCAAGAGGAAGAGATTTGTGGATATAAGAATCTAGTGCACCAAGATAGGTGAGAATAGAATCATTATCCTAACACTAAATGGTTTTAATGGTAGGAGAGTCATCACCTATCATCTTAGGATAGATCAAATGAATGGTTAGTATCACCCCATCCTTTTGATAAGTTAGGGTCTAAGGCTAATCATGTTGATGAAAAAAAAGTTAGGGGGATGATGTCAAAATCCTTAGCTATCAATGGTGGAATGGATGGTGAGGATGGGATGTATTTGTCAACAATGGTGATAGGAGGTAGGTTGGTTTATTTTTCAAGGGGAGTGAAGGCCATGCTTTTCATGAGGTTTTTGGGTTCTTATTGGAAACAACTCATGTCATCTGTGTTTGTACCAACCTAGACCAAATCCCTACCAAGCACACTTATAAAGGTATGTTTGGGTGAATTTTTGTTTATCTAGATAGAAAAACAAGAGGTAAATGATCGAGGTGAAAAATAAGTGGCAAAATTGTGAAGGGGTTTATCAAGTCCTCCATAGATGAAATTAGTTTGAAAAGTTGAGGGTTTGAAAGGAATAATGGTTCCAACATTAGGGCCATAACCAAGTTGGTGGTCAAGTTTCCCATACTTTTAAGGAGTAGAAAAAGCATCAAGGGTCAAAAGGTGATACTCCCCCAATGAAAGACATTGGAAGGTTAATTCCAAAGGGTCCATTGTGGGTATTTGGGTAGAAAGGATAAAGGAACTAGTGAATGCTTCATTGGTAGAGTGGGGTGGGACTTCATATTTTACCAGTGAAGGTTTTTTGGATGGAGGAAGGAGAACATCATTAGGTTGGTACATCATGTTGCATGATGTGAAAGGGTTTGAGTCTATTTTTATAGTAACAACTTGACCCTCATGCTCAAATTTGATGCACTAATGTAGGGTGGATATGACACAACCCATGGAATGAATCCAAGGGTGTCCCGATAAGATTTTGTACTAAGACTCTCCTTCCAATACATAAAATATCTCAAGAAACATGTGGGTTCCTAGGAAAATGTGAAAGACAACAATTCCTAAATTTTTGGCCATGGTATCATTGAATGAGTGAAGCACTACTGAGGTTTATGACATGATGTTCTCATGTAACTTGAGTTTGTTGTATGCATGGGAAGAAATGATGTTGATACTATCTTGTCCATCAATCATAACCCTCTTAATGCATGTCTAATTGATACAGGTGGTAATGAAGAGAGGAGGGTCTAGATCATCTATATGGATAGAAGGTATTTATGAATCCATGAAGGTAACAAGGTTGGAAATGTGAATGGATCCAATGAATCTGGATAAAGGTTGAGGATATTCTAGCCTAACCTCCATAGATTAAAAGGCTTCTATTAATTATTGGTGATGATGGGGTGAAGTATTGAGCAGTTCATATAAACTCATCTTTATCAATGTTTGGTGAAATTGTTTTAGAACTACTTTTTGGATTGATTTAGATGGATTAGGTTGAGAGGGTCATAATATGGACACTTTGGTTTTTATTGAAGGTGAAGGTGGTTGGTGTTGGCTAGGTGGTTGGATGGTGGAAGAGGGATATGTCTATGGAATGGAGACCTTAGTCTTTCCCTTATCTTTTGGTTGAGACTATTATTGTGTGACCACATGGATGGTATGGATTGGGGGAGGAGTCAAGCTAGATGGTTTCTTAATTTCCTCTTCACTCTAAGGTGAGAGTAAAGGAGTAGGTAGGTGTTGGTCAATGGTTGTTGATTCTTGGATCAGTGTGGTACTCATGGGGAGCTCATCTAATAATAAGTTATCCTCATGATACATATAATGAGCTATCACATGGAGAAATTTATAGTTATTTGTGTCATCCCTAGGTGTCTTATGGTATGAACATATCAGTTTGTCATTATACCAAGATGGCTTAGGACTGTGTGGGTCAAATGGTCTGATAAGTGGCAAAATTAAGAAAGATGTTTGTAGTAACCTCTATAGGATGGTTGAGTAATATTTGGGTAATAGTGGAAAATTCATAGGGGTCTTAGGTCTGGTAGTTAAAGTGGAAGTCATTTTAGGAGTGGGCTTGGTAGTGGAGGTTTTAGGTAAATGAGCATTCTTGGTAGATAGTTTTGACTTTGGTAGAGAGGTTGATAGTTTGGGGTTAGAAGGTTTTGGGGTAGACATTTGGGAGACAAGCAATTTTTTTTAAGATGATGGGGAGATAGGAGGTATGCCCATGGGTGGCTTGGTAAAAATAGGTTTGGATGAAATTAGGAGGGATGGCATAACCAAAAGTGGTAGATGGGTTTTGATTGGGATGGTTGGTTTCCCAATTAAGGTAAAGGGGTGAGGCCCTGAAATAGAGGGTAAAGTGGAGAGGGGAGGTAGAGTTTTAGTTTTTGGATTCTTAGGTGGTGTTACCTTATTTATTGGCTTATCTTAGGTTTTTTTTATAGTTATAGTGGGGCTTAAGTCTAACTTTACTGATGAGTGAGTAATGTTCTGAATAGGAAATATGCCAAGATTTTTAGTCGGTCTGGATAAAATGGTAGAAGGTGATTTAGATATTTTGTGTGAGTTTGGTTTTGATGATACTACCATAGTTTGATGGGTAGAGGTGTTTGATTGTTGGGTTGTGGTGATAGTGGATTTAATAGTGGAAATGGTAGGTTGTTCTAATAAAGAAGGTTCATGTTTAGTTTTATAGAGGAGCCCAAGTTGTTACCAAAAAGTGGCCTAATCTTGGTTAGGCTCAGATAAGAATTCCAAGTTTTAAACCAATATAGAGAAAGGTTTATAGATGGGTGTAAATCCCCTAGTATTGGATGCAAAGGATAGGACCAGGTGTTGAGGGGAAGGTAACTCCTTAGTGGGAGGTGTAGGCAAACTGATTTATTCTTTAGGAGTGCTTGCTAAAGGAAGAGTGGATTATTGTATGATTGAGGAAAATGATAAAGTGGGAATGGTTTCCTCCTCTGATGTGCATATCAAAGGAGAGGTTGGTGAATCCACTACCTCAATAATTAGAGTAGAGTAAGAGGTGATTTGGTCAATGGTCTCCTTATTAGTAAGTCCACTAAGAACCATATTTATAGTATGGGCCTCATGAGCATGATATATTTTTCTTTATTTTCACTGTTGGTAGAAATAGCATGGTTGGAAATGGTTATCTAAAAATGTCAAGTGATTGGTTTGAGGGTGTATTTAGGTTGTAAAACATAAGTTATCCCTTGTCAATGAGAGTCTGGATAACATTTGTGAAGGTGTTACATCTACTAGCATCATGTTTAATGAATCGGTCAAAGGCACATTATTCATTCTCCTTGTACCAACTAGGTGTAGGATGAGAAGAATTGAATTGATGTGGAGGTTCAATCGGTGGCTATTTTATGATATTAACCTTCAACAACTTATCTAAGACTAAAGCATATGACTCCCTTAGTAGAATAAATTGCTTTTGATTCTTATGCTTTGGGTTCCTAGTATTTTGAATGGAGGAACTAGAAGAGTTATATTGATTAACAATGGGTGGAGGGGTGGTTTTAAGGACAACCACATTCAAAGTTCATTTATTTTTGGAGTTAGTGTTGGTTTGGGTGTTGGGTTTGGAGGAGGAAGCCTCATTTATTTTGAAGGTGGAATTCTTATTTCTCAATTTCAACTTCCCCTCATCAATGGCCCTATTTTGTAGCTTTCATGTCATGGTGAAAGCTTCATCAAAGGTCTTGAAGATTTGGACCCGTAAAGTAGAGGAGACATGTTTGGCATAGGCTTGAATAAATAGTTCAATCAGCTTAGGTTAGATAGAGAGAAGGAGAGTTGGTTTATTATACTTATCTAATAGGCCACAAAATCAGCAATAGATTCATCGTCAAATTGTCAAATGGAGTAGATATTAGTGATAGAGACTTTCTTAGAGATGTTTATGGAAAATTGATATAATCAAATTTGAGATAGTTGGGTAAAATAAAAGAGGGGGTGATTTGTAAAATCAATGTACCAATATAGTGTTAGACCTGATAGAGACATGGGGAAGGTGTAAAGAAGGAGAGCATCATCATAAGCAATCATATAACATGAATGTCTACATCCTCTCAGGTGCTATTGAGGGTCCTCCTTACTCTAAAACTTTAAGAACTGTGGGAGTTATCATTGAGGAGGATATGGTTGACTAGGTATAAATTGATGAATTAGTCCATTATAGATTTGGTTATATGACAAAATATTATGAGCTCTAGAAATGGATCATTCCAAAGTAGTCATTTTATCTATTAACATCTTGACAAGCTTAGTTTGGGCTTGTGCACCCCCATAGTTGTAAGGTAAGTTATGTTGGGTTTGGGTAGGTGTGGCATATGTATAGTTTTTTGGGGGTTAAGAGGTTGACACATGTTGGTATGTGGACATGGGTGGTAGGGATGATGCCACATATGAATATATGGAGATAGGTAGTTGGGTGGAAGATAGAGGTATATACCCTTGTGGGTTAGGGATGTAGCTCGATTTGGTGTGATGGGAACCTATTGATAGATTAACATAGGTTAGGTAGGAGGTATGGTTGGGTTATTTGATAGAGGGTAGGTGGTAACTTTGGTACTGATGAGTAGAAGGGTAAAAGTTATGGGAACCACCAAGCTCTGAAATGGAGTGCAAGTAAGTAGGTTAGAAATGGGAAGAATGGTGGTGGCACTAGTATGGGGTACTCTTATAATAAGGGAAGTACTCATGTCCAAAGTTTGGGTTGCTCTTATACTAGGAGGGGGGTTGCTCCTATACTAGGAGGATTATTAGCTAGGGAAGAAGGTGCTTGGGCATTACTTGGTTGAGTGGGTTGGTTTCGAATGGTAGTATCAATGGGGTTATTAGTATAGGATGATGTCTAGGTGACTAAAGGTTGAGTGTATATGGTGGAAATAGAAGAGTTACCCATAAGGTGGGTTGGCATGCCATAGGATGGGTTAGTAGGTGAAGCTGAAGTAGGGGTATGATGAGATATGGTGTTAAGGTAATGTTGGAGGGATATGGGTTTGTTGTCTATAAATTTGGCAAAATATGCATCACCTTGGGCAACTATTCGAGAGCTCTCTACATTTGAGATGTACTTCATGGATGAGGGAGAAGAGGATGATGGATGATTAAGATGTGGATCCTAGTTTGCTTAGTTGCCTAGTTAAAACCATGCAAGTAAAGAAAGGAATCTCACAACTCAAACAAAGAGAAGACAAGAAAAGTCAAGAAATAAAAACACACACTAAAACACGTTAAATCCTAAGGTTATTTTTAGTCTCTCTTGTGGCTTATACCTTAAGCTTTAAGAATTATGTGATTCAAATTGGCTTGTAGAGTGGGTACTAGAAAAGAAGTATATGGTTGGTTTTAATTTTTATTTAGGATCTCAAAGGGATATATATTAGAAATTAGTGTGTGGCTTTATATTGGGCCTACCCCCTCACTTCACACATTTCAAAGATAAGGTTTTCAGATGCTTAGCCAAGATATACTAATTGATAGAGATTATACTCAACTAGAGAGATGAGTTGGTTCTCCCCTTGGTGATAAAATTCAAGTAGGATAGCTAGGAAAGGTGACTGTTAGGTAGAGAAATCCTAGTCAGGCCTTATGTCAATATTTGATGCTTCATTAGATATGAGTGGTTTGGTCTTATGTGTGTGATAAGAGTGAAGCTATGATTGATTCACTTGATTAATTAATCTATGTGAGATAAAATAAACAAGTAAATAATGGATGCTGTCAATTTTAAGCCTAAAAAGAAATTTTGATTTCATTATATGAGTAGAAAATAAGAAGAAGCACCTAGATGCAAATATGAACCCAAGAAAAGACTCAAGGCTCCCACCAATCATACCATACTTTTTTAGATAAATGTCACTTATATTATTTAGAAGGAAGAGAAAAGAAACCCGAGAAGGGTATGATAGAAAAACTTGATATGTTTTGCATGTGTTAATCCTTAAAGTTGTAAATACTCCTCTTTGGCTTGGGAGGAATGACCTGTAGATAAGAAAACACTCAAAAGAATAGTTTATTAGTTAGATAGTAGGGTGAATTTCTTATAAATCTAGATCCAAGAAGAACAAGCTTCCTTAGAGGGTATCAATCCACACTTTTAAACAATCAAGTTATAAAAATGAAAGATAATTACTTGCATAAATAACATAAGATAGTAAAATGAAATGCAAGAAGTGCTTGATAAATGAATAGATGAATTTGACTAATTATAGTGATAAATAGACTGATTTTGAATTTCAAATGAATTAGGTATGGTCCATAAAATAGGTTAGGGTTCTATGATTAGGTAGAGGGTCTAAGATCAGGATTTGGTTGGGATCTAGTGGGTAAAAATAGGTTATTATTTATCTATCACATAGTGATCATTAGTGGTTATGGTGACTATCAATGGTTAGGGTAACCATTATGGTTAGGATACACTATCGATAGTCATCATGATTGTTAGAAATTATTTTGGTTTTGATCTAGTTAAGAAAAACTAATTGTTGAGGTTGCAGAATGGGAATCCAGAAAGTGGGTTTGGGTTAGTTTGGTTACAAAATAGTAATAAAGTAACTAATTAGTGAAGATATATACTTATCTTGTTGGTCATTGATCTAAAGAAGGGTTGAGGAATTTGTTGGTAAAACTTGGAGAAATTTTTGTAAAGTAATGATACTTGGTTATTGGCTGATGAGTGACAACACTTTGGATCTCTATCGCACTTATTGGTTCACTGAAAGAACACTTGTAAAAAGATGTGTTGATGCAAGAGGCTCTAACTCTGGATATAGATGATTGATTAATTCTAGGTCTAGATGCCTTTCACCCTATACTCCTCTCTTTTTATAGGAAGGAAGGAGAGGTAAAACAATATGTTAACAAGAGGTTCAAAAAGTATTTTAAATTTATCTTTTACATGTATTAGTTTACACACAAATTAGACAAGCTAAATATAAAAAAGTAAGCTAGAGTTGACTAGAGTTTGACTATCTAGGTGGGGGAAACCTGATCATCAGTGGTCATTTCTAACCGTTGATGGTTAAGGTGACCTTCAATGGTCAAATGTCAAAAGATAAGTTTGGTCAAGGTGGGTTAGTGAGATAGTTAGCTAATCAACTAACTTGACTTAGTCTTGTAGTCAAAGGGTTGAGGGATAGTCTTAAGGGGGTTCTAAGGTGGTTTAGGGGTATTTCAACATCTAGAATCATTGTGTGTAGTTTTATATTGTCTAAACCACTTAAATTATTGATAATTAAGATAATACCATAAGATCACCAAACATGTTATTTGGTCTACAAGACATTCAATAAGTCACAGTTGACTAGGCTCAAAATGGGCAGAATTCATTTTTACATGATTTTCATTGTCCATTAACCAATACTTTTCATACAAGTGAAATTTTTTACAAGGATTTAGCCACACTTCATATGTTACTACCACACACATGTACATTTAATTCCTTGACAAGTGAATATAAATAACTAAATTCCATTATTCTAGGCACTAAATAGATTGCAATCTAATCAAGTAAATTGTTAACTATCAACAGTTGGTTAATTAACCAGTAAGAAAAAAAAGTATTTTATGTCTTCATACAATACACAAAAGATTTTTCTTGGGATTATAGTGACAAGAAAGGAATATATCCTAGTGTTTTTACACATCACATCTACACTAAAAATGTTAGACTAGTCAAACAACCACAACGGAGGATTAACCTAGCCTTGAAAGAAATTGTTAAGAAGGAGATAAACTATTATAAGTTGGTTTTATTTATCCCATTTTTGATATTCAATGGGTTTCACCTCTAGTAATTATGCCTAAAAATAATTCAAAATGGAGAGTTTGTGTAGACTACAAAGAACTGAATAAATCCACTATGAGAGACTATTTCCTCTTGCCTTTTATTGACCAAGTTTTGGATAATTTGGCAGGAAAATAGTGTTTTTATTTATTAAATGGAATCAGTGGATATAAATAAATAAGAATATCCCTTGAAAACAATATAAAATTAAATTTACCTACCCTTGAGGAACATATACTTATACAGTCTTTCATTTTGGATTATATAATGCACTAATTACCTTTCAGAGAGTAATGTTAGCCATCTTTTATGATCTTACCAATGATTATGTGAAATTGTACATGAATGATTTTATTGTCTATGATACTACATTTTATGAAGCCTTGAAAAATTTGGATAGATTGCTTACTAGATGTCAATAACATTAAGTATCTTTGAGTCATGAGAAATGCATCATAATGGCTGATGAAGGGATAGTGTTAGGACATCATATATATTATCAAGGCATAAAAGTAGATCCCAAAAAAATTGAGGTAATTTATAACCTCCTCATTCCACAAATACAAGCTGATGTTAAAAATTTTCTCTGTCATGCAGGATATTACAAAATATTTATTAAAGAGTTCAGCAAGATACTTGCTCCTATGTTTTCTTTGCTAGTAAAAGATAGTGAATTTGTATGGAATTATAAGTTTCAATAAGATTTTAAAACATTAAAAAACAAACTCGTGATTGTTCCAGTATTGAAATTACCTAATTAGGAAAATCCTTTTCATGTATATATAGATGCTTCTAATAATGCATTAGGAGCAGTCTTAAGTCAAAGAGATGAGGATGGAAAGATTTATGTCATTTATTATATCATCAAGAATCTTACTCTCACATAGAATAGCTACACCACCAAATAAAAGGAATTCCTTGTTGTTGTCTATGTTATAAACAATTTTAGGCATTATATCACTAGTTATCAGGTATTCATCTATACAATAATTCAATAATATAATACTTAATGAATAAACTAGTAGTATGTAGAAGAATAATTAGATGGTTAATATTGTAAGAATTTGGCATTACCATCATAGACAAACCAGAGAAGTATAATTTTGTTGCTAATTTTTTATATAGATTGATCACTATAGGTGAAGATGAATCTATGAAGGATTATTTTCTATGTGAACAATTATTTTATATATCCACATACTCCCCGTGGTTTGTAAACATAGCAAATTACTTGGAAACAGAGAAGTTTCCTCATTCCTTTACTTCTAAAGAAAGAAAATGTTTGGTTAGAGGTAGTTCTCATTTCAAATAGTTTAAAGGCATGATGTTTACAATTGGACCTAATAATATACTTTGTAGGTGTGTCAGAGAAGATGAAGTATATGACATCATAAAAGCATGCCATAGTGAACTAGAAGGACATTATTTAGAAAAGGTGGCCATTCATAAAATCTTTGGTGCAGGTTATTATTAGTCATCTCTTTACAAGATTATCAAAATGTTTATATGGTAATGTGATCCTTGTCAAAGGATGGATAATCCTAATCTATCCTCTGAAATGTCTCTTCGTCTTCAAATAAGTTTAAAACCATTTGAAAAATGGAGTTTGGACTTTGTTGGACAAATCAACCCACCATCTCAAGGAAAATAATATTTATTAGTGTGTATTAGTTATGTTACTAAGTGGGCTAAAGCATAGGCACTCACTTTTTCTAGGGAATAAATTGTTGTTGATTTCCTATACCATAAGATCATGTTGAGATTTGGAGCTCCTAGATCCATTATTTCATATCAAGGGCCCCAATTTATATCCAACATGATCAAGGCTTTTATATATTTGTACCAAATCAATCATAAGAAATTTGCACCATATCATCCCCAAGTTAATGGGCAAGTAGAAGTCACCAACTGAGAATTGGGAAACATTCTAACTAAATAGTGAAAAGCAACAGAAAAGATTGGGCAAAAAAAGTACTTGAAGTAGTTTGGGTATACAATATAACATGGAAGACAACTACATAATTCTCTCAATATAAACTTGTGTATGGAAATAAACCTCTATTACCAATAGAATTTGAATTACAAATATTCAAGATAACAGCTACTATGGGAATTGATCTTGATGAATCATAGAAAGAAAGAATAATATAACTAAATGGGTTAGATGAATTGAGATTAGATGCACTCACTCAAACCAGCATGATCTAGAATCAAAAAAAGTAGTGGCATGACACTCACATCAGAGAAAGCTAGTTTTAAGAGGGAGATTGGGCACTTCTATTTGATTCTAAATTCTAGAATCTCAAGGGTAATATTAGGACAAGATGGTTGAGACCATACCAAATCAAAACAATTTTCAGCAATGGATCTATCTAGCTTCAACCAATTGATGGTGACCAAAGGACACTTTTGGTCAATGGTCATAGGCTTAAGATGTATAGAAGACCTCTCAACAAGGAAGAGTTTATTAATTAGAATCAAGACCAATTTGACCTTATGAAAAAACTTGGTTCTTCCACTAAGGTCAAATGATCTTTGCAACAAACATCTAATAAAGGAGGATTATTGAAAACTAGCAAATGGTGGTTCTCCTTCCTTCAAAATTCAAAAAAATAAAAAAAATTCAAAAATAAAAAATATTGACAGGTAAAAACTAGTAAATGACACTTTTTAAAAGAAAATTTTTGCAATAAAATATGAATTGTTGTTAACTAACCTATCTTCCCAGACTTCTTTATCCTTGTAGGACACATGGTAACCTTAGAATATAGGCATTGATTTTTATGGCAAAGGTACAATTGTATTTATTTTCCAAAAATATTAGGCAGATTTTGTTTCATTCCATGCATGTGAAATCATTAAGCAATCATTGCTTTTTCAAATGAATAAGTTTTGGTGATGTCACATAGATATGATGAAGTCATTAGTATCATCACTACATTCAAATATTTGATGCGATAGTGTTTTAAAATACCTTTTTAGAAAGATTTGATGTGATGAAAAAATCATTGCAGATATTGCTCCAAGTGCTTCCAATTATGATCTTTACACCACATCATTGATGACTGAAAAAAGTGCCTTCTCATTAAAAAGCACATGCTCCTTAGTGATCTCCATAATTTATACATAATTCTTGACATAAGCTCATGATATACCTTGATTTTATATTCATTATTGAATTATTACCGCTATCCATTATTGCATCATATCCCTAATTTCTTGCCTTCCTCTGTAACATGTGTAATTCCAAACTCCATTTTTCCATAGTGTTGTTGATGTGGGTTTTATGCACACTGTAGTAAAATTAGGTAGCCTCTAAAATTTTATGATCTCAATGGAGGTAAACTCCACTCTAGGGCACATTTTATAGGTGTGCAATTTATTTAAACTTGTTGATGGAATAAGGGTAAAGTACATAGGTTGTTAACAAGGTTTTTTGGATGGAGGTGTGGACCCTAAAGATAGTGGATTTCTAAGTGAGTTGGATGGGTGACTGGTTTCTAATCTAAGGTGGTTAAATCTATTATAAAAAAACACAAAAAAGAGGGTAAGGTAGGGTAGAAAAGAAGTCTCCATGGATCTTGGAAATTACTTCCCTAGTTAGTTTCTAGATAGACCTATGCTTTCTTAAAACTAATGCCTATTGCTAGCAGTAATAACACACATGCAATCAGGTATGGCTAAGAAGTCTAGGGAAATATGGATGCAATAATTTCACTGGATTCAAACAAAGGTTGCTTCCTTCAAGGCAATTATTACACATCCTTTAAATAAAATATTATGGATTGAGCTTAATGAATTATCTAAGGCATCTGTAGTACACATATAAAACTACACCAAGAAAACACCGTGACAGACCGACAGTAGAATACATGTACACATTATCTCTATTTATTTTGTTTAGTCTTTCACCATTTCTATTTCTAGCAACACTCTTTTATTAACTAGTAGACTATCATCCCTCAAGGAAGTCTTTGCACTTCTGGGACCAAGCTTTGCTTGGCAGTCCACCATATATCTATCTAACATTTTCTTTGTTTAAGACTTTCTTATCTATAGGTGTCATCCTCCACAGCCAAAGAGGAGCTCCTTCAATCATCTGGATACGGTGTGCAACTTCATCTAGGTATCATCTAACCCCTGACCATTACCTTTTAGTTTCTTATTTCTTTTGAATGTGAAAAGTGAAAAAACTTGTAGAAACATTTTGGCATGCCTGGTGGGACCCTGGAGTTTTCCTTGGGTTCATTTCTTCTAAAAAAAACTTTCATATAGGTGCATTAGGGAATTTTCTCTCCTTGTATCCTTCTTATTTCTTTCTCTTTCGAAAAGATGCCATTAGCACAAGTTAAAAAGAACTTTTTTTTTTCTTGTCACTTCTTTTCTGCATCTTAGAGTAGTGAAGTTCATACTCTTAACCCTTTCTCCACTTGTTTGCATCCGAACAAAAATATTTCAATTTTGATTAAAAATATATTGCATCTCATTCCTGCTTGAATGCATTTTTAGCTCATCTAGTAATTAAAACCGCATTATGAATAAAGTCGTAGTACACATATGTCACACAACCTAACCACATTCACAAATTAAACATCTAAACATACTTGAGACAAGGCCTGACTAGGATTTCATCACCTAGTGGATACCTTACCCTTCCTAGCAATCCCACTTGGACTTCACTACCAAGGGGAGAACCCACTCTATTCTCTGGCAGAGTATAAACTCTAGGGGAAGTATATACTAGCTAAGTGACCCAGCTTGTCTCTGGGCTCGTGAAGTGAGGGGAGTAAGCGCCTAGCACCAGGCCATGTATAGAACTTAATATAGATTTTGAGCACCAAAACTTAACCCAAAACCAACCTTAGACTGCCTCTTTTAGGACCCATTCTAAAAGCCCAACTTCCCAAACACACTCTTCTAAGGCATAAGCCAACACAATTCTAAAATTTATTCTTAGGAGTTAACATTTAATGGTTGCTTGCCATCATCTATTTTTTATCTGTATCTAATTTTTTGAGTTGGTGAGGTTGCATTCTGAGATCTAAAAACAACTCAGAACTTTCTTCTTTCTTCCAAAAACTTTCAATTTTTTGAGTTTCTTGAAATACATAGTAATCGACACCAGTTTTTCCATCAATGTCGACAACTATCTTCATCAACATCGGTTATCTGACCAACATCGGCAAATTACTTCACCGACATCGATTTTTATACCGACGTCCGTCACTGTCAAAAATATTTCTTCTCAAAATAGCAAGTTCAAAACCTAACTTTTTGGCTGTCAAAAACACAATCTAGTTTTTTGAGCACTGAAACATACAGTTTTTAAAACTTGGATCTATTTTTCCTTGGATGGTTTTGACACGTAGTCAAACCAAAACTCTAGTTGACCATGCAAGGCAACAACCACTCCCACCTTCACCTTCTATATCAAGTCCCCAAATGGAGTATAATTCAAAAACTGAATGTACTCCTATCCAACCAACCCCAACTCAACCCCATATTGTTCTTGAAGGGGACCAAGACTTTGAAAGATTCCTTGACCTCAATGTCAAGGCTCTTCAGCACTATCTTGATGAGAATTCAAATGTGAGATCCTTTAGGCAACCCAATTTATGGGATGCCAACTTCTTTAGTTGAAACAACAATCATATCAACAGCCTTCATAACCCAACCCATGGTCACCCAGGCCATTGCCTCAACTAACAACCCAACCATGACCAATCTTCAAAGTGTGGCCTCTCCTTCTATTTCTGGACCAACTTCCTTTGGGGTTTCTGTACCCCCTCAACCACAAACCATTCAACAAAGTTCTACACCATTCCAGAACTTAATTGTCTCCATCCCACCTACTCTTGCACCCATAAATACAAGAGTGACTACTTATCCTTCGGCTAGTGTTGCCACCATCCAACCACCTCTGGCAACATCAAGTCAAGTTGTGCCTTTTAGCTCTATGACACAACCACCCTTGACTTCAACATCAGTCCCTATGACTAGTTACCAATATGTTGTGCCTATACAAGCACAACCAACTATGTCATACACTCCATCTGAACACCTTCCAAATGCCTTACAACCTAGGGGGCGCCCCACCTGCAAATCCATCAACTGATCTAATCAAGATGTTGATGGATAAGGTGTCTAATCTTGAGACATCCATTTCAGGTTCAAGAAATGTTCTCTCATATGAACAAATCTGTAATGAACCTATTCATCCTTTAGTCCCAATCTGACCATATCCTAGTCAGTGGGAACTTCCCAAGTTTACTCACTTTCAGAGTAAAGAGGACCCATAGCAACATCAACGAGCATTTAGACATGCTTGTTACCTTATAGCACATGATGATGCATTATTACTACGCACATTTCCCATGTCACTTTTTGGTGCTGCCCTCGATTGGTATAGTTCTATTACTAGTCACTCTCTATTTTTCTTCACTCAACTCGCCCAATTATTTCACGACCACTTTTCAATCAACATAACTAAAAAGGTCTCCATCACGGACCTATATTCTATTAGACAATTTGATGATGAATCCATAGCTGATTTCGTTGCTTGATGGAGAAGTTTAATCAACCAACTCTCCTTTTCTTTACCTAAACCTGAGCTCATTGAGCTCTTTTCACAAGCATGTGCCAAACACATCTCATCTACTTTATGGGTCCAAACATTTTGCACATTTGATGAAGCTTTCACCATGGCCAGGAAGCTTGAACTCCGTGATGTCAAAGAAAATAAAGTCAAATGTGCGTAGTAAAAATACTAACACAAAATACAATGACTCTTCCTCCAAATCTTCTTCCTCCAATTCCAAATCCAAAGGATCAACAAATGATGTGGTCCTTAGGTCATCATCTTCAACAAAAACCAACCAACCTCAACCTTCAACATTAGAATACATCACATGACAATTCCAACAATGATATGTACAGCGTCAATATACTCGAATAGGAGAATCATACGTGTCTGTGTTGCATAAACTAGTCAAACAGGGAGTCCTCAACCTCCCCCAAATTTGACCACCACCTCAATTCGACCCCTCAAAAGCCATCCCTACATGGTATAGGGAAAATGACTTTTGTCATTATCACCGTGTCAAAGGCCATGACATAAACAACTGCAAAACCTTCAAAAACATTGTCCAAGACATGATAGATAAAGGTGATCTTGTTTTGGATAGCCCAAATGTGCCACCTAACCAAAACATAGACATCTTTAGACAACCTTTCCCTAACCATCCCCCTAGTCAAAATAACATTCAGACCATGGCTGATGACTCCCAAGAGCGTAATATATGCACAGTCAACATGATTTCACCTTCCATCCTTAACCAACCTCTTCCACAAACTGAAGAGGTTAGTCAACCTATCCCTCCACCACAAGTAAGAAGAGCCTTCTTCTCCTATTTGTCCACCACAAGTAGAAGAACCTTCTTCTCCTATTTCTCCTTCATAGGAAGAAGAGCCTTCTTCTCCTAATAGTCCTCCATCTACCCCTCTTATATTGGAGGATGCTTTAACCGTACCAACGCCACTAGCCCCACCTTCATCCTTCCTACTACCAATGGAGGACCATACCTTTCCCGCTTCTTGATCACACACAGAAGCCATGACCATTCCTACGCTCTATCCAACTGAAGAGCCAAAATCTCGAATCTCTTCTCCATGAGAGAGGAACTTACCACCTCACCCACTTTGGCCGAAGAAGATCCAATGAAGGTAGACTTGAACCTCACCCCTCACAATAGTAGTCCTCGCACTAAACTAAAGAAGGCTACTAAACCACATCAGAGAACTTCTCCCCCACCTTCACCATTACCATCTATCTTGGGTCCACATCCTTCCACCTTAATAGGAGTGCTTCTTACTCCAACACCTCACAGAGACAAATTGCCTCCATTACTCCCTCCACCCATCAAACATATATTTCCTCCAAAACATCCAACACCTCTCACAACAAAAGTGCCATCTACGCATGTGGTCCCACCACCAAACAAAAAGATGGTATGAAACATTCCTCCAACAACTCCTAAACAAGAGTTGTCAACCCCTACTCCAACAAAACATGCAGACCCATTAGCGGGTTCTTATGCTTTGGTGTTATGACAACTATTGCAGTCTTCTCACATTAGTCTCTCACCAATTAAGCCATTACCAACCTCTCAGACCAAAGCCATCTTGGTTCGACGACACTCAAATTTGTGCATATCATCGCACACTTGGACATGACACTGAGCATTGCTGTGCTCTTAAGGTTGTCATATGCCAACACCTAAAAAAAGGCACCCTTCTCATTAAGGATCCCTTTGACACACTAATGACACCATCCCATGTCTCCCAAACCTCTTCACCTTCACACTCATCAACTCTCAGATCAAAACCATCTTGGTTTGACGACACTAAATTTTGTGTCTATCATCACACACCTAGACATGACACCGACAGTTGTTGTGCTCTTAAGGCTATCATTCGTCAACACCTAAAAAAGGACACCCTATTCATTAAGGATCCTCTTGACCACCCTTTAACCAAGCCATCGGCTCCATCCCATACCTCTCAAACATCTTCACCTAAATCGAGATCCCATCATCAGACTATGGTCTCTCTACCACCTTCAACCCCATTATTTAAAATCAACACCATCAGTGTGGCCAATAGGTCACAAACCATGAAGGATAAAGCAAAAGAGAAAGTTGTTATTCCTTGGACCTACCCATTCGTCAAACCTACTCAACCACACAAACCCAAGATTTCTATCTTGGGTACATCCCAACCCACTTCTTCAGAGGCAATCCGTGATTCCATGGTGAAACAACTTCACCAAACCCCTGTGAAGAAACATTTATATGACCTCATTCAAAGCTCTCCACAACATCACCAAAACTTGATTAAAACGTTATAGGCAGTGAAGGTCCAACCCAAAGACCCCCAACCACTAGCTTCTTTAATCAAAACATTACTAACCATTGCCTCCATCATCGTCCCTAATTCTGAGATTCCAAACTCAAACTTGGAAGATCAGGATCTCACCCTCTTAAACTAAGTATTAGATAAAAGATTTGTAAAATTCATCCTCGCATCGCACTCCTTGACAAAGAGGAGCTTCATCATCTTCTCTCCATCTCATTTATCCATCCCACTGATTATCTGCAATGGGTATCAAACATTGTCTCTATCATAAAGCAATTGGGGCAATTTGATTCTATACTGACTCTCACGACCAACCAAGCATTGACCAAATATCAAACAACCAAGCATTGACTAAATATCAACCAACCAAGCATTGACCAAACATCAACCAACTTCTTAACCATCTCCAACATGTGACCAATGTGGAAAGAAACAAATGAGGCAAGTTTGCTCCTAATTGGCTCAGACCTTATATCATAACACACAAGTATGGATTAGGGACTTATCATCTATCTTCTCTTGAAGGCCGGCTAGAACCTGAGCCTCTTAATGCCTTACATCTATGACCATTCTACTATTAATCAAGTAATCATTCACCTGATGTTTAACTTGAGCTCGTCCCTTGAGCAACCCCCATCATTATCATTCCTATTCCTTTCAACTTTTTTTCCCTACAAACATTAGTCAACCCTTTGGTAAAGCATGAATGCTTTGTCCTTACAAAATGGAAACCCCCAAACCTGTATAGTCAAGTCCATGACCAAAAGTCCAGTCAAGAAAAAAAAACAAAAAAACATAAAATTGGGATGCCTATTCAAAGGTCATAAACTATAAATGTAGACTTCTCCCTCGAAGGATAGCTACATCATTACTGTAATTAATAGATTGCTCCCTTGAAGGATAGCTATTTAAAGACATCAATATACAAAGCAGAATATAGACCACTCCCTAGAAGGATGGCTATGACCCAATTTTACTCCAAATAGCACTCTTTTAGAAGCTTCCCGCATCGATTAGCTTCACATATGACCACAAAACAAAACAAAATCCCTACGTAGACTTCCTGCATCGATCAGTCTACCAAAAAAAAAACATTGACTGATAAACTATTAAGTCATGGACTTGCCTATAGTCGTTCTCAAGGTCACCTATAAAAGGGGCAAAGTTATCCTTGCTAAAAATGGTTACGCTATCATCACATCTCACATAATCAAACCTATTACCCCAACATACCCAAGGGATTTTGAGCTCACTTAACATCAAGTGATTTGAATACTTCTCTAACACAAACAATGGTCAATGACGTAATGCATGAATGGGGCTTTTGTTTACAACAACCCTATCTATGCTATCATTATGGTCCTTGTCAATGAAAGGGCAAAAATGCCTTTCACTTCTTACATACCTTTGTCACATACAACCAAATCATTTTCCAAACCAAACCAACCAAACCTTTTTCAGACCACTAACATTATCATAGCCTATTCACACTAGTTTCTATGGAAACCAATACACATGGAAACTATCGACCACACAATTTATGCCAAGCATAAACCATTACTTGCTGAAGCATAAGCATACTCATTTCATTTTTAGCATACATCCATCACTAATATGGAAACTTGCTAGGGATGGAAAACCCTATCACCAATATTACAAAATACACCATCACATAATATAGAAAAGGTTGTAACATCATCATACACTCATCATTTCAAGAATGTACCATCAGACATATGGTAAGTGCTAAACCATTAACATGACCAAACCAATCATCAACTATTTTGACTCTTCTTCTGAACTACATTAGCTTGAGGCCCTTCAAACAGGGGATATGTAGGCAGCACTCAGTTGACATGAAGTCTTCTAGGGTTAGCTCAGCCATTTGCCCATTCATCTCCCTAATGATGTTGGCCATTCATTTGTTCATCTACCTGATGGACAAACCATTTCACCTTTAACCACGACTTAACCTAGTCCAACCCACATCCATAACCGACCCTCTTCCTCCCTTTTAGGGAGAACTACATTGGCTTGAGGCCCTTTAAATAGGGGCTATGTAGGCAACACTCAGTTGACATGGGGTCTTATGAGGTTAGCTCGGCCATTCCTTCCTCCGTCAATCTAATGGACCAACTATCTATACCAACCCAAAATCATGACCAACAACCTTGGAGATCATGACTATCTCCCCAAACCATGACCACTTTTGAGACAACTATGCCTTGGTTGTTTTGATTGCATATATGCTACCTCACGAATAGTTAGCAAAATTGTATGCACATCACATTATGACCCTCACAAGTATTGGATCACACCCAAGTTGATCCCCACTACTTGTGACATTTTTGTGTTTTTCAAGAGCACTTCTTGAGCCTGGGATACTTGGAACACGATGACCATTAGAGCTACAGCTTAAATCATTTAACCTAATCAGCTACAACTAAATGTTGGGGACTGATTACTTTAATTTTAGCACTCCTCGACCTTATCTGTGACAATTTGACCTATCTATCACGTGAAGTGGTATGCATGCAATCTCAACTTTTGCAGTGTTCACACTCAAACTTCACCATATCCATCCACTATTTATCAAATTGGCACCCGATATCAGGTTACCTTCCCTCAACTCCCGCTTTGAGGGGGGAATACCTCATCTCACATCTGGGGCAGCCAACACTTATTTTTTGTCTTGCAGTTCATCAGAACAACCAACAGGACAAAAATGACCTTATCCCATACCTGAGGCAACTTACTCCTATTTTTGTCTTGCAGTTCATCAAGAACAACCAACAAGACAATAAGGGGCAAATGTAGACACCAAAATTGTGTCTACTCCTTGGTCAACCCCCCTTGGTCCCCTTGGTCCACTTCTAAACATTTATAACCCACACACTTATTAATTTAAAATAAATTACCTATTTTAAATTAATGACACCACCCTTGACACATCACCCATGACACCTCACCTTGCCCTTGGATACCCCCATTTATCACACTATGACTAATCATAATGACCTAAGACCTATTTCAACTCCCCCACTAATCCTCGTGCCTATTAAACCCACCCTTTAGACCGTTTGTGAATGACAGCTGAACTTGGCAGATGGAGGAATGGGAAAAAAGGCTAAAAATAGCCTTTTTACCCATCTTCTAGCCGCTGATGTCAGTTACCCGTCGATCGACACTAGTAGAATCACCGACGTCAGTTGCTTAAAACTAAATTCTAACCCTGAATTCTCCTTGGGGATCAATTTCAAAAAGAATGCTAATTCTCTTGCTCCCAAAATTTGACCTATCTCTCTCTCTCTCTCTCTCTCTCTCTCTCTCTCTCTCTCTCTCTCTCTCTCTCTCTCACGCACACCAAACATCACAGGCTACAGGAAATCTACATTAGTCACTCCACACCTTATTGAAACATTGCAAGAAGCCTTCTACATCAGTTGCATCGGGAACAAGCATTCACACCCCTGATTCTTCAACAAGCAAGAGATAAGTATTCTTCTTCTATTTCATTTCAATAATATAGAAAGAATTAGCAATTAGCTTCTATTTAGCATTTCTAAATATCATCAACAAGACCTGACTTTCTTTCTGGAGAGGCTGAGAGGCCTTCCCCATATCCTTACTCCTTTTGACAACCTGTCCTCTACCCCTTGTCCCTCTTAAGACTCTATTAACTTTCTTGTAATCTTGCATGGACCTCCAAACTCCTACAGACCTCCCAAACTCCTCTATCACCCATAAACCCATCCAAAACCCGTCCAAGGCCATTGCCCTAACTGACATCAACCATTTCCCCTACCGACGTCGGCATAATAACCAATGTTGGCAACCTTGACCAACCGATGCCAATAAAACTACTGACATCGATGACTTTGATAGACTGACAGTAGAATACAAGTACGCATTATCTCTATTTCTTTTGTTTAGTCTTTCGCCATTTCTCTTTCTAGCAACACTCTTTTATCAACTAGTGGACTCTCATCCCTCAAGGAAGTCTTTGCACTTCTAAGACCGAGCTTTGCTTGGTAGTCCACCATATATCTATCTAACATTTTCTTTGTTTAAGACTTTCTTATCTACAGGTGTCATCCTCCATAGCCAAAGAGGAGCTCCTTCAATCATCTAGATATGGTGCGCAACATCATCTGGGTATCATTTAACCCCTGACCATTACCTTTTAGTTTCTTATTTCTTCTAAATGTGAAAAGCAAAAAAACTTGTAGAAACACTCAGGCATTTCTCTACTACTAGCTAAGCATCCATAGCCTTGATAGAGATACCATGGATTCCTTCTCTTTCCATTTCATTATTTACTTTTAACCATGATGCATGGTATATTGACCTTATTTCACCATGTGAGCCCTTTTCTTTTGATTTTTTTTTGCTCTTTTGAACTCATTAGTTCTTTCCTTCTCTCTTTTTTTTCTCTTTTATGTTATGAATGAGCAAAGAGAAAGATATGAAACCCCAGTGAGATCTTATAATTTTAAAATAAATCATTACTAGAACATCCCTACTAGCTAGATCTATACCCAAAATTATCACTTTCAATAATTTTTTATCATGATAAGTGCAGTTGGTCCATTAAATAAAATAACTTTCTAAATTTGTATGAATCACCCTAGGAAAAACTTCCACATACCTAGTAATATTATTCAATTGTGACACTATTTAGAATAATTCTTTGATTGCCTTTCTTCATTATAAAGAATCAAAACATATAAATATACCCAATCTATAACTTAGTCACCAAGAGTTTCAAAATTTAAAATTTCACCTTCTCATAAGTCTTAGACTTATTTATTTTATATTTAGGATTTTAGAAATAAATAGAGCAAACCCAACTTCAAACATCAAATAAAATGAATAAAAACTAATCTCGAAAGCAGGAAACTATTATAGTGAAAGCAAAATACTAAAAGTATGAAAGACTAATTTAGGAAACCTTTAAAATATGATCTAAAAAGCATTAAAATATAACATACTCCTATATCTAAACTTATTTATCCTTCCTCTTAATTATTAATATCTATAGATGGGATAACTCTAAATTAATGCTTTAGGAACTATCTATTGACTGGGTATGTAAGCTCATTGTCCTAGACATTTTTCAAATGAAATACATTATTACCCATTATATGTGAAATCTGATAGGGGCCAATCCATAATGGGGTGAACTTATCATGTTTTCCTTTCTTTTCATGGGATTTATCCCATAGTAACTATTGACATAGAAGATTGCACCCTTAGTAGGACGCCGAGCCCCTACCTTCTTCACGCAACAATGGAAACTCCCCTCTCACCTGTGGGACTGGCGAAGCTGGAGGGGAGAGTCTCTAGATAAGGGCTAACTCCCTCTGATGTATCATTTAGGCCATGGTTTCTCCTACTGCTAACCAAATATAAAAAAGGGGGGGATGAAAAGGGAGAGAGAGACGCTGAAAACAAAGCCTAAGCCTAAAAAGTAAAAGGTGATACACTAGAAAATGTAATCCACCCAGCTTGAATATACACTTTTCACCAAAAGGAAGTGCCTATACACTTCATCTAAAATGAGAAAACCTTTTGCATCAATGGGTCAGGGGTCTATGGAGATACAGGGAGGAAATAACTACTAGAGGCATTCTGGGACACACTATAGTAGCCTATCCACTTCACCTATACTCCTCTAGGGACACTTCTGATAGACCTATAAAAGGAAACTTAAAATTGCACCAAACATGTTGAAATCATTCTACAAAAGCATTAAGAAAATGACTTAACATAGAATTAAATGCATAGACACATACTAAAGATGCAAAACTTAGAATGGAGGTAAAATACTAAGTTCTGATTGAAGGTAAAATCTGGTAGCTCTACCTTACATGCTCGAGAGATTTTTGGGTAGAGTTTGCCTTAAGGCTGAAAGTGGATCCTTTTCTCAAATGAGAAGTTTACAATTTATAAGAGAAGAAAGAAGGCCTTTTGGCACCCTTTTCACAAGTGACCCATGTGCCTTACAAGCATTGGGAAGAGCAATCCACTCAAAACATCAATGAGTTGCACCCTTTATCTGCTTGTAAGGCTGCTTCTTCAAGGTGATTACACGGTTTGTCTACTCATAAATGTGAAATGAAGAAAACCGATTGCACTGCTAGCTATTTTCACCTCTCAATGGTCAATTCATAGGCACTGTATCATCTACTGAAATAACTTCTTGAATCAGTGCTTCCCTTTGCCACTTGGACTATCTGCCTGCTCCTACACTTGGCACTTTTGTCTTTTCCCTACCTTGTCTCTTCTGGCTCCTTTAGCCCTCAGGGCTATCTCTAGGTGGGTCACTGCATTGCTTGGGCTCCTTTCATGATTAGTGCTTGGGTGTTTTTAAAAATAATGGCCTTTTTGCTAGCTTAAATTTGACATTTGTGCACCCGTCATCACTTGAAAACTAACAGTTAGTTCACCCTCTTAAGGTTGATGACTTTCGAGACATCAGTGTCCTTGGCAGTTTCCTTCAGGCTTTTCTACGGCTTTTTTTCCTGTGGGTCTTCTATTTTGGGCCTTTTCTTGTGAACAAAAGTTCACTAGAATTGGCTGCTCTTTGTCTTCTCTGTCAGGCTCTTTGAATCTCTTTTTGCCCCCCGCTGGTAGCCTTTCCTTTGAAGTGCTTTCCTTCTGCAAGGGCTTCTAGATCTTGAACTACCCTCCATAAGGGCAATTGAACCTTTAGCCTACCCTCTGGCTGTAGGGCACACCCTTGAACCAACCCATTGAACCAACCCATTGAACCAAAATTGATTCAATGGTTTAATCAGTTCAATGGTTCAACCACTGCGTGCCGAGCCCGTTGAACCAAGACTTTGAACTGATTATTGAACCAAGGTGCATTAAACCAACTGATGAAATTTGTCAATGAACCTTGTGTTGAACTTGAACTGATTGAACCAAGCATTAAACTTGAACTGATTGAACCAAGTGTTAAACTAAGGCATTGAACTAGTTTAATGGTTCAAAGATGCCAATTTTTTTGTGATTTTCTTTAGCCCAGAGCCCAAAGAAGCCTTGTAAAACCCAGAACTCTCTAAACTGATCCTTCATGCACCAAAGGACTTAACCTGCTGAGTCTGTAGAAATTGCCAGATCCTGTAGAATCTATAGAAATTGCTATATTCATGCAAAATCAAAAAATGAAAATGGCCTAACACAGTAGGGGTAGAGGGGGATCAATTTTTGGCTTGTTGGGAAAAAAATGGTCAATAAATTAGTGACTCCCAGGGAAAGCATGCCTACTATGCTTAAAGACAAGTTGCCTTATAGTCCAGTCCATTGGGCATAGAGTTAGATGCAGCTTTAAAAGAGTGCTAGCAACAGCTCTAAAAGATTTAAGAATCAAAACTTGAAGCTTTTTACCCCACACGCAAAGGAAAACACACAAGGATAAAAACACTACATGTGCAAACTGCACTTAGGGAAAATAGGAAAGACAACTGAAAACAAACTACTATATACAGCTAACTAGGAAAATTTGCCTCCCTCCTGGGTCAAAAGGAAAACTTCTTAAGTCCCCTTCCTGGAAAGAAGACTTGTGGTGCTAGGCAAGTAGTTGAATGGAAAAGAGAGTTGGTGACCTGCTCCTCTTGCCTGTCACTTGGATTGGCTAGTATTTGAGTGAATCAAATTCAAACATGCCTCCAACATACATGTATACTTCTTGTCTCTGGAGGCTTGTTGAATGCTAGTCCTTTATATTGGTGCTCTTCACCAAGAAATCAGTGGTTGTTGGCTTATCACCATTAGCCCTTTAACATGTACATTCCCTCTGTGATGCATCATGGTCTAACTTGATTCTTTCTGCCTCGTTACAGGCTCTATCAGACTCATCCTCTGCTTCTTCTTGGCTTTCTTGAAGAAGGGTGATAGTTGTGATTTATGAAATGGAATCACAAAATAATTGCTCATCCCACAGAACATCACCTCTTTGTTTAAATCTCTCTTCTTCAAGGCCTTCCTCCAGGAAGACAGACCTCTCCTTTTCCTCCTCCAACTCAGGCTCTTCAGTGTAGTCATCCTCCTCATCAAAGCAATAAGGAAGTTCATTGAACAAGGGGGAAGAGAGCTCACCATGCCTTTATTCCTCCTCTTACTAGAACATTTGCATTTATGCAGGACCTGCATCTTCTCCATTGTTGATAAGGTCTTCACAAGGAGCATTGATGATGATTTCTCCTTCCCTATCACTCATGATAGCCCCTTAAAAAACTGTAGCTTGGATCTTCTGCTCCTCACTCACCTCTTACAGAATAGGTTCCTCCTTGAGAAGGGGTGAAGTGGAGAAAACATGTGGAAGAGGAGGTAGTCCTTGAGCTAGAATCAAATGGTTCTCCTCCTTCCACTTGGTTAGCACTTCATCTATATCAGGTGTGACCTGATAGCTCTCTTGGGGGTGCATAGATGGGGTGTGTTTAGACATGGAATGTGCCATTTGGTCTGAGCCATCCATCACACATTGGCTAAGGAATCTCTCTCTAGATTCTAACTCTACAATTCTCCTAGCTAGATCTTATTGGAAGAGCTTTTCTTAGAGGTTGTCAGCATTATCATGAGCAGGAGCAACTTTAGCTTCTTCAAGGTTTTGAGAAAAACCTTGCTTCTCCTCCCTCCTGCCCCATGATTCTACTATTTTCCCCCAGTTCAGGATCTTAGAATTAGAATTTTGCTCTTGTGAATAGGTAGCAACTTTGTTTTGTCCAAGGTCTTGGGGCTCCTCTGCAAGGTCTGGAAGTTCTATCTCTCTTTCAAGAAGCAGTCTCATCCTAGCCTCTAAATCTTCAATTTTCTTGGCTAGATTATCTTGAAAGAGTCTTTCTTGGAGGTCACCAGCATCATCCTCTTCAAATCTCTAGGCTGGTTCCTGACATTCCTTCCTCCAACTTAGAATCTGCACATCATGTTGAAAAACTTGGGGAGGTTGAGGAATGCTAGGAAGAGACTATTAATGCACTGGAAGAGTCTCTAGAAGAGGGATGTGCTGGTTCATGGGATTCCCCCAGTGGAAGATTCATAATATAAAGAATTGGGAAGATTGATCTCCATGGGAGTTGCTTTAATGCCCTTTGATGTTGGAAAGCCAAGTACACGGGATTGAGAGTAGATGTGTCAGATGAGCTAGAGTGGGTGAGTGTTATTTGATAGAAAGGATTTGGTGCAAAAGAGGGGGCTTTCTTTAGAATAGGAGGGGGCACACAAGGCTGACTGCCTTGAATAAATGGATTTCTCCATTTTACTACCTCCTCCTCCATGGATTATAGATCCTGAGCTTGCCTAAACAAACACTCCTCTTTATACATCAGCTCCTACTAATAACCATACTACTCCTCCAGTCTATTAATCTCCATTGTCTACCTCTCAAACTCCAGTGCCACCTCCCTTATCATTGTAGGGCAACTAGGAAAGCTACTTGAGAGGATTGCATAAATATCTGGAGCCTGATCATAGTCATATGAAGGAATACAAGGTCCATGATTCTATGCAAAAGAATTATACATATAAAAGTAATATTTTTGATGGCACCAAGCTGCTTAACTAGCATATTCAACTTGGAGTCACCATTGGTGTTTGATGCAAAGCCTCCAAAGGCTGGTCAGTTGAAGAACACACCAAAAATTCTTCAACTCTTTGGACACAACTTGTCCTAGTTGGTCCCACTGGGCATGCCAAAAATTATTAATGCAGAAGCTTACACCCTTAGTAGGAGGCTGAGCCCTTGCCTTCTTCACACAACAATGGAAACTCCCCTCTCACCTGTGGGACCAGTGAAGTTGGAGGGGAGAGTCTCTAGATAAGGGCTAGCTCCCTCTGATATATCATTTAGGCCCTAGTTTCTCCTACTGCTAACCAAATAAAATAAAAAAAGGGGGGATGAAAAGGGAGAGAGAGATGCTAAAAACAAAGCCTAAGCCTAAAAAGTAAAAGGTGATACACCAGAAAATGTGATCCATCCAGCCTGAATATACACTTTTCACCAAAAGGAAGCGCCTATACACTTCATCTGAAATGAGAAAACCTTCTGCATTAGTGGGTCTGGGGTCCATGGAGATACAGGGAGGAAATAACTACTAGAGGCATTCTAGGACACACTGCAGTAACCTATCCACTTCACTTATACTCCTCTAGGGACACTTCTGATAGACCTATAAAAGGAAACTCAAAATTGCACTAGACATGCTGAAATCATTTTGCAAAAGCATTAAGAAAATGACTTAACATAGAATTAAATGCATAGACACATACTAAAGATGTAAAACTCAGAATGGAGGTAAAATTCTAAGTTATGATTGAAGGTAAAATTTGGTAGCTCTACCTTACAAACCTGAGAGATTTTTGGGCAGAGTTTGCCTTAAGGCTAAGAGTGGATCCTTTTCTCAAATGAGAAGTTTACAATTTATAGGAGAAGAAAGGAGGCCTTTTGGCACCCTTTTTACAAGTGACCCATGTGCCTTATGAGCATTGGGAAGAGCAAGTTGCTCAAAACATCAATGAGCTATGCCCTTTGTTTGCTTGTAAGGCCGCTTCTTCAAGGTGATTACATGGTTTGTCTACTCATAAATGCAAAATGAAGAAAATTGGTTGCACTACTAGCTGTTTTCACCTCCCAATGGTCAATGCATAGGCACTATATCATCTACTAAAATAACTTCTTGAATTGATGCTTCCCTTCGCCACTTGGACTATCTGCCTGCTCTTACACTTGGCACTTTTGTCTTTTCCCTACCTTATCTCTTTTGGCTCCTTCGGCCCTTGGGGCTATCTCTAGGTGGGTCACTGCATTGCTTGGGCTCCTTTCATGATTAGCGCTTGGGAATTTTAAAAAACAATGGCCTTTATGTTGGCTTAAATTTGACATTTGCGCACCCATCATCACTTAAAAACTAAAAGCTAGTTCACCCTCTTAAGGTTGATAGCTTTCAAGACGTCACCGTCCTTGGCAATTTCCTTCAGGCTTTTTTGCATCTTTTTTTTCCCGTGGGTATTCTATTTTGGGCCTTTTCCCACAAACAAAAGTTCACAAGAATTGGTCACTCTTTGTCTTCTCTATCAGGCTCTTTGAATCTCTTTCTACCCTCCACTAGCGACCTTTCCTTTGAAGTGCTTACCTTCCACAAGGGCTTCTAGATCTTGAACTGCACTCTACAAGGGCAATTAAACCTTCAACCTACCCTCTGGCTATAGGGCACACCCTTGAACCAAGCCGTTGAACCAACCTATTGAACCAAAATTAGTTCAATGGTTCAACCACTAAGTCTCGAGCCCATTGAACCAAGCCTTTGAACCGATTTTTGAACTAAGGCACATTGAACCAACCAATGAACTTTGCCAATGAACCCTATGTTAAACTTGAACTGATTGAACCAAGTGTTAAACTTGAACTGATTGAACCAAGCATTGAACTAAGGCATTGAACTGGTTCAATGGTTCAAGGCGCTAATTTTTTGTGATTTTCTTCAGCCCAAAGCCTGAAGAAGCCTTGTAAAACTTGAAACTCTCTGAACTGATCCTTCATGCACCAAAGGACTTAACTGTAGAGTCTGTATAAATTGCCAGATTCATGCAAAATCAAAAAATGAAAATAGCCTAGCATAGCAGGGGCAGAGGGGGACCAATTTTTGGCCTGTTGGGCAAAAATTGGTCAATAGTAACACTAGGTCTGAAATCTTGAATTCTTTGACTGTCACTCTTTTTTCAATCCATCTTTTTACCACATCTTGGTGTTTATTGAAGGTCATAAGGCTTCAGTCCTTGAATCCTCCATCTCTATTAAATCAATAAATCTTGATTCTACTTTGTCATTTAGTTCCATGTAATATTGCATAAACTGATAGGTGGGTAGCTTCAATGTGATGGGGAAAATTGGTCTATACCCTTACACCATTAGGTAAGGTGAAGCTTTCAAAGCTTAATTATATCTCATCTGATCTACCCAAAGAGCATACTTTAGTAGATTATGTTAGTACCTAGACTTGTCCCCTACTAACTTATTGATTGCATCAATCATACTTTTATTTGTTGACTCTTCTAGTCCATTTCCCTAAGGGTAGTGGTTAGAGGCTGACCTAATTATAATCTGATTATCATGTGCCCATTCAATGAATTCTATTGATATAAACATCTATCCATTGTCACACACCAAAGAGATGGGCATGTCAAACCTAGTTGTTACATGTTCCTTCAAAAAGTGAATCATATCCTGTGTTTTATTATTCTTTGTCTCAACTACTTATTTTCATCTAGTATAATAGTATATAGCCATAAGCACAAGTTTATGGCCTATTAAGGAATTTGGGTTGATTACACTAATGAAGTCTAAACCCCATTATGAAAATGGCCTTCTTCAAAAATTGGTTGTAGAGGCATTATTGTGTGTACTTTTCTCTTGGATAATACTTGACATTCATGGAAATTTTTGATGTATACATGTGCATCTTTAAAAATAGTTGGCCAATAGTAGCCCAACCTCAAAATTTTATAGATTTTGGTATTTCTAGTAAGGTGACCGTTGTCTATCTTTTGATTAAGTTTTCCATAATTTTATTAGCCTTATTTGTGGATACACATCTAATATAAATACCTTCATAGTTCTTTCTATAAAGGACTCCCTTCTTGATCATGAAATGAGCATCTCTGAGCCTCAAAACTCTTTGTCTTTCTATATTGAACTCTGGGGGGTAAGTCCCTATAGGTAAATATTGGATTATATCTATGTATCATTCTCCTTTAGAAATTTGTGCTACACATACCTCTTTAGTGGTGATTCAAAGATCATGTTCAATTACAAGCTGAATAATGCCTTGATCTCTGATGATCTTTGTAGGCTTGATTTCCATGTCAAATTCTTGGAGCTTGGCCATTCACTTGCCTTGACATTCTCCCAACTCATTATATGAAAGGGTGAGCTTGACAACAAGATTGGGTACAATAATGATGGTCTTGTTCCTTAATATGTAATGCCAAAATTTCTTCAATACTTTGACCAAAGCAAAAATCTATTTATTGATCATTGAATACTTGAGCTCTACATATTTCAGGTTTGTGATCATGAATTCAATCGAATGCTTAGTTTTGTCCCTTTTTTGTGTGATAACTATAGTAATAATGTGTTCTAAAACAAATGAATATAGATAAAAATCCTTTGTGAAGTCTAGACCAATCAATACTAAGGCTTAAGATATAGCATAATTTGTGTCCTAAAAATACTTTCTAGCTTTAGTTTTCCACTCTATTTTTGCATCTTGCTTTAGCATTGCATTTATAGGATTGATGATTTATGTGAACCCTAAGATAAACTTCCTCACAAAATTGATTTTAAAAAAAAATGACTTTAACTCCTTTTTTTATTTGGCTGATGAATTTTTGAGATTGCGTTGACTCTTTCTAGATCAATGGTGATCCCATATTTTTTGATAATATGTCCCAAGATTTTATCCTCAATGACCCCAAATATTCTTTTATTTGGATTTAAATAAATCCCAAAAATTTTGAACCTTTTAAATATAGACCATAGGTGACTTATGTGATCTTCCCTATTCTTTAAAAACATTGTGAGATCATCCATATAGATGATTATGCATTTTCCTATTATTACCTTGAAGACATGATCCATGACATGTTGAAAGGTATACCCTATGTTGATTAGGACAAACTACATCTTTTTGTATTCATAAATACCCCATTTCATGGTAAATGTCATCTTTATTTTATCTTTAGGCTATATTAGTACTTGATTATAGCTTGAAAATCCATCCAAAAAGGACATCATTTTAGAACACTCACTATCTAAATTACCTCATCTAAATAAGGCAAAGGATAATTGTCTTTCTTAGAATCCCTATTCAAAATTTTGAAATCCACATATAATCTAATTTCACCACTCTTTTTGCTAACTAAGACCAAATTGGCCACCTAGGTAGAATGTCAGATTGGGAAGATGATTTTAGAACTTAATAACTTCTCTACTTCCTTTTGTAGAAGAGGCTCTAGAATAGGGTTCACCGACCTCTACATTTATCTAAATGTTTTATGGTCTTGCTTTAGGGGGATCATGTGAGTGATGAAATATAGGTCATACACCTTAAGCTCTTCATAGGTCCAAGTGATACCATCATTATATTGAACAATAAAATCCCTCACTCATTATTTTTCCTTCATGGTGCAACTAAGGCCAATGTTCACATAATGTTGATTACAATCATCTCCCAAATTTTCCCTCTTGAAGTTAGATTCATCAGCCTTGGGTTGTCAGAGCTATTGCACCTAAGGGTCTAAGTTGAATGATCTTTCCAAATAAACTAATCCAACTATAATTTAATTCTCTTTAAGCTATAGAATACACTCTTTATTTTTTTCTTCTTGACAAAATTGGTTAAGATCCTTATCATCAATGATTTGGGACTTAAAATTCCCTTATATTAGTCAAGAAATGGATAATCTATTGGTCATCACTGAAGACCTATAAATTTTATACATTATCTAGAATAGAGGGACAAGGAACCAATTCAATAGAGTATCCTTACCTCAAACTTTTGTAATGGCTCATGATTGGCAGCATTAGTAGCTAGTGAATCGACAATCTAATTTTGCTCTCTTAAGAGTGTTACTATGTTAAAAGCTTTAAAACTTTCAATTAAATCCCATGCTCTATGATTATATCTATTTAAATAAGAAAATTTTCACTGATATTTATTTCTTACCTAGTAAACTAACGACTCTAATTCATCGAATACCTTCATTTGCTTTACATTTTTCTTTAGTGTAAACTATAATCCTAGAATTAGAGCTTTGTACTCAGCTCTATTATTAATACATGGAAACTACAATCTACCAAGAACTTCTTACTTTGAGGGTCAATCAACTTAATTCCTACACCTGATCCTTGTGTGGACCTAGTTCCATCAAAATGTATAGTCCATAGTTGATTTAAACCTTTAGGTTTTGGGTTTTGTGCTAGATTGTGAGTGGTAAAAGTATAAATGCCCAAATTAGGAGCTTCATACTTTAATTCTTAATTTTTGATGTTGTATTCCTTTATGTGATATTTCATTCTTGGCTCTCTATCAATTTTGATTTGGTTTGCAACTCCCCTCCATGATAGCCAGATATGTGAGAAGCCTGTGGAAAGATACCCATTAAGCATTTTAGACCAATATCTACTTAGTAATAATCTATAATTTTCTAGTATGTCCACTACCAAGATATTGATAGTCATATTTACTCTTGGTTTTGATGCTACCTAGATATGCATATTATTTAGTTCTCCCACTACTACTACCACCATTTTGCCTAGTTGAGAGACTGATCTCTTTGAGGAACTTGGGTTAAAAACAAGGTTTTTACACATGAAAGTAGGCATAATAGTTGTAAATGATCCCAAATCAACCAAATAGCTATGAATTTTCTTACTAAATGCTCTAATGGTCAATAGAAATGGTGGTACTTCAGGTTTACTCTTATAAATGATATTGGCATTAGCAACCTTCACTTTATCTATAGCCACTCTAGTTCTTTCCATAAGGGTCTTTCTAGTAATAGACTTTCATAAAAACTCCTTTTTCTCAATGATTTGGGCTAACTCATGGAGATTTATATTTTCCTTAATATTCTTCATGTCTTCCATGATATTGTATTCTCCTTTACTTGATTCTTTTTTGTTCATCAGTTGATCATTCCCTTTTGGAGGGCATGGGTTCTTGTCCATTTTGGGATTTGGAGGAGTTGTAATGGTATTTGGGGGAGTCAAGGTGGTAAGTATATGCTTGTTCCTTAAGTTGTATGTACCTCTCTAAAGCTATTAGAAATCATGAACTTCATCTGTATTATCCTCTAGTTCATTGTCATCTTCCCCTAGGAAGGGAAACTCATGAGTCTTGAAGAACATAGTTGTGTTAGAAAATCAAGGATCTTGATGAGATTCTAGTGGATTATTCATTTGATCCTATCTAGTTACTTCCCTTTGAAATATCTCAAACACTATACAAAACTTAATGCAATTGAGCTCACCATGTTGGGGTGTATTATGTATCTTGTACTAATTGAGGAGAGCTATTTCAGTGATGTTGATTTATAGGAGCTTACTAGGTTACTACATATTATTTTTAGGCCTATTAAATGGTCTATTATATCTATGGAGCTTAGTGTTCTAATTTCCATTTGGGGTGTTGGCATTGCCCATATTTTGTTGCATATTCAAAAAAATTGTTACTCAACTTCTAGGCCATATTTTGAATAGAATCCAATTTGGCTTTTGTATAATTTGTACCTTGTATAATAGCCATAGGAAGTGCATTTAAATTTTAGTTTTATTGGAAACTATTTCTTGTTATGTGATTTTCCTTGTACCCAAAATTTGGTTCCATCATTTGTGTTAATGGAGGCAGTGTGTACAATTAATTATGATTATATGCTAAGACATTTTGCTTCACATGTGGTATCAAATTGAGCAATGAAAATCCATTATTGATGTTAGGTACCCCTAGTGTTTAAAATTTGAGCTATCTAGTGATGATAATCACCTCCTTGAATGCTAATTCTAAAGTATTGGTAGTAGGTGCTCTACTCAGGAACATGATGGTGATAGGGTCTAAGGCATTCTTGTATATCTCTAATGCTAATTTTGGTTTTGGTTTATACCTTGGGGTTAATCAATTGCAAATATTTTGTCATCTTGCATTGAAAGCATGAATAGGCTCATTAGGCTCCCTCTTCATACTAGTGAAGTGTTGATATACCAATCCAAGATTGGTGACCTATCCAAACTACACAAGAAAAGCTATTTGACATTCCTCCCAATTTGTGATGGATTTTTTGGTTAGATTTAAATACCAATCATAAGTAACATCCATTAAAGTAAAAGGGAACAATTGACATGAAATATATTCATCAACTACATTAATTAACCTTAAATTAGATTTAATATATTTGATATGTTTTTCTATAGTTTTAGGCCTTGAGGGAAAGAAGGATGGTAGATATTTTTTTGGATTCTAGGGTAAATCATGCACGTCTCCTAGGATGACAATAGCAGATCCAACTAACCATGTATATTGTCAACCATTAGTTGATTAATAGGCAAAGGATTCCTTATTAGTAAAGGGTGTCCTCATAGAGGTGGATTGTTATGAACTAGAGTTATTGGCACATTTCTAGGCCTCTTATGGCTTGTCAAGGGTGAAGCTAGTAAACTAGCTTGGGAATCAAATTTGGTCACTCTGCTGGGTGACTCCAATACAACTCTACACAAAGAATAACGTTAATTATCAGAGGTTTAGGCCCTCTATCTAACACCAATGAAATACTATTTATGTGAGTTTTATACACATTGTAGTCAAATGAGGTATCCTCTAATGTTTTAGGATCTCAATGGAGGTGAACTCCACTCTAGGACATAATTTGTAGGTATGCAGTTTATTTCAACCTATTGATGAAATAGGAGTAAAGTACATAGTTATTAACAAGGTTTCTTAGATAGAGGTGTGGACCCTAAAAATACTTTATTTCTAAGTGAGTTGGATGGCTGATTGGTTTCTAATCTAAGGTGGTTAAATATCTTATAACAAAACACAAAAAAGAGGGTAATGTAGGGTAGAAAAGAAGTCTCTTAGATCTTGGAAATTACTTCCCTAGTTGGTTTCTAGATAGACCTATGATTTTTTAAAACTAATGATTGTTTCTATTAGCAATAACACACATGCAATCAGGTATCTAAGGCAATTGTAGCACACAAAAAAAAAACTACACCAAGAAAACACTAGTACACTTTTCATAAATATGATTCAATTTATCTTGATTGATTCAATCAATAAATTCACCAATATTCAATAGTTATTGGTCATCTAGGATTAGCATATTAATTATAGTAATCAAAAATCTATTCATAACTTTAGTACACTAAATATTTACTAAACCAAACAACCATGGAAATAATAACTAATAACACAAAATTGGAAAGAAAATACTCAAAACACTTTGCTTGATGACTGAAATTAGTTCATTACTCTGTATTCCAAAATTTTATAGCAAAGATAAAGTATGGTTACAATTGTATTTATAAACCTTGGGGAAGGGGTTGCCTCTTCCTCCAGGTCTATGCATGATGATTACATGTGGCAGTTAGAACACATAGTTCTAACTACAGTCTAAAATCATATAAGAAAAAGATTTAAAAAATCTATAAATAGCTAAATTGAATTTTACAAAATTATGTAATGTGTGCATTTACACAAAAATATAAATTCAATTTCACAATTATTCACTCTAATCTCAAAAAAAATCTAAGTATATGTCTTGTTATAAAAATTGTACATGTGTAACATTTTATCCTATCAATGCTGAGTTGTTCAAAGTGTTGGATGTGCTTTAGTAGGCATAAAAGTGGAAGTGGTAGTTGAAGATATAGAAACATTACCAAAATCCTACTTCTTCTTTATGTCATTATCATTATATAATTTGTTTGTTACATCATGCTATTATCAGATAATGTCTAAGTTAAGCAATAGTGGCTAGTGAAGTCTCTTAGTCTATCTGAGGAGTCTTGCATGTTCATCCTTAGTTATTTGGAATTTATTCTTAAAATACAACCTTGGTCACATTTATCCAAGACTTTATTAACTTAGACTCTATTTATTCAATTTCTAAACTTTTTATGATTTTTTAGAAGTTATTTACATACTCTTGAATAATTGTATTAAAATTAATTCTATTGATCAATCTACCAATAGAATCACTTGCCTTAGATAATTTTAACTCATCCAAAATTTTGAGGAGATGAGCCTCATGTACCTGATATTCTGAGATCAAGGATCCAAATACTTTCAACTAGTCCTTCACATCCTCTTACTAGATGAGAACAAGGTTTAAGGCATTATATACCTCAAGTGTTGTCATTAAATCAAGATGGTTATATAAAGAGTTGAATGTATAGATAACTATAATTTTGATCTTGGCACTATCTTGAACTAAGGAGTTGCACATTTGATTTGTTTGGTTCACATAGGGAGCCATCTTGGCTTTCATAAATTCCATTACATCTAAGGAGTTATAACATTTTCATGCAGCCTCCTGAACCTTGGCTTCAATACTTACAAGAATATGCATTGTCTTGGATTATTCGCTGAGATGCTCAATATGTATTGTAAATCCCACACATCCTTTTCCATTTCCTACCAAGATAACTCATTGCCTTCATGAATGGACACTATGACATCCTTGTGTGATTGATCTAGTTTTGAGATATTTTCCTTGTATACAGACTATCCTGGCTATTTGTTCTACCTCTTGGTGAGGGAGAACACTAGTTGTCATTCCTCAAAGATGATTCTTACACCCTGATCATCTTCAAGTTTCCTCTTCTTCACTCTTTTTATAGTGCCAATTGGAGGATCAAATAGAGTGGACATTGATGGAAGCTCAATGATATTTTAACTTGGCATTTGAGAAGTCTAAATTCTTAAATCCATTACCCAAGGTGGAATGTTTAGATTAGATGCATCAAAGGTTATAACCACAACCTTGTTCTTGTTTTCCTCTTCCACTTTCATTTGCTTCTTACTGGCCTTTGTCAAAACATCAAGTAAAGAAGGCAAAATTATTTTAGACCAATCCTTTCCTCCAAATTAAAGGAGTAAGTGAACTAAAACTATTTGGGGCTTGGCCTTCCATCCCTTAGTGGTGCTTATGACTGTGGTCTCCTCTATGGAAGTGGTGGTAAGGAGTGAAAGGGAAATCTCTATGAATTGAACATGGAGTTGAGGGGTGGAAAGAGTAGTATGTAATTTCCTAGCTGCCTTCTTCTTCTTGAGGATTCTCATAGTTAAAGTGGTAGTAGGTATAGAGGGAATAGCAATAGCAAGTTGTGTGGAAGTGATAATGGAGGGATCAATGGTGGTGGTGGAAATGGAAGGAGTAGATGTAGAGGTGGAAGGAATGAAGGGGGTAGACATTGTAGATATGGGAACTTCCATAGAAGAGACTAGAAATTTATCAATAATAGAAATTGAAGACAAAAGAAAACTTAAAAAGGTCTGAGTACCCTAGAGGTGAAGCTCTATTGAGTCTATTTAGAGACTCATGGCCTTGGCTATCTCCATATTAGCTTCTTCATTTGAATCATCCTCTATGTCTTTGATGATAACCTCATCCTCTTTTCCTAACAATGAACTTGGAGGTGGAGTATACAAGCCTTGAGATACCTTCACTGTATGGCTACCAATGAGAGTCTTGGGCTTTCTTGATAGACTAAAAGGGTCTTTCCCCATGTGGGAGAGCCCTAAGAGGTGGATGATGTTACTTGTGAAGTAGCTACCCCCATAAATGAAATAGTAGATACCTAGGGGATAACCATAATAACTTGATTAGAGCTTATAGTAGGCATTTCTTACACTTTGTCTCACTCCTCATCAGAATCTAAGCTAGTGGGATCTCCTATTAATCCTCCTCTTTAAGTATTGGGCTCAGGTATCCTAGGCTCTCTCTTCACTATTTTAAATTTCAATTTTAAAGGAAGTCCTTAGGAGGAGGAAGCTTTTTATTTTCCTAAAGTTTCCTTCCAAAATTATGAATGCTTCCATCCCTTAAAGAGAGTTTTTCTACTATTCAACTCCCTAGTGGATATGGTAGGGTCAGATTAGATCATTCTCAGATGATCCTCTTATAGGCCAACAATCTTTGCTCGATCCAATACATTTGCATCTAACTTTTCATTCATAAAGATAAAATCATAGTCATAAGGCTAGTGGCAATAAGGGATATTGAATCCATGTGGATCCCTATCTCTATGTGCAACTATGGGGAAGCCATAATGATGTCGCTTTCTACCTACATCTCTGAGATGATTCCTTATTTTATACACCATCATGCCAATCAAAATCAAGTTGCCAAAGTATAAGGCCTTCCTTTGCCTTCCCAAATCCTCCTCAATGTTATTCCATAGCTAGAAAGTGTTCTCTTGTTCAGCTAATTTATCTGGTACATATTTTTGGAGACATAGGGACTTGATTTTATTTCCCCAGAAAATAATAATAGTAAAATCTAGGTAGAATAAGTAATCTCATTTCTCATCTAAATTCTTTAGAATATTCTCCCCAAGCTGAGGGACTGGAAAGCCATGAATGGCTTGTCATATTTGTGGTTAGACATCCTCACATATCATGACCATATGCTTAGTGTAAGAATATATGTGCATGAACTAGTAGTGATCACAAATTCTATTCTTTACACATTCTATGGATAGAGTCCATAAATTTCCCAAGTCTTTATAACATGTGCCCATGACTGCATCCATTAAATATGACATTGATTCAATTTTTTTTGGAATAATGGAGTTTTATTCCTATTTTAGTTAAGGGTTTAGAATAATAAATTAGTAAATAATATTACAATAATTATAACCCTTATTTATATAATTTATTTGTCTTCTTTTAGCTTTCTAAAAATAGTAATAAATTAAGATAAATATAACTTAGCTTAAAACAAGATGAAACTATTGTTGTAAGGTCTAAAACTAGCTGTATAGGATTGGGATAGTGTCATAAATCATAATTTGGAATTTTTTTTGTTAAAGGACAAGATAGTCAAAAAAAGGCATGTTAAGGTCCAACATTGTTGTCTTCTTCTACCGTTATTATCCAAACTACTCATAGAGACCTGATTTTTTTAGGTTCTTTGTGTTGTTCTTGTATGAGCTTGCCTATGAAATCTCATATGTTGAATGTTGATAGAACTCACTTTAGAGTTGTTTTAATATCCAAACCCTAACTCTCCACCATGCTTGATAAAATGGGATTTGAATCACTTGAAAAGGGGGGTTAGTGTGTGTAATATGCACTAATCATGTGATCCACACCCATTTTGTGGGCATGATGCCTACATACCAATACTCCAAAGAGGGATCAAGCTATATGTAATTCTCCCACTTGATATGCTTTTTGCAACAGTGTGATGCAAATGCAAAAATGCCAATTTGATAGTATTTAAGATAACCAAGGATTGGTATGAGGGTTTAAATATATTTATAGCTATGTTGGGTGATTACATGTAGAGAATAAGGAAATTTTTCTTAATGATTTTTTGTATTCTTGCTTTTTGTAAGATTTTTCACTTCTTTTTTGTAAATGAACTTTGAATGGGATTTTATAGGGAACTATTGGTCATGGGTTAAATATATTCATGCTAGGTCAACAAGATGAAGAATAAGAATTAGATAAAAATGAATGTTTGGCCTCAAAGTGTGATTGAATAAGAGTGTCAAAAATGGGACACCCTAGGGTCTAATGTTATTGACCAAGTATGGCACTCCTATCCTATAGGCTCAAGACCTAGGGGGATAGGATTGACTTGGGAAATAGAGTCTAACTGTGTTGTAATGAAGGATAATAAGTCTATGGGTGACTGGTAATGACCAAAAAGGTGTCTAGAAGGGTCACGAGAGCATGCAAGGATGTATGGATAGGGTGTCACAAGCCACACTCAAACTACCAATTTTGAAATTTTATATGACTACATTTAATTCCCCTTTATTATAATGATGAAATAAAGTGAAATACTAAGATAAAGTAAAAGTATAAAACATACATGAACTTACCTAAAAGGGTGAAGCCCATGAGGCTATGTGATGTTGAGTGTGCATAGAGAGAGCACATTGTGAAGTGTAAATCTATAAGAGAAAAACAAAGAGTAGATTAGTTCTTACTAGATCTACTAATACAAAATATGTTGTGCTATTGAGTGATGTTGTGTGATACTAGATAATTTTGGTTATGTGCTAAAATAAAATTAATATTTCAAATGGATCTGAGTGCTCAATTCCTTGAGAGTGGCTCAAGAATGCAAAGGTTGGCCCTTTGGCTCCATCATCACCCACTAAGTGAAGCTATGTGATCATGCATGTGTTAATCAATGTTTGGACTATGTGTCTAATCCCTCTGAGTAGGTGGCTTAAGAATACAAAGGCTAGATATTCCTTTGTCTCCATCATTTCCCACTAAGTTAATTTATGTGATCATGTGTGTGTTAATCAATGTTTGGACTATGTCTAATCCCTCTGAGTAGGTGGCTCAAGAAAACAAAAGCTAGGTAGTCTTTTGGATCCATCATTTCCTCTTAAGTGAAGCTATAAATTGATACTGATATGAATGTGTGTCATATGAGATGGATCCTAAAGCCCATGAATTCTCTATAATCTAACAAGGTACCATGGATAGTCAAATGTGTATTGAAAACTAGGCCAATCTTGGCCACTTTGAGAGGTGGAGATTAGGCTTGTATGAAATCCACTCTAAAACTAGGAACTAGGATTATATGGAAGCCACTTAGGAATGATTCCAACCACCTAAAAATGGGATAAGGCATGAAACTACTGAGAATACCTAGGTAATACATTAAACTTATAAAGAAAAAAAGTCAAATGTGCCATGCAAATTGCCCCCAATCACTGGTGTCTATAACATAGATTCTAATCTAGAAGTTATACCAACTATCCAATCTAAAACTAGAAGTGAGAGACATCATGCTATGCATGATGCCCTTATATCTATATTTTATCAGAAAAACTATACTAAAACTATTGATTTTGAGCTGAACTATAGTAGACAAAACTATAACTAGTCTTACATTTCTATCTATTTCTCAAAAATCTAATTTTTATACTATTTGGATAGAAGCATTGAAAATAGGACACCTTAGTGTCCAGCACTCTATTCTAAGTCTAGTGATATTTTCTTTTGTTATTTCTAATGACTATTTTATGTTCATCACTATTTTATTGGTTTATTCTACCTAGTTTGGGTTCTGGTTATTGTTATGAGTATTTTAAAAACTAATTGTTTTTTATTGGTAGAGACTCTAATCTCTATGATAAAACCCTTATTTATTGCCCCTCTTCTAAGGATAGGAATGAAGACATTCTAATGACTTACCTTAGAATAAATATCCCTACAAGTGTGTTATGCTATGAAATACATGATATAACAATGATAATCGAAAAGATGTCTTAAGATATACCATAGTTTGTATTGGAGATTGTTAGATCATCAGGTGTATGCTTAGATATATGTAAAAATGTAATATCATGTGACATATATTAAATTTAAACTAGAAATTTTAGTTGTTAGTTATCAAGGAAGTGTTAATGCAGAAGATTGCACCCTTGGCAGGAGGCTGAGCTCCTACCTTCTTCACACAACAATGGAAACTCCCCACTTGCCTGTGGGACCGGTGAAGCTGGAGGGGAGAGTCTCTAAATAAGGGATAGCTCCCTCTGATGTATCATTTAGGCCCTGGTTTCTCCTACTACTAACAAAAAATGTAAAAAAGTGGGGGGGGATGAAAAGAGAGAGAGAGATGCTGAAAACAAAGCCTAAGCCTAAAAAAAGAAAAGGTGATACACCAGAAAATGTGACCCACCCAGCCCGAACATACACTATTCACCAAAAAGGAGCACCTATACACTTCATCTAAAGTGAGAAAACCTTTTGCATCAGTGGGTCAAGGGTCCATGGAGATACAGGGAGGAAATAACTACTAGAGGCACTCTGAGACACACTACAGCAGCCTATCCACTCCACCTATACTCCTCTAGGGACACTTTTGGCAGACATGTAAAAGGAAACTCACAAAATGCACCAGACATCTTAAAATCATTCTGCAAAAGCATTAATAAAATGACTTAATAAAATCAAAGCATAGACACATACTAAAGATGCAAAACTCAAAATGGAGGTAAAAATAGCTAAGTTTTGATTCAAGATAAAAAATTTGGCAGAGCTCTACCTTACAAGCTCAAGAGATTTTTGGGTAGAGTCTTGCCTTAAGGCTGAGAGCAGATCCCTTCTCAAAAGAGAAGTTTACAATTTTTAGGAAGAGGAAAAGCAACTTGGTGCTTCCTGGGAAAGATTTTGGTGATCTTCTCTGCAAGTGGCCCATGTGTGTTTTGAACCTTGGGAAGAGGAAACCACTGTTACTGATGTCATTCTTTAAAAAAGGCCTGCTAGAACCATGTTGCACAATCACCCAAATTGAATTTGGCATTCAAACATTAATATAAGGACATGGGAGTGCCTCTTTTCTATAAATAGACTGTATTTTGTCCCCTCATCAATGCCAACTATAGAAAATAGGTCGCACCGCTCATCTGTAATAACTCACCTTCCCTTCACCACTTGAATGCTTTGTCATTTCTACTCTTTGTCTTCTTCCTACTCTTTCAGCCGTCAGGGGCAATCTTCTGGTGGGTCACTACATTCCTTGGGCTCTTTCCATGATTTGGCACTTAGGTGGTTCAAAAACAATGGCTACTTCACTGTGTTAATTTTGACATTCACACGGATGTCACCCAACGGCTAGTTCACTTGATTAAAATTAATGGCTTTTGGGATGTCACCATCCTCAGAAAAAGTCATCAGGTCTTTTTTGTGGCTTTTCTACTTCATGGGCTTTTGTTTCTAGCTTTTTTCCTGTGGACAAAAGTCTGCAAGAATTAGCCACTCTTTGTCCTTTTCTTCAGGCTCTTTGAAATGTTATCTACCCTCTGTAAGGGCTTCTGGACTTTGAACTACCCTCTGCAAGGACTTCTGGACCTTCAGCTACCCTCCAGCTATAGGGCACACCCTTGAATCAAGCCGTCGAACCAAAATTGGTTCAATGGTTCAATCGGTTCAACTAGTTCAACCATTGTGTGTCGAGCCCATTGAACTTTGCCTTGATCTTTCCTCACTCGCTTCAGCTGTTAAACCTGCACGTTAAACTAGAGGCATTGAACCAAGATGTTGAACCAATTAATTAAACTTTGTGATTGAACTCACTAATTTAACTAAACGCTAAACTAATGTTGATTGAATCGATGGTTGAACCAAGGCTGAAGCATTGAACCAAGGCTTGAACCAAGTGCCAATTTGAACCAATTGCATTGAACTAGTTTAATGGTTCAACCAAGCCAACTTTTCTTGTGATTTTCTTTAGACCAGATCCTGAAGAAGCCTTGTGAAACCTAGAACTCTCTAAACTGATCCTTCATGTGCCAAAGGACTAACCTGTAAAGTCCATAGAAATCCAAAACTTGCAGAGTTTGTAAAAATCCAAAACATGTAGAGTCCATAGATTTAGACCTACAGAGTCCGTAGAAATTCTACAGAGTTCATAAAAATCACCAGATTCATGCAAAATCAAAAAATGAAATGGCCTAGAATAGAAGGGATAGAAGGGGACTGATTTTTAGCCTGCTGGGCAAAAAATGGTCAACAAATTGGTGACTCCTAGGGGAAGCATGCATGTTATGCTTAAAGACTAGTTGCCTTGTAGTCCAGTCCATTGGGCATAGAGTCAGATGCATCTTTGAAGAAAGTTAACAACAGCCCCAAAAGATCTGAGAATCAAAACATGAAGCTTTTTACCCCAGACATAAAGGGAAACACATAAGGCTAAAAACACTACCTGTGCAAACTGCACTTAGGGAAAGCAAGAAAAGAAATTGAAAATAAACTACTATATATATCTAACCAAGAAATTTTACTTCCCTCCTGGATCAAAAGGAAAACTTCTTAAGTCCCCTTCTTAGCAAGAAGACTTATGGTGCCAGGTAAGTAGCTGAATAAAAAAAAAGTTGGTGACCTGCTCCTCTTGCCTATCACCTGAGTTGGCTTGTATCCGAGTGGATCAAATTCAAACATGCTTCTAATGTATGTGTACGCTACTTGTTCTTGGAAGCTTGTTGAATGTTGGTCCCTCATACTGGTGCTCTTCACCAAGGAATTAGTGGTTGCTAGCTCATCACCATAGGCCCTTTGACATGTATAGCTCCCTTGTAGTGCATCATGGTCTGACCCATTTCCTTCTGCTTCATTGAAAACCCTGTCAGACTCATCTTTTTCTTCCTCTTGGCCTTCTTAAAGAAGGGTGATAGTTGTGATGTCTGAAATGGAATCACAAAATGATTACTCATCCCATAGAACATCATCTCTCTGTTCAAATCTCTCTTCTTCAAGGCCTCCCTCAAGGAAGACAGACCTCTCCTTTTCCTCCTCAAAGATCAAGACCTCTAGATGTTCAAAGGTATCCTCCTGATCCTCCTCCAACTTAGGCTCTTTAGCGTAGTCATCCTCCTCATCAAAGCAACAAGGAAGTTCATCAAACAAAGGGGAAGAGAGCTCACCATGCTTTTTTTCCTCCTCATATTGTTGGAACATCTGCATATATGCAAGACCTGAGTCTTCTCCATTGTTGATGATGCCTTCACAAAAAGCCTCAATGATGATTTCTTCTTCATTGTCACTCATGATAGCACCTTGGGAAACTGCAACTTGGATCTTTTGCTCCTCACTCACCTCCTATGCAAAATAGGTTCTTCCTTGAGAAGGGGTGAAGTGGGAAAACCATGTGGAAGAGGAGGCAGTCCTTGAGCTAGAATTAAATGATTCTCCTCCTTCTACTTGGCTACCACTTCATCAATATCAGGTGTGGCCTGATATCTCTCTTGGAAATGTGTAGGTGGGGTGTGTTCAAACATGGAATGTGTTGTTGGGTCTAAACCATCCATCACACACTGGCTAAGGAATCTCTCTCTAGATTCCAACTCTACAATTCTCCTAGCTAGATCTTCTTGGAAGAGCCTTTCTTGGAGATCATAGGAATCATGGGTAGGAGAAGCTTTATCTTTTCTAAGGTTTTGAGTAAAACCTTTCTTCTCCTCTTTCCTGCCCCATGATTCCACTATTTCCCCCAGTCAGGAGGTTACCATCATGGCAAAAGATCTTAGAATTGGAATTTGCCCTTTTGGTTGAAGGGCAACTAGGAGGGCTGCTTGAGGGGATTGCATGAATGTTTTGAGCTTGATCATGGTAATATGAAGGAATACAAGGCCCATGATTTTGTGCAGAGGGATTATACATACAAAAGTGATTTTTGATGGCACCAGGCTACTTAACCAGCTGATTCAACTCAGAGTCGCCATTGGTGTTGATGCAAAAGCCTCCAAAGGCTGGTCGGTTAAAGAACACACCAAAAATTCTTTAACTCTTTGGACATAACTTGTCCTAGTTGGTCCCATCAGGTGTGCCTAAAACTATTGACACAGAAGATTGCACCCTTGGTAGGAGGCTGAGCTCCTACCTTCTTCATGCAATAATGGAAACTCCCCTCTCACCTGTGGGATCAGTGAAGCTAGAGGGGAGAGTCTCTAGATAAGGGCTAGCTCCCTCTAATGTATTATTTAGGCCCTGGTTTCTCCTACTGCTAACAAAAAATGTTGTAAAAAAGGGGGGGATGAAAAGAGAGAGAGATAGAGAGAGAGAGATAGAGATATAGATGCTGAAAACAAAGCCTAAGCCTAAAAAAAGAAAAGGTGATACACCAAAAAATGTGACCCACCTAGCTTGAATATACACTATTCACCAAAAAGGAGTGCCTATATACTTCATCTGAAGTGAGAAAACCTTCTGCATCAGTGGGTCAGGGGTCCATGGAGATACAGGGAGGAAATAACTACTAGACACACTGCAGCAGCCTATCCACTTCACCTATACTCCTCTAGGGACACTTCTGACAGACCTGTAAAAGGAAACTCACAAAATGCACTAGACATGCTAAAATCATTCTATAAAAGCATTAAGAAAATGACTTAATAGAATCAAAGCATAGACACATACTAAAGATGCAAAACTCAGAATGGAGGTAAAAATAGCTAAGTTCTGATTCAAGGTAAAAATTCTGGCAGAGCTCTGCCTTACAAGCCTGAGAGATTTTTGGGCAGAGTCTTGCCTTAAGGCTGAGAGTGGATCCCTTCTCAAAAGAGAAGTTTACAATTTATAGAAAGAGGAAAAGCAACTTGGTGCTTCCTGGGAAAGATTTTGGCACTCTTCTTAGCAAGTGGCCCATGCACGTTCTAAACCTTGGGAAGAGGAAACCACTGTTACTGATGTCATTCTTCAGAAAAGGCCTGCTAGAACCATGCTGCATAATCACCCAAATTGACTTTGGTATTCAAACATTAATGTAAGGACATGGCCGTGCCTTTTTTCTATAAACAGACTATGGTTTGTCCCCTCATCAATGCCAACTACAAAAAATAGGTCACACCACTCATCTGCAATAACTCACCTTCCCTTCGCCACTTGAATGCTTTGTCATTTCTACTCTTTGTCTTCTTCCTACTCTTTCAGCCCTCAGGGGTGATCTTTTGGTGGGTCACTACATTCCTTGGGCTCTTTCCATGATTTGGTGCTTAGGCAATTCAAAAACAATGGCTAATTCACTGTGTTAATTTTGACGTTCACGTGGCCGTCACCCAATGGCTAGTTTGCTTGATTAAAATTGATGGCTTTTGGGATGTCACCATCCTCAGCAAAAGTCATCAGGTCTTTTTTGTGGCTTTTTTTGCTTTGCGAGCTTTTGTTTCTGGCTTTTTTCCTGTGGATAAAAGTCTACAGGAATTAGCTGCTCTTTGTCCTTTTCTTCATGCTCTTTGAAACGTTCTCTACCCTCCGCAAGGGCTTCTAAACTTTGAACTGCCCTCTGCAAGGGCTTCTAGACCTTTAGCTGCCCTCCAGCTGTAGGGAACACCCTTGAACTAAGCCATTGAACAAAAATTGGTTCAATCAGTTCAATTGGTTCAACCATTGTGCGCTGAGCCCGTTGAACTTTGCCTTGATCTTTCCTCACTCACTTCAGCCGTTGAACCTATGTGTTGAACTGGAGGCGTTGAACCAAGACGTTCAACCAATTCATTAAACTTTGTGATTGAACTCACTGATTGAACTAAGTGTAAGAGGGAATCTAGAACATAAACAGCTCTAATTCCACATGTCAAGATCCTACTCCTCAATAAGAGTATATATGATTACCTTGTATTAGCAACTAAATACAGAATTATACCAAAATGAACAAGTAACTAGAATTCACAAATAACACAGAATATGAGAGACAATACACAATCTTGTATTAATACTCATCCAGAAAGAAAATACAATAAAGAAGATGCCAATTCTTCTTACACCTCTGTGAGGCTTCCCACACCTCAAGGGCTCCCAATAATTCTCAATCAAGAGTTCACTCTCCTACCAAAAATGGTCTCAACACACAACTCAAACACAGAGTTGGTGTTCACCTTGAACCAATCAGTAATAACACTACCAGTACACAAGTACTCAAAGTACTTCAAGCAGATCTCCCATGAACTTGCAATAACCTATAACTCAAATGATCTTACTTACACATGTAGATCTACCATGAACTTGCAACAACCTGCAATTCAAATGATCTTACAATTGGAAGGATCTACCTTGCCTTCTTCTATTGCTCTTGATTACAATACATTCCAATGAGTCTATAAATAGATCCCATACTAAACAATAACTTAGACTTCCTAATTTACAATAATTAGACACGCATTTCAAGACTCGAAATAGTCTTTACATGCAAACAATTGGTTTAACAAACTAACTGCTCATGTAATGAATAGTTCTAGAACCACACAGGCGACTGACATCGGTCCCTGTCTGACTAGAGATGACAATGTCAGCTGACTCCTGCCAATGTCGGTAGATTCCTATTCACCCCTGACCGACATTGATTGGCTTGACCGACGCCAGTGACTATGACACTCAATAACCTCCTCCATGTTTGCATATAGTGAAGCTTTTAGATCCACAACCTAACAATCTCCCACTTAGAGATAAATAGCTACACCTGTACCTATACTTATACATCATCTAGTTTGTTGCTTGGCTTTGTATCCCTCTTCAAGATCACTCTTGAAGACCAACCACCACAAATCCTATGGTGCACCTCCTATCATCCAAATCACCTTGCCACATCCGATTCTACAAACCCATGTAGAGAAATGCTTGACCCTGCATAGCATGTATACCTACTGCTGGTCCCTCTTAGATATCTGAGAATCCACTGAACTGCCCTCCAGTGCTTCTTTCTTAGATTGGCTCCAAACTTGCTGACAACTCCCACTGCTTGGGAAATCTCAGGTTTAGTACACATGTACTCAACCTCATCATGTGAATTGAGGCACTGTTCATAGAACTATCCAACCATCAGCATACTAACCAATTTTACACAATCATCTAGAGACAAAATCAACCTGTGACCTTCCATGTCTCTAGAACACACATTCATGCCAAAGAATCTTGTTGCTCCCAGATTCCTCATGACACACCTCTGAACTAACTTTACCTTTAGTTCAGCAACTCCCTACATATGTGACCCTGCAACAAGCACAACATATAGTAACAGGATAATGTAACTAATATTATCCAACCTGGTAAAGTGAAACACAATGGTTAAACCTCCATTGTCTTGCAGCTTACTCAAGACCATATACCATGGCCTTCCGTCTCACGTGTCCATTCCCGCTCTTCTTTATCCTAAAAATCCATTCACCTCTTAGTGCTTTCTTCCAGCTAGCAACTCCACCAAAAACTCCCATTTGGTTCTTCTCCAAGGAATCACATTCCTCATCCATGCCAAGCTCCCACTGTTTCCTAGATTTTACCTGCTCTGCTTCTTTAATAACTTCCTGGTTCTAGACCATCAGTGAGCAACAAGTAGTGTAAAAAAGGGAAATGACAAACTTGAGGCTTACTTACCCTTTCAGTCCTCCATATGGGCGCTTGAGCCTCCTTGACAGCTTGTTATCCACCCAAAATCCATCTCAGTGACCGATGTTGATCACATCTCAGTCTACACCTGACCGACATTGATTCCATGTGACTGCCTCATTGCCGATGTTGGTTCCCCCTAACGATGCCAGTGTTTATTTATCTGGAGTCACTGACATCAGGCTGCACATAGCTGGCGTCAGTCCCTGTCTGGATGCTGACGTCAATTTTCTAACTGACATCGGTCTCTGTGTTTTACTTATGAGTGATGACTTCTACTCATGAGTTCCTTTTAGATCAAACCCTTATCCATATCAACCTTGCTCTGCTTAGAATTCTTTAGCCCATTGCACTGATCTCTATCTGTCATCTTCTCTTTGAAAACCAAGGCTTTCCTATTCTTGTCACGAACATCAGATTTCTCATGAAACGTCACTTTCTTCCTTTGCTTACAGAAATCTCGATCCATGCTTTTCAAATCTGAAAGCATACCCTTTGACTCAAGAACATACATCCCCTTCTTATTCATGTGACCAAGCCTATTAAGCCACATCTTCGAATCTACAACTAAAGTAGATAAACCAGAAGGAGAATTAGTAATACAAGTAGATAGATAAAGCGTACCTACTTTTTTACCTCTTATTACAACAAGTGCACCCTTGGTAACCTTCCAAGAGTCCGCTGTGAGAGTTACTGTGCAACCCTCATCACCCAACTTTTCAATAGAAATCAAATTTCGCTTCAAGACTAGGACATGCATGACCTCCTTCAACACCCATGTGTTGCCCGTCTGCAATTTCAGCTTCACTTTCCCTTTTCCAACCATTTGATAAGGCTTACCATCACCTAAATAAATTTCTCCAAAGTCTCCCTGGACATACTCATGAAAAAAATTCCTTATTTGGGGATGCATGGAAAGAAGCACCAGAATCTAAAACCCAAGATTCTACTTTATCCAAGGAACATACCAGAGCATCCTATGCAATAATATCTGTAACATCTACTTCTTCATGTCTTTCATGATGATCTTCAACCAACTAACAATCTTTCTTTTTATGCCCTGCCTTTCCACAATTCCAACAGGCTATTCTACCATACCTGGACTTGGATCTCCTGCCTATCTTTGACCTTGATCTCCCATGCTCAATCTTCTCTCTTTTGCCTTCCCTTGATTTCAACACTCAAAGCATTCCCTGATGATTCACCTGTGTTTTTCCTATGAATTTATTCATTCAAGATTACACTCACAACATCATCCACTTTTAAGATCTTTGAAGCAGACATGCAGTATTACTAACTGCCATTACCAAACTCTCCCAACTTTTAGGTAATGCGCATAAGATTAAGAGAGCCTTAATTTCATCATCAAAAACAATATTGACTGAATTTAACTAATTTACCAAACCATGGAAATCACTAAGATGACTATGTATAGATCCACCTTCCAACATTTGCAAATTAAATAATTGCTTCATAAGAAATACCTTATTTGAAGCTAAGGGTTTTTCATATAAATTTGCCAAAGATTCCATCAACTCTATCATTCTCTTAGCCTGTGATAAGTTGGAAATCATAAACGATGCAAGGCTCAACCTTATATATCCCAGAGCCTTCCAATCAAGAACCTCCCATTCTTCATCCTTCTATCCATGGGTTTGCATGCAACCCCACCCAATGGTAAGTACAAATCTTTCTGATATAGATAATCTTCTATCTGCATCCTCCATAATTGATAGTTCTTGCCATTAAACTTCTCCATTTGTAGCTTACTTTCTTCTACCATTTCTATACTCCCACTCAAACAGAAACCCCTGTGAGTGACCTGTAATCAACAAATACTAACCAGATCTGATATAACCTGTTAGTAACCCAACCAAAAGCTCTGATACCAATTGTAAGAAGGAATCTAGAACATAAACAGCTCTGATTCCACTTGTCAAGATCTTACTCCTCAATAAGAGTATATATGATTACCTTGTATTAGCAACTAAACACGAAATTATACCAGAATGAACAAGTAACTAGAATTCACAAATAGCATAGAATATGAGAGACAATACACAATCTTGTATTAATACTCATCTAGAAATAAAATATAATAAATAAGATGCCACTTCTTCTTACACCTCTGTGAGGCTTCCCACACCTCAAGGGCTCCCAGTAATTCTCAATCAAGAGTTCACTCTCCTACCAAAAATGGTCCCAACACACAACTCAAACACAGAGTTGGTATTCACCTCCAACCAGTCAGTAATAACACTGAAAGTACACAAGTACTCAAAGTACTTTAATTAAATCTCTCATGAACTTGCAACAACCTCCAACTCAAATGATCTTACTTACACATGTACATCTACCATGAACTTGCAACAACCTGTAATTCAAATGATCTTACAATTGGAAGGATCTACCTTGCCTTCCTCTATTTCTCTTGATTACAATACATGCCAATGAGTCTATAAATAGATCCCATACTAAACAACAACTTAGACTTCCTAATTTACAATAATTAGACACATAGCTCAAGACTCAAAATAGTCTTTACATGCAAACAATCAGTTCAATAAATAAACTGTTCATGCAACAAACAGTTTGGGAACTGCACAGGCAACCGACGCTGGTCCTTGTCTGACTGGAGATTACGGACATCAGCCAACTCCTGCCGATGTTGACATATTCCTATTCACCCCTAACCGACGTCAGTTGGCCTGACCGACACCTGTGACTGTGACACTAAGCAACCTCCTCCATGTTTGCATATAGTGAAGCTTTTAGCTCCACAACCTAACACTAAGTGCTGAACTAGTGCCGATTGAACCCGTGGGTGAACCAAGGCTTGACCCAAGTGCCGATTTGAACCAATTGCATTGAACTAGTTCAATGGTTCAACCATGCCAACTTTTCTTGTGATTTTATTTAGACCAGAGCCTGAAGAAGCCTTGTGAAACCCAAAACTCTCTGAACTGATCCTTCATGCACCAAAGGACTAACCTGTAGAGTCTGTAGAAATCCAAAACCTACAGAGTCTGTAGAAATCCAAAACCTACAGAGTTCATAGATTTAGACTTGCAAAGTCTATAGAAATTTTGTAGAGTTCGTAGAAATCACCACATTCATGCAAAATCAAAAAATGAAATGTCCTAGAATAGCAGGGATAGAAGGGGACTGATTTTTGGCCTGTTAGGCAGAAAATGGTCAACAGGAGGTATGAAGCATGATGTCCATCATGGCATCCAAGAAAGCAAGATAATGCATGATGTATATCATGGCATTACAAATAGTGAGAAGAAAACAAGCAACAAGAACACAAGGCAAGAAGTAAGAAGCATATAAGAGTGGCCAAAGTGCCAAGAAAACAAGGTACATGGGTGCATGTCACTCAAACTAAGAAAGCAAGCATACAAGGCATATTCAAATGCCACATACACATACAGTTGTAAATAAGGAAAATTGGCATGAGGGCCACAACTAGATACAAGAGTAAAAGCAAAAGACATTGGAAAATGTCATAAAGCAAACACGAGATAAAATAAGAATTTCAAAATATAATCACATTTAGCTATGTAAAGTAAGAAAGGACAACATGTAAATGTTGGAAATACAATTACATCTAATTAATTAAAGCAAGAAATGAAAGTATGCAAAACATGTAGTACAAGACTAGGTAGATGCTAAGAAATACATAAGTACTATATACTAGTGAGTGTTGATAGAATAATCTATGTAAGTGTTGACCATTTTTTGCCCAATAGGCCAAAAATCAGTCCCTTTTTATCCCTACTATTCTAGGCCATTTCATTTTCTGATTTCACATGAATCTATTCATTTTTATGAACTCTGTATAATTTTTATGGACTCTACAAGTCTAAATCTATGAACTCTACAGGTTTTGGATTTATACGGACTCTACAGGTTTTGGATTTCTATAGACTCTATAGGTTTTAGATTTCTATGGACTCTACAGGTTAGTCCTTGAGTGCATGAAGGATCAATTTAGAGAGTGTTGGGTTTTAGAAGGCTTCTTCAGGCTCTTATATAAAGAAAATCATGAAGAAGTTTGGCATCATTGAACCATTGAACCCGGTTTAATGCCTTGGTTCAATCGGACTTGGTTCAATGCCTTGTTCAATCGGTAGTTCAATCGGCCTTGGTTCAAGCCTTGTTCAATCAACAGTTCAATCACTCCATTTCAAATCCTGGTTCATCGCTTCAAGTCCATCACTTCAATTTCTAGGCTTGGTTCATTGCTTACTTCATGGCTTTTGGTTCAAACAAAAGAGTTCAATGGGCTTGTTTCAACAGTCACTTAAAGCGTTGAACCGTTGAACTAGTTTAACACGTTGGTTCAATGCCTTTGGTTCAAGCCTTGGTTCAACACATCGGGCTTAGTTCAAATGTAGGGTCTATCACTCGATTCAATTGAGTCAGTTCAAGTGGCTTCCAGTTTAATCAGACGATTCAATGCCAAAGTTCAATGGGCTCGACGCGCTTCATTGAACCACTGAACTGATTCAATGAATTGGTTCAATCATTTGGTTCATCAGTAAGTTCAAAGGCTTGGTTCACTTGGCATCAGTGTGTAGTGTTGAACTATTGAACTGCTTCAATGCTTTGGTTCAATTGCTTCAGTTCAATAAGGAGGTTCAACGAATCGGTTCAAAGGCTTGGTTCAATGGGCTCAGCGTGCAGTGGTTGGTTGAACCGATTGAACCGTTAAACCAATTTTGGTTCAATGGGTTGGTTCAAAAGCATGCCCTATTAAAGGGTAGTTCAAGGTCCAAAAGCCCTTGCAGAGGGTAGTTCAAGATCCAAAAGCCCTTACGGAGGGTAGAGAATGTTTCAAAGGGAGCCAAAGAGATTTAAGGGACGCGAGAAGACTCAAGGCTCTAAATTTCTTTGGAATTTTTGTCCAAAGGAATTCCTTCAGACAAAAGGCCCAAAGGAATTTAGGGAAAGGATTTTCAAAGGGCTGAAGGTGCAAAAAAAATTCAAAGAGCCCATGCAGAAAGGACAAAGCAGCCAATTCCTACAGACTTTTTGTCTGCAGGGAAAAGCCCGAAGCACAAAAACCCACAAAAAAGCTCACCGAAGGATCTAATGACTTTTGTTGAGGATGGTGACATCCCAAAAGCTGTCAAATTTAAGCAGACAAACTAGCCATTAGGTGATTGCCGTGTGAACGTCAATTTTAATGCAGTGAAGTAGCCATTTGTTTTGAACTGTAAAGAGCACCAAACCATGGAAAAAGCCCAAGAAATGCAGTGACCCACCAGAAGATCACCCCCAAGGACTGAAGGAGCAAGAAGAAGATAAGGAGTAGAAATGACAAAGCATTCAAGTGGTGAAGGGAAGGTGAGTTATTGTAGATGAGTGGTGTGACCTATTTTTCTATAGTTGGCATTGATGAGGAGATAAACTGTAGTTTGTTTACAAAAAAGAGGTGCGGCCATGTTATTTCATTAATGCTTGAATGCCAAAGTCAATTTTGGTGATTATACAACATGGTTCGAGCAAGCCTTTTCTAAATAATGACATCAGTAGCAGTGATCTTCCTCTTCTCGATGTGTTCAACACACATGGGCCACTTGCAAAAAAGAGTGCCAAAATCTTTCCCAAGAAGCGCCAAGTTTCTCTTCCTCTCTCTATATATTTTAAACTTCTCTTTTGAGAAAGGGATTGACTCTCAGCCTTAAGGCAAAACTCTACCCAAAAATATCTTGGGCTTGTAAGGCAGAGCTGCCAGATTTTACCTTGAATCAAAACATAGCATTTTTACTTCTATTTTGAGTTTTGCATCTTTAGTATGTGTCTATGCTTTGATTCTGTGTTAAGTCATTTTATTAATGATTTTATCAGAATGATTTCAACATGTCTAGTGCATTTTTGAGGCTCCTTTTATAGGTCTATCAGAAGTGTCCCTAGAGGAGTATAGGTGAAGTGGATAGGCTACTGTTCTAGTGTGTCTCAGAATGCCTCTAGTAGTTATTTCCTCCTTGTATCTCCACAGACCCCTGACCCATTGATGCAGAAGGTTTTCTCATGTCAGATGAAGTGTATGGGAGCTAGTTCTCGATGGAAAGTGTATGTTCAGGCCTGAGTGGGTCACACTTTTTTGGTGTATCACCTTTTTTACCTTTTTTAGGCTTAGGTTCTATTTTCAGCATCTCTCTCTCCCTTTTCATCCCCCCTTTTCCATTTTGTTTGTTAGTAGTAGGAGAAACTAGGGCCTAAATGATACATCAGAGGGAGCTAGCCCTCATCTAGAGACTCTCCCCTCTAGTTTCATCAGTCCCACAAGTGAGAGGGGAGTTTCCATTGTTGCATGAAGAAGGCAGGAGCTTGACCTCCTGCTAAGGGTGCAATCTTCTGTGTCAACAGTTTTTAGCACGCCCGGTGGGACCAACTAGGACGAGGTTTTGTCCAAAGAGTTGAAGAATTTTTGGTGTGTTCTTCAACCAACCAGCCTTTGGAGGCTTTTGCATCAACACCAATGGTGACTCTGAGTTGAATTTGTTGGTTAAGCAGCCTGGTGCCATCAAAAATCACATTTTTGTATGTATAATTCCTTTGCACAAAATCATGGGTCTTGTTTTCCTTCATATGACTATGATCAAGCTCAAGATTTTTAGAGAATCACCTCAAGTAGCCCTCCTAGTTTCCCTACAATGATAAGGGAAATGGCCCTAGAGTTTGAGAAGCAAATGATGGAGATTGATAGACTGGAGGAGCAGTACGAATATCAGCAGGAGATGATGTATAAAGAGGAGTGTTTGTTTAGGCAAGCTCAGGCCTTGCAATCCATGGAGGAGGATGTAGCAAAATGGAGGAATCCATTCATTCAAGGTAGTCAGCCTTGCACACCCCCTCCTATCCCAAATAAATCCCCCTCTTGTACACCAAATCCTTTCTATCAGATGGCACTTGCTCACTCCAATTCATCTGATGCATCTGCTCTCAATCTCATGCACCTAGATTTCCAACATCAAAGTGAGTCAGAGCAATCCCCCATGGAGATCAATTTTCTCAATTCCTCATATTGTGAAGCTTCCATTGGGGGGAATACCATGAGCTAGCACATCCCTCTTCTAGAGACTCTTCTAGTGCATCAACAGTCTCTTCTTAGCATTCCTTAGCCTCCCCAAGTCTTTCAACATGATGTGCAGATTTTGAGTTGGAGGAAGGAATGCCAGGAACTATCATAGACCTTGAAGAGGATGATGCTGGTGACCTCCAAGAAAGACTCTTTCAGGATAATCTAGCCAAGCAGATTGAAGATTTTGAGGCTAAGATGAGGCTACTTCATGAAAGAGAGATAGAACTTCCAGACCTCATGGAAGAGCCCCAAGACCTTGGAGAAAACAAAGTTGCTACCTGTTCACAGGAGCAAAATTCCAATTTTGAGATCTTGAACTGGTAGAAAATGGTAGAATCATGGGGTAGGAAGGAGGAAAAGCAAGGTTTTTCTCAAAACCTTGAAGAAGATGAGGTTTCCTGCTCATGATGACACTGGTGACCTCCAAGAAAGGTTCTTCCAAGAGGATCTAGCCAAGAGAATTACAGAGTTGGAATCTAAAGAGATATTCCTCAATCAGTGTGTGATGGATGGTTCAGACCCAACGTCACATTCTATGTTTGAACACACCCCATCTACACACTTCCAAGAGAGATAGCCATATGGAAGGAGGAGAATCATTCGATTCTAGCTCAAGGACTGCCTCCTCTTCCACATGGTGTTCCCACTTCACCCCTTCTCAAGGAGGAACCTATTCTATAGGAGGTGAGTGAGGAGCAGAAGATCCAATCTGTAGTTTTACAGGAGGCTATCATCAGTGACAATGAAGAAAAAATCATCATTGATGCTTCTTGTGAAGACCTCATCAGCAATGGAGAAAATGTAGGTCTTGCATATATGCAGATGTTCCAGCAATATGAGGAGGAACATAAGCATGGTGAGCTCTCTCCCCCTTTGTTTGATGAACTTCCCTATTGCTTCGATGAGGAGGATGACTACACTAAGGAGCTTGAGTTGGAAGAGGATCAGGAGGATACCTTTGAACATCTATAGGTCCTGATCTTTGAGGAGGAAAAGGAGAGGTCTGTCTTCCTAGAGGAAGGCCTTGAAGAAGAAAGCTTTGAATAGAGAGGTGATGTTCTGTGGGATGAGAAATCAGTTTGTGATTCCATTTCAGACATCACCATAGTCACCCTTCTTCAAGAAGGCCAAAAGGAAGTAGAGGATGAGTCTGACAGAGTCTACAATGAAGCAGAAGGAAACGGGTCGAACCATGATGCACTGCAAGGGAGCTATACATGTCAAAGGGCTAACAGTGATAAGCCAACAGCCACTAATTTCTTGGTGAAATGCACTAACATGAAGGACTATCATTCAACAAGCCTCTAGGGACAAGAAGAATACATGTATGTTGGAGGCATGTTCGAATCTGATCCACTCAGATACAAGCCAAGCAAGGTGACAGGCAAGAGGAGCAGGTCACCAAACCTCCTTTTCATTCAGCTACTTGCCTGGCACCATAAGTCTTCTTACCAGGAAGGGGACTTAAGAAATTTTCCCTTTGATCTAGGAGGGAAGTGAACATTCTTGGTTAGCTCTATATAGTAGTTTGCTTTCAGTTTCTTTCCTGCTTTCCCTAAGTGTAGTTTACACAGGTAGTGTTTTTAGCCTTGTGTGTTTCCCTTTGCATGTGGGGTAAAGAGCTTCATTTTTTATTCTTGGATATTTTAGGGCTATTACTGATCTTTGTTCAAGCTACATCTGACTCTGTGCCCAATGGACTACAAGGCAACTGGTCTTTAAGCATAGCAGGCATGCTTCCCCTGGGAGTCACCAATTTGTTGACAATTTTTTGCCCAACAGGCCAAAAATTGGTCCCCTTCTATCCCTGCTATTCTAGGCCATTTCATTTTCTGATTTTGCATGAATCTATTCATTTCTATGGACTCTGTAGAATTTCTATGGACTCTATAGGTCTAAATCTATGGACTCTGTAGGTCTAAATCTATGAACTCTGTAGGTTTTGGATTTCTACAGACTCTGTAGGTTTTGGATTTCTACAGACTCTGCAGGTTAGTCCTTGAGCACATGAAGGATCAGTTTAGAGAGTGCTAGGTTTTACAAGGCTTCTTCAGGCTCTTGTTTGAAGAAAATCATGAAGAAGGTTGGCATCATTAAACCATTGAACCCGGTTTAATGCCTTGGTTCAATCGGCCTTAGTTCAATGCCTGGTTCAATCGGTAGTTCAATCGGCCTTGGTTCGAGCCTTGGTTCAATCGACAGTTCAATCACTCCATTTCAAAGTCTGGTTCATTGCTTCAAGTCCATCACTTCAATTTCTATGCTTGGTTCATTGCTTGCTTCATGGCTTTTGGTTCAAACAAAAGAGTTTAATAGGCTTGTTTCAACAGTCGCTTGAAGCGTTGAACCATTAAACTGGTTCAACGTGTTGTTTCAATGCCTTTGGTTCAAGCCTTAGTTCAACTTAGTTGGTTCAACACATCAGGTTTAGTTCAAATGTAGGGTCCATCACTTAGTTTAATTCAGTCAGTTCAAGTGGCTTCTAGTTTAATCAGACAGTTTAATGCCAAAGTTCAACGGGCTTGGCGCGCTTCGTTGAATCGTTGAACTGGTTCAACGAATTGGTTCAATCATTTGGTTCATCAACAAGTTTAAAGGCTTGGTTCACTTGGCATCAGCATGCAGCATTGAACTATTAAATTGGTTCAATGCTTTGGTTCAATCGCTTTGGTTCAACAAGGAGGTTCAATGAATCAGTTCAAAGGCTTGGTTCAACGGGCTCGACGTGCAGTGGTTGAACCATTGAACCGATTGAACCGTTGAACCAATTTTGGTTCAATGGGTTGGTTCAATAGCTTGGTTCAATGGTGTGCCCTATAGCTGAAGGGTAGTTCAATGTCCAAAATCCCTTGCAGAGGGTAGTTCAAGATCCAAAAGCCCTTGCGGAGGGCAGAGAACGTTTCAAAGGGAGCCGAAGAGATTTAAGGGATGCGAGAAGACTCAAGGCTCTAAATTTCTTCAAACTTTTTGTTTGAAGGAATTCCTTTAGACAAAAGGCCCAAAGGAATTTGGGGAAATGATTTTCAAAGGGCTGAAGGTGCAAAAAAAAGTCAAAGAGCCTATAGAAAGGACAAAGTGGCCAATTCCTATAGACTTTTTATCTGCAGGGAAAAGCCTTAAAGCACAGAAACCCACAGAAAAGCTCACTGAAGGATCTGATGACTTTTGCTAAGGATGGTGACATCCCAAAAGCTATCAAATTTAAGTAGACAAACTAGCCATTGGGTGATAGCTGCATGAACATCAATTTTAATGCAGTGAAGTAGCCATTTGTTTTGAACTGTAAAGAGTGCCAAACCATGGAAAAAGCCTAAAGAACGCAGTGACCCACCAAAAGATCACCCCTAAGAGCTAAAGGAGTAGGAAGAAGACAAGGAGTAGAAATGACAAAGCATTCAAGTGGTGAAGGGAAGGTGAGTTATTGCAGATGAGCGGTGTGACCTATTTTTCTATAGTTGGCATTGATGAGGAGACAAACTGTAGTTTGTTTGCAGAAAAGAGGCACGGCCATGTTCTTTCATTAATGCTTGAATGCCAAAGTCAATTTTGGTGATTATACAACATGGTTCTAGCAGGCCTTTTCTAAAGAATGACATCAGTAGCAGTGATCTTCCTCTTCCCGATGTGTTCAGCGCACATGGGCCACTTGTAAAAAAGAGCGCCAAAATATTTCCCAGGAAGTGCCAAGTTTCTCTTCCTCTCTCTATATATTGTAAACTTCTCTTTTGAGAAAGGGATCGACTCTCAGCCTTAAGGCAAAACTCTTCCCAAAAATTTCTTGGGCTTGTAAGGCAGAGCTACCAGATTTTACCTTGAATTGGAACATAGCATTTTTACCTCCATTTTGAGTTTTGCATCTTTAGTATGTGTTTATGCTTTGATTCTATGTTAAGTCATTTTATTAATGCTTTTACAAAATGATTTTAGCATGTCTGGTGCATTTTTGAGGCTCCTTTTACAGGTCTATCAGAAGTGTCCCTAGAGGAGTATAGGTGAAGTGGATAGGCTGCTACAGTGTGTCTTAGAATGCCTCTAGTAGTTATTTCCTCCCTGTATCTCCACGGACCCCTGACCCACTGATGTAGAAGGTTTTCTCATGTCAGATGAAGTGTATGGGAGTTGGTTCTCAGTGGAAAGTGTATGTTCGGGCTTGAGTGGGTCACACTTTTTTGGTGTATCACCTTTTTTACTTTTTTAGTCATAGGCTCTATTTTCAGCATCTCTCTCTCCCTTTTCATCCCCCCACTTTTCCATTTTTTTTGTTAGCAGTAGGAGAAACCAGGGCCTAAATGATACATTAGAGGGAGCTAGCCCTCATCTAGAGACTCTCCCCTCTAGCTTCTCTAGTCCCACAGGCGAGAGGGGAGTTTCCATTATTGCGTGAAGAAGGTAGGAGCTCAGCCTCCTGCCAAGGGTGCAATATTTTGTGTCAACAGTAAGCTAGTAAGTAATGTACATCATCATGATAACTAGAGTGTGTGGTGTAGGAATGACATAACCTATATGGTGTAGTCATGTAGAAGATGTCTCTAATGGGTAGATATATCGATGATGTCTCCAATTTAGAAGTAGGAATCCCCCTAAATGGGTAAAGTGAAGCAATCAAGAATCTAGGTGTCATTGCACACACTTAAAGAAGATCAAGTGAAGCATGGTAATGTAGATAAATCAACATATGATAGCATATAACAGAAAAATGTAAGTCTAGCATATTAATATAAATGTAAAGCATGGATAATGCATATAATTGAAATGTTTTTGGTATTTTGAGTTATTTGAGTGTTTTTATATTTTTGTAATATTTGAATGTTTTTTTATTTTTTTAAATAAGCTATGTACAATCAATCATAAGGAGACTATATACAAGTAATTGAAAATAATTTATATACAATCAAGACTAACAAGAAATGATACTAACCAATGAATCTCAAGAGAGACTCCCTATCATGGTGTCTTGTATCAAGATGGATCATGTGTTATTGTGAAGTAAGATGGAAGAGCTGAGACTATGGATTTGAAAACTATATATGTTATAAGTGCTCTAAAATCTCTATAGTGGAAACTAACTATGGGGTCCCCCTGTAACTCTAAGAAATGGATGCAACTATAGGGATCTTAGGGACCCATCTAGTGATAGGAGAAGATCTTTGAACATGTGTTATGTGTTTAGAGACATGAGACCTCAATGATACTACCCTAGATGTGAATACTATAGTTGAAAACTATCTAGAGTCCTAAAACTATGTTGCTCTAAAAGAGGCCTCTGTGAAAGTGTATGAACTCTCTGTGCTAGTAAGGAAGGCTTTGATTGTGTCCAAATCTAAATTGGAAGAGTAACTATAACTAGTGGAGAAGCTAGAACTAGTGACTATAGAGTAGCAGATGGATCTAAATTTGGGGTTGGTAACTTATATAAAACTCCACCAACTATAACAACCTAATTAATGTGAATGAATTTCATGTATCTATGAATTGTAGAAGGTACTACATGAAGTTTTTGAATCCATGGTTGACCAAGTAACATATCAAAGACTCCTGCACGAGGAATAATAGTAAATAGTGTGGCCATATGTGTAGGTCCAACCTATAGAGGAAGTAAAATACAATCCAATAAATTCTAAATGTGCCCACTAAATCCACTAATAATTGTGTCCATCAGGTTGATATCCTACTCTGAATATCCAAAAAACTAAAGTAATGTCATAGTACATAAGTTCACCCTAGAGCCATTTTCTATGAGAACACTATAAATGGAATGATGATCAATGTAGGATCTGATAAAGAGTCCATGGTAATCTGAATCATCCTCAACTATCTCTTTCTCTAAGAAGGAGATGGAAGGTTTAGCTAAAACTCTAGAACTACATACACTAATCATGTTACTCAAAGGATGTGACTCAACTGAAGGTGCCCAGTATGTAACTGGTGAAGGGTATGCATGATATGCATGATAAACATCTGATGTGTCCCCTATTTCTTATTTATAATACTATGGGAAAGGATCTAAGAAAATTTTCAAAGCTTCATCCTATGTTTACTTTACCTAATGAAGCTTAACTAAAGTGCCAAGATCAATAAGGTTGTCATCTATTAAGTCTTGTATTTTGTGTCACAAGCTAATGCATCTATCATTATATGGCCTAGTGCCCTATGAATATCATAAAATACATTATGATCATATCCACATGGAAGACGTTTTATGTATCAACTTCCCAAATAGGAGGGAGAGATATGATATTGCATTCCAATAGCTACTGCAAGACTCTGGCTGGAGATATTGGTAGATTGGTAAAGGCTCACCGAAGAGGTACTAATAAAACCACTCACTGAGGGGGATCTAAAGCTATATTAACTATAGGTTGATTTTAAATTTTTCGATCATTAACCTTTATTTTATATGGGACTTTATGGGTACTCTTGTTTGTTGTTTATGATATGCTTGTGTACTTAAGTTTGCTTATTGAAATTAATTTGACTTCCCTTTCCTTCAGTGTATGACATAACTCAATGAAGGAAGAGAACCTTTTGAATATTATTGAATGATGTAAAGTTAGTAGAAGTCTGTGTTTGAATTAATCCTATAATTTTTTATCGGCCATGGGGATAGTCATTTTAGCCAAGATAGTCTTATATCAAAGAACATAATCTATGAGATGCTCATTTGACCTTTGTTTATGTTGTGAAACTTGGGATTAAAAAACTTTGTCACCTATGTTAATGTTGAAATGAGATAGGAACATGTCAACTAAAGGATTGAATGCATTGACCAACTAATTCAATAGACTATAGAACCATTATAGAGCATAATCCTTTAAACTCCATGGAAATAACTTGGTTAGTAACCAGTCATTTGGCACATAGTCCAAGCATGTTGCATGAAAATCTCTCAAGTGTGTATCTAGATCACCATTGCCATCATATAGAGTGAGCTTTGGTTGAACAAAACTTGGCGGTATGGGTGTAGAAGTAATATGACATGCTAACGGTGTATGAATTAGAGCAAAAGAATCCAAGGATTGTGTAGGTAGAGAGGTGCCTTGCTCAAGGTGTAGCACCTTAGATTGAAGATATTTTATCTCTTACATAAGGGTAGCCACATTAGGAGACAAAGATGTACAATCCATAACTAGTGGTGCCTCATAAGAAGGTTGGGCTACTATAGGGGATTTTTGTGACATAGTTGCCTCCATAATGTCATTTTAAATTGGTTGTTCTATGGTTTGAGAGGATTGACAATTGTTCACTTTTTTTTTATTCTTCTTGTAGTATTTCAAGCATGTCATCTTACACATCAGGATGTTTCATTAAAAGGTCTTGAAGTTTCCTCTTATCAGTTTCATCAAAACTAGTATATTGGGCCATTGTTAACGTAAGAAAACAAATTGAAAATGGATTGAATTTTTTCCAATAAGTTGTAATAATCAAAATACGATGAAAGAAAAGTACTGAATAAAGGAAAAGTAAAGTCCTAAAAATAGCAAACTGGAATATGCATAAAAATGATATGAAGCTTAGAAACATGTAAGGTGATACCTCAAGAAGCAAAAGGACCTAGTAAATTCAACTAGGGTTTGAAAGAAAGAATTTTTCAAAATTACTATGGTAAATTTTAATAATTAAATATGAAAATTTGATTTAAATATGTAGGAAAAAATTAAAAAAAATACTAGAAAAATAACAGGACCTAGAATATGTAATTAGGGTTTGAAATAAATAGTTTTTTAAATTACTATGGTAAATTTTAAAAATTAATTTATGAAGATCTGATTTAAATATGAAATAAAAAATTAGAAAAAATACTAGAAAAATATTGGGGCATAGTATGGCAACTAGGGTTTGAAAGAAATAATAAAATTACTAAGGTAAATTTTTAAAAATTAAATGGAATTTCTTATTTAAATATGCAAGAAAAACTTAAAATATTGAAAAATACCAGGACCTAGTATAGGCAAATAGGGTTTGAAGGTAATTGTTTTTTAACATACTAAGGTAAATTTTAAAAATTAAATGGAAATTTTGATTTAAACATGTAGGAAAAAATTATAAAATTGCTTAGGGTTTCTAGGGTTTTTATACACAAATGAAGTAAGTCAGGTTCACCAAATGATTAAACTATTTTGGGAATAATGGAGTTTTATTCCTATTTTATTTAAGGGTTTGAATTAATAAATTTAAATAATATTATAATTATCTATATTTTTCACCTTTATAAGAAAAATTAGGAGAAATATAACTTAGCTTTAAAAAACTGAAACAACTATTGTAGGGTCTAAAATTGGCTGTGTAGGATTAGGATAGTGTCACAAATTAGAATCTAGATTTTATTTTATGAAAGGATAAGACCATAAAAAACAAGACACTTTAGGGTTCAATATTGTTATCCTCTTCTACCGTTGTTGTCCAAACTACTCATAGAGACCTAATTTTTTTGGGTTCTTTGTATTATTCTTGTGTGAGCCTACTTGTAAAATATTGAGTTTTGGATGTCAACAAAACTCTATGTATGTCAACAAAAGTCACTATAGATATGTTTTATCTCCAAACCCTCACTCTCCATCATGCTTGATAAAATAGGATTTGAATCACTTGAAAAAGGGGAGGTTAGTGTGTAAGATGTACTAAATGTGTGATCCACACCCCTTGTGTAGGCACATTGCCTACATACCAATACTCCAAAGAGGGATCAAGCCATATGTAGTTCTCCCACTTGATGTGCTTTGTGTAATAGTGTGCTGTAGATGCAAAAATGAAAATTTGATAGTATTTAAGATAGCTAGGGATTGGTATGAGGGTTTGAATATATTTGTAGCTATGTTGGGTGAATGTATATAGAGAATAGGGAAATTTACCTTAGTGGTTTATTTGTATTCTTGCTTAATTTGTAAGATTTATTGCCTCTTTTTTTAAAATGAACTTTAAATGGGATTTTATAGGGAACCATTGGTCAGAGTTTAAATGTATTCATGCTATGCTAACATGATAAAGGATAAGAATCAAATGGAAATGACCATTTGGGCTCAAAGTGTGATTAGACAGGAGCACTAAAAATGGAACACCCTAGGGTTTGATGCTATTGTCTAAATATGGTGCTCCTATCTTACAGGATCAAGACCTGGGTGAATAAGATTGGCCTGGGAAATAGAGTCTAGCTGAGCTAGAATGAAGGTTTAGAAGTCTAGGATGACTGGTAATGATCAAAAGGTGTTTAGAAGGGTCATAAGAGCATTCAAGGACCTATGGATAGAGTGTCACAAGACACACTCAAACTACCAATTTTGGCATTTTATATGACTACAAGCATCATGTAAAACTATCTTGTAGGGGTGGGACATTTATCCTTATGCAAAATTTTATCCCTCAATCTTAAACTGATTATTTCTCCTATGGCATAAGTGGCATCATGAGAAAACATCATATATAGCAATGGTACCCAATCTAAATTCACAAAATGGATGTTGGGCATGCCATATAATCTATTTAACAAAACCATACCAATATAAATTACCATTCTAAACTTATCAATTGGAATTTTTCCCTTCAAATTCTTTGCCTTCCATGTGATTTTATGGTTAGGGAGAAGCCATGATAACACCTTTTTTATTGAAGTTTCTTCCTTGAACTGCACCAAAGTGTGTTTTTCAAAGTAAACAGTGGGTATGATGAGAGACAAATACCTCTAAAATTCATTTACAAAGATGTATGTGACCACCATATCATTTAAATAATGAAGTAAGAAAGCATTATGTGATATTTTTCCCAAAAAAATAAGTCCTTGATAAGGTTTATGCAAGGCATAACTTATGGTTTGGTCGTGGTGAAGTGCAATCTTTAGTGTTTATACACTAGTAGTCCCTGAATGAATAACCTTTCTATTAATGTCATTTAATCCTCCAGTAAAAACATGTCAACTAAATTGATGACATCCCAAAGTTGTGAATAATTTTGATACTTGTCTCCAAATATTGTTGCATCAAAAACAATGCCCTTAAACTCTATAAAATCTTTAACTAAAAATGTGGATGGGGGATTTGTTCCTCAAAACATCCTAGATGTAGAATCCATTATTGCATACTCTTGGATACTTGTAGTTTTCTTCAATATGCCATGTATACTGTATAAACACTTCATCTTTTAGCTTAGTCATTTTTATACTTGCATAACTCTCAAGATGTGAACTAGGGCTCTTGATCACTATAAGAAAGCAAGAGGCTTCAAATGTAAGTTATCTTGAATGTAAATTATGGCTTCAATAACTACATATCATCTATATAGGATCCTACATTGTATTAATACGTGTGATATAAATTTGCAATGTTCACTTTGCTTCTATTCAAACTTTGTTAGCTCAGGTTAGCAGGAATCTTTTAATATTATTAATAGGAAGTATTTTATCTTTTTTTAATTTTACCTTGAAACTATTTTACCTTGATTTGAAAAGTATGGAAAAAATTAATAATTATCTTAGTAATAAGGCACTTAGGTCTAATGTTGAATAAAATTCTTTTAGGTCAATGTCTACAAATTAATTCCTTTAAAGGAATTATTTTACACTAAGTGTCCATAGCAATTATCCTGAAGAATCATTTCATTAGGTAGAAGTCCTGAAACAATTATTTTGAAGGGTTATTTCAAGGTATAAGGGTAATTTTATCTAAAGGGTCCACTTTTTAGTGCATTTTATCCATGACATAGGTCCCAAAGGGTCTAATTCATAATATTCAAAGGGCACTTTTAATTTCCCAAAGGGCACATTCATATAGCTAAAGGTTCTTTAAAAAATATTGAAGGGTAGGTTTAAGAGGTATGAAGGAAAATTTTAATCTCCATAGGGTACTTTTTCTATGGGTAAGGGTCATTTCAAAATTATCATAGGGTAAGTTTCACCAAACCCAAAGGGTATGTGCCTTGGGTTTGAAGGGTCTATATTCTTTCAAACACAATGTCTGAAGGAATTGGCTAAAGGACAAAAGTCCCAAAGGGTATGTCCAAATAAGGAAAAAAGCATATGGATACTCCATAAGGGCTAAGAGGTCATTTTCAAAAAATTTGAAGGGTATGTGTCCACTTTGAAAAGGGCACATAGCTTGGGACATAAATCTCAAAGGATAGGTCTAACCAAACCCAAAGGGTAGATTTATGATAAGAGGTCCAAAACATAAAGGCCCAAGGGCACTTTTGTAGGGTCAAGAGGGTAGGGAAAAACATATAAAGGGTATGTGGCCACTTTGAAAAGGGCATATACCAAAGTCCTAAAGGGTACTTTACATAAAACCCAAAGGGATAGTTCATAAGGCAAAGGACTTTTCAACCAACCCAAAGGGTATGTTCAGAAGTCTTGAAGTGTAAGTGGGATGAGATTTAAAGGATCTACATAATGTCAAATAATGATCGAAAGGTCTACTTTGTAATCCTTAAAGGGCACTTTTAGGAGGGATAAAAGACTAAATCAAAAGGATAAAGGACACTCTCAAAAGGGTCAAAGGGATAGTTTAAAAGGGTCCTAAAGGGTATGAGGATAGGATTCAAAGGGTTTACTTCAATTCAAAAAAGTTCTTGAAGGGTTTACTTTATGAAGGCCAAAGGGCACTTTTAAACTTCTTGAAAGGTACTTTGATATAGCTAGGGACATTTAAAAAGTTCTAAAGGGTAGGTTGGATAGGGTCAAAGGGATAATCCATTAGGGAGTTTGTTTTAGGGAAAGTGTATGTGGTGTATAATTTTTTAAGGATAAGAGTCTGTAGGTTGAATTCCTTCAAGAGAATTACTTTGGACACAATGTTTTTTTACCAAATAAGGCTTCCTAAATAAAAAGCTCGAAAGAAAATAGGGCCAAAAATACTTGAAACACAAAATCCAAAAAGATAATTTACATGAGGGCTGAAATAATTAACCTAAAGAAAATAAACCCAAAGAATTCATCTCTACATACCAAAGTTAGCCTCATAAAACACAATGCCAATATTATCCTACCAAAAAGTGAAATGCCTTAGATTTTCTAGATTTTGCATAAACACATGAAAAGGACTCCATCATATTTCAAAAAAAGGTGGGTCCCCTTCTCTTTAAAGAAAAGGGGGATGTTGAGTACAACAAATGTAATCAATGTTTTTAGCAAACATTGTTAGTTTTTAAGATGGGTGATAGGAAGAAAAAAAGTGAGCTAGAATCTTCAGATGCACTACTTTAGGATGAATCAGATAAAGATATCTTTCAGTCGATAGGGTGGTTAAATTTCTTGAAAATGTTTTAGGGTTTTCACAGAGATATTTTATAGGAATTCTTTGAATATTTTGATAAATACCATTTTGTTGTCAAAGGTAAACACATTCTTATGGATCCCTCTATGATCAGTTCACTCTCTAAAATTCCTAAGGAGGGCATAGTTGTTACATATAAGATAAGTTTTGTCAACTTAATTTAGATGTTTATTGAAGGAAATGAGCCCTATCCTAGATTGGCCAAATCCCCAAAATGTGTGGCTAAAGGAATTATGAGAGACAACATTCCACAGCCATGAAAAAATGTTGTATTTTGGGTTATGAAATATCTTACTTGTGATGTTCAATTTATAGTGGTCAATGGAGATGTTATGAGACTTATTATTCACCTGAGGAGAGGAGTTGCTAGGGAAGAGTACTAGGTAAATTTTCCATATTTTATTCACAATTCCCTAATCAATGTTACTCAAAAATTAAAAAGAGGTGTTGGGTCTGTCTGACACCATGGGTTAGTTACCCTCATCTATCAAAATTATTTTTTGCAAAAACCTAAGGGTGAAAAGGCTTGGTCTTCCTTTCTCCATAAATTCTCCCAAATTTTTGTCAAGAAAACACCATGCCCTATTTCTCCTTCCACCATGAATTAAATAAGTCCCATATTCATCACCCTCATCTCTGAATATGTTTCATCGAAGATCAAAAAGATGAATGGGAGTTTCTATAGAAAATCCTAATCCTCCAATCAAGTTCTAACAATGTCATCATCTCATTATATAGGAAGAAGAAGAAGAATATGTATAGGAAGCTAAGACTTTGGGAAGCTTAATCTCTCTTATAAACATTACAGATGTTGAGCAGAAGAACCCCATACATAAGAAATTGTATTTAAAGAAGAAACCTTTGCATAAGGAATTGTGACTCAAAAAATAGGGTGACCTTTACCCTCTTCAGCTAATAAGGGTAAAGTGTATTTGACAGAAGAAGGTCCATATTTCCCCCAATCTACTAATAAATAATAATAATAATCGTATCATGTCATGGTTTTATCCTGACATGAAGAAACAATTTGACAATAACAAGTAGAATTGGATTCTTTTCATTCAACACTTCAAGGTAAGAACCAGGTTATTTCCAATTTTGAAAGAAGATGTGAATAATCTATCGCTTGAGCTAGGGAATAAGAGGTAATTCTTATAATAATGAATGTTGTGTGAACTAGACTACACAATCTAATGTTTTCCCAAACTCAGGAATTGAGTACTTTATAGAATTTTCTTGCCATTAAGGATACCCAAATTGTTGATTTGAAAAATTCTATTATTGATAAAAATAATCAAATTAATAATCTATGATAGACTACTTCTAATAAAAATGCATTGATTTTTCAACATGTTGATAGAATACGAGAGCTAACCACTTAGACTACTAAGTTATAAGCTGATGATTATCATTTAACTCTTCATTTAATCAATATTCAATTGATGTCTTATCAACCAGAGCTAGTGTCCAAAGCTATCTGTAATAAGGTATAGGATGGTAGATCTAGAAGGCTGTTTATGGGGGTATTTGATTTTCCTATTCTAACTTTGACTAAACAAAGAAATGTATCCTAAACTACATGATTCACTCTTTTACTGAAAAAGGAAGAAATTAAATCAATCCACTCTTTTGATGAAAGTAAAAAATGCACTCCTATTTACGCTTGCATGGAAAGTAAATTCACACTCTTCACTAACAAAAGGAAATTTGTTTCACATGTTTGTTGTAAAATAAAAAACATATTGCTTAGAAAGGAAATGACTTTGGAATAAGAAAATGTTTTTTAAACTATGAATTTATTTTGATGTTTTTATGAATAAATGTAAATATTAACAAGATTTTAATTAATTATAACAACAAATTAGTAAAACATAACATAAATACCATACACATTTCATAGTTCCAAGGAGAGTGGGCCCTTGCTCCTCTCAGACTCAAAAACAACGATTAATCAATGCTAGAAGCTGAAGTATTAATTCATAAAATTGAAATGATTACAATCTAGCTAAAATCTATAATATGCTTGTACAAATTTTCCTCTATTATCTGTTCTCTATCATCTGATATCTATATCTCATTATATATGAAAATCTTACATTTTATACTAATATAATCAACTCAAAATAGGATACAAAGGAATAGGATTCCTTAGTCAATCCATTCATCCAAAGATAGGAGATTAATTTCCAAGAGATCCAATTATTCTAATAAATTAGATATCCTATCCTATAATAGTCCTAAGATCCAAATATATATATATAACTTTATCAAAAGAAAATCCTACAAAATAGTAGGTGGATATTTTCCTTATTTGATTCTAGCTGGAATGATTCTTTCTTATCTTATTTGGCCACCAATTTCCCTATTTATAGTTTCATCCTTGCAAAATTCTCAGAATTGACCCTATAGAGTCAAGAGGAATGAACCTATGGAGTCCATAGAAAAAAGCTTATGGATTTTATAGAAACAAGCCTATAGAATCCATAGAAATGAGCTTGTAGAGTTTATAGAAACAAGCCTATAGAGTCTGTAGAAACAAGCCTGTAGAGTCCATAAAAACAAGCCTGTAGAGTCTATAGAAACAAGCATGTAGAGTCCATAGTTCTGATGGATGGAGATAAAAATTTCATGTTCACTATACATCACCTATGTCTTTTTCCTAATCATTATTTACAACAAAAATCACTAAAACATGCTATGTATTAGACATTAATGACAAAGTAAAGGTTTAGTCTTTTGGTTCAATATAAACAAGACAAATATCTATTTTCCATGTAATATCTATCTAACAATCTAAGATTTGCATAAGATAATATCCGTTGAGACATGGATTGAGGGAAATAACATGTCAATAATGAGCCATATTCTGAGCTCATCATCTCCCCCAAGATTTACCCTTTGTAAGTCCCATTACAAACATTTATTAGCATTCATAGCTCTGGCTTCTACTTTCCACACTTTGACTCAAATTATATTCATCAAATTCATATATTATATGCTTATCTAAATTTATTGTAAAATTCTTGATGTGCTTGAATCATTTATTTCTATATATTGAATTGCTCATTTGATTATGGAGCCCAACTCTGCCATCCTGGAATAGGTATGATCAGCAAAGGGGGTCTATATCTCATGCCAATCCATTTTTGATCTTCCATAGAGTTTTTTACCTCTATTAAGATTTAAAAAATTTAGGGATCTCTCCTCATACTCCATCTTAAGTTATTTGGGGACATGACTTCTCATCTTTTAAGAGGCACTGAAAGTTGGTCCCATCTGTTTACACTTGTAGCCACCACTAAATCAAAAATCTGTTTTGAAAAAAAATCAAAAGAAATAACACAATCATTTAAAGCTTGTAAATAATGTGTTTTGACCTCATTATCTAACAAATCATAGTTAAAATTCTATTTTATCAATTTGGGAATAGGAAAGGTTGGTCTGACACACAATCCTGTAGTGTTAGCGTGATTTGTATAGTCTGCTTTTCCATGCTATTTAATTTTTGAATGCATAATGTAATGCCCTCAATTGAACTTATCCTACATGAATTTTTATCAAAAATTTATTGTGCTCATGGTCTCCTAGAATCAAATCATGCAAAAAAAAATCACAAAACAAATTCTATTGATCAGGTTCAACACTATAGAAAATTTCCAAAAAAGTTGTTGGCTGTAATATTTTATAAGGAAGATGACAAGAGATCCATAAAAGTTGTTATCTATAAATTTTTTCAAACAAACAAAAATTGTATGCAGGAGAAGGATTCCTACATGCCAAAATAAATTCTCCTAATTTGCATGCATCCTAAAAAAATTCTTCTAAATCTTAGACTTTAGCTTCTAATTATTTCTTTTCATTTTCTAAGAGTTTGTTTGAAGAAGTTGCATCTTTATTTTTATATTTAAGTACAAAATATTTTTATTCAATTTGATGTAGTATTTGTAAGGTAAAAATACCTAGATCACTTGTTTGACAATTATGGTCAAAAAATACCTTAGGAGGAGAAGGTGCAACATCAAGTGCTTTAGAAGAGTTTACCAAACTCTGCAATCTCCTATTTTCCTCCTTCAAAATTTCTACATATATACAAAGATCTATTTGTTCACTTTCATGTTCATTTATTATTTCCTATAATCTATTAACTTCTGCTATATGATTAGCAAATGATGTATCTAATTTTTGCACCAATAATGAGTTGAGATGATCATTGTTTTGCAATTGACTGATCAAGTCAGTAATGTCAGTTGTTTATTATTGTTCAAGAGCTTGATCTTGAGAAAGCTATAAAGTTAACTACAGAATAGGATCATTTGTATTAGATGATTCATATTTTTCATTGTCACATATATTTTTTCCTTTATCCATTGTAGTTTCAATTGGAACAAGTGGTTATTCCACCATACTTGATTCCTTTGCCATGTGTGGCTCTTCCTCTAGATTTGGCTCTTCTATTATAATTGAAGAGTTATTTTTGGAAGGAATTTCTTCAATATCTGTAGGTGTAGGGATATTTTGATGTATGGGGGAATGAGATACCATTTTAATTTAGAATTTTTGTAGCCTCTTGTTCATATTCATCTGTTAGAATGATCCTTCTTCTTTTAGTCACTCTCTAAGCTACACTCAGTTGGCTTTCCTTCTCAACCATCAAAACCTTAGTCTTCTTAAGTTTTGTAGCAACCTTTCATCTTAATTTTATTCTTCTTGACAAGGGAATTGGTTTCACTACAGATTCATAAGGTTCTTGTGGAGACCTTGAAACTTTAGGAATTTGAGACCTTGTGATTCTTCTTGAATAAGAAGAAGGAATTTCTGTTGAGACTACAGTCTGTGATTTATTTCTTGGTGTTGTTTTCTCAGTTGATGTAGTAGGTGGATATGAGTGTTCCTATGGTAAATTTAGGGTTTCTTATGTAGGAAAATTTAAAATTTGTTGTGCTATACTATTTTTAAATTCCTCCCAAACCTCTTATCCTTGTTGAAGGAAGTGATGTTGGATAATGAGATGAATAAGGCTATGATGCCTAAGAGCAGTATTAGGAGTTGTAGACATAATTTATAGAGCACCATATAATAAGGATGGGAAGTTAATTTTGTATTGAGGGTTTTATCTCCCATGCTTAAGGTGTATTAACATTTTCATGGCATCTCCCCCTAAAACATTGTGTTGCCCCTCACAAATGATATACTTGAGTACCCACTTGGATAAAAACTTCTAGGGTTTAAGAAGTGAATTTATATTAATCCCTTTTGATTTTTCCTTAAAATTTATTAGACATGAAGTCCCAGTCTGCTCATTACCATTAAACTAAATATTTAAATCACTAAATGAAATTTTGCCTGTAGCTTTCATTCCCTCTTTTGGAACTTGTATAATTTGGCTTATAATTTGAGTTGTAACAGGAATAACAATGCCTTTCACAATTAAAAATTTAGGTGTGAGATTAATGATAAATTCACTTATCATTATTTCATCAAAACCCTAAAACTTTTCAATGAAAAGTAGCCAGCTATTAGCTCTAAACACGACCACAAAATCTTTGTCTTTATGAAATTTTGTTGTATTCTTTAGCTCTGATCTCATCTTCTATCCCATTTCTATGTAGATTTATAGTCAACTCTATTCCTTTAACTTTGATTGAGGTGTAGACCAGTCTTTTGTTGAAATCGGTAAGCAACAGTCATTGAGGATTGGTAGGCAATAATCATGGAGGATTTTTAGACCATATTCTAGTGAAGTTTGTAGAAATGAAATGGTTCATATAAAATTCTACAGCTGCATGAGTTCATAGTTTGATATGATGACTTAATACAGTTAGGCACCACACATTTCTATGGAGTGTGCTAGCTATTTTGTCTCATTAAGACAAGTTAAGTGAAATAATGATGTGTCACTTTGATAGTGATAACAATTCATTACTTCATTTAAAACTCCTTTTTATGACATCCCTTCATTATCATAGTTGATGACTCACTTGATTATATCAAAGCTACACACTTATCCATACACCTTTGGCAGATCAGTTGCATGCTTTTTCATTATGGCATGTGTCATGTCATTTCATTTTGGAAGATTCAAATTTGGGTCATCTCCATAGAATAAGTCTTAATTAAATCAAAGATAATTATTTAACTAAACATAGATAAATAAAATACATGTCTTACTTACTTTGACCTTAGATGTATCTTTTGCTCATCATGTGTCCTACACAAATAAATTTTCATGGATTAGTTTATTACATGGAGATAATCAATCATAGTAAAAATATGAGATTCTCTATTTTTTCTTATATATATATATATATATATATATATATATATATATATATATATATATATATATATATTTTGCCCTTTAGCTAGCCATTGCTAGTTTTCTAGCCAAATCCCTTTTTACAATGCATAGCCAGCCATCAAGCTAGTTTTCTGGGCATGCATTGTCAATAGTGTCCCCAGAAGGATTTTCACTATTGAAATATATATATATATATATATATATATACACACATATATATATTCTTTGGTTTTCTTTTGTTTTTTTTTAAATTTATTGGATTATCAAGGAGCATGTTCTCTAGAAGAAGCAGAGCTCTCTAGAATAGATACTTGATCCTTTACCTTTTGAACAAATTCTTCTTTATTGAGAGGTTTTTGATAAAGCTTCAATCTATGTCTATTGACTAACAGAGCTCTTCTGTTGTCATCAATAGGTATTAGCTTAATAGAACCATTTTCATAGACCTCCTCAATCTGATAAGGTCTCAACCACCTTATTTATAGTTTTCCTTTAAAATATTGAAATTTGGAATCAAACAACAATGCCCAATCTATTTTCTAAAACTTCCATTGTTTGATTTGTGAATTATGCTAAACTTTTCTTTGATATTGTACCAATTCAGTTCTTTGTAGTGCTTCCATCCTCATCTCATCAAGTTGAATAAGCTATAGGATTCTTTTTGTCTATATTTCTTCTAATTCAATTCCTACTTTTATAGATATTTTCAAAGTTTGTAATTAAAATTCAACAGAGAATAAAGGCTTCGTACAATAAACTAATTCATTAGGTAAAAATCCAATTATTGTTTTCCAAGTAGTATTATAGGCCCAAACAGTTTATGGTACCTTATCCACCCAATCCTTTCTACTATAATTAACAACCTTAGTTAAAATGGTTTCCAGTTCTCTGTTAGTGACTTCAACTTGCCCATTAGCCTATGGATGGTATGGAGATGTTTTTATATGTTGAGTTTGATATACTTGTATGAAGTGCTTTATCATGTTTGACATGAACTATTGTCCTTGATCTAAGACTATCTCCCTTGGATCACCAAATCTTTTCATGATTCTAAAATATAAGAAATCAACTATCATCTCTTCTCTATCATGACTTAATGCTTCCACTTCTGCCCACTTGGTCATCTAATCTACACATACTAAGAGATATTCTTTTCCTCTAGAAGGAGGATCTATAGGACCTATAAAATCAATTCTCTATTTCTCAAATGGTTCTAAAACTAATTGAGGATGAGGGTACAAAGGCATTTCTATTGAAAGAGTAAGTTGTCCAATTTTATGGCAAGCTTCATAGTGTCTGACATATATTTTTACTTGCTAATAAAGATGAGGCCAATAGTATCCTGCTCCCAAGATTTTATATATGGTTCTTTGAGCTGAGTAATGACCTCCTCCTAGTTCATCATGACAAGCTCTGATGATATCATAAGCTTCACCATTTGTTACATGCCTGAAAAACACATGGTTGGGTCCAAGTTTAAATAACATTCCATTAATCCATGTAAAAGAAGAATTTTCTTTGATTAAATGTTTCTTTTCTTTTTATCAAAATTGTAGAGAAAACTTCTCTATGGTGAGGTAATTGGCTATATCAATAAACCATGGAGATTTTGATAAAATAACAAATAGTTGTTCATCTAGAAAGTCATCTTCCAGTAGTTCTTCTTCACTTGTAGTGTTCATTCTTGATAATAAATCAGCCACCATATTAGACTTCCCTGTTTTATCTATAATAGTAACATCAATTTTTTTAAGAACAATAGCCATCTAATAATCCTACCTCCCATAATTGGTTTTTTAGTAAGATATCTAATAGTTGAATGGTCTGTATAGACAAATACCTTATAGCCTATTATGTAGTGTCTGAATTTGTTAATTGCATAGACTACATCTAGAAATTCCCTCTCAATTGTGGTGTAATTTATCTTAGTAGGTGTCATGTTTTTGCTAATATAATATATAGCATACATGTTACCCTCTTCATCTTTTTGTCCAAGGACTACTCCTAATGTTGTATTGGAAGTATCTATGTATATATAGAATGGCTTAGTCCAATCTGATTCTCTCAATACTGGAGCAGTAACAAGTTTAGCTTTGATGGTCTCAAAGGCTTACTAGCAACTATCACTCCATTTGAATGTACTATCTTTTGTAAGCAAGGCAAACATAAGGGCAGTTATTTGGCTAAACTTATCTATGAAGCATTTGTAGTAACCAACATGTCCCAAAAAACTCTTAATTTTAGTTTGTGTTTGTGGAATGGGTAAATTGGAGATTATTTTAACTTTCTTTAGATCTACTTAAATGCTTTTTATAGAAATATGGTGTCCCAAGACTATTCCTTCATCCATCATCAACAAATATTTCTCATCACTCAAAGATAATTTTTGTTCCTCACATTTGATCAATACTCTTTCCAAGTTGGTAAGAGCCTCTTCATAAGTTCCACTATAAACAGTGAAATCATCCATATATACCTTAACATAATCATTTGTAAGGTCAGATAATATTGTCAGAACTACTCTTTGGAAGGCTGTTCGAGCATTACAGAGTCCAAATGGAAGTACTCGGCAAGCAAAAGTTCCCCAAGGGTAGGTAAATGTGATTTTATCTTGATCTTCAACTACTACCATTATCTAGTTATACCCACTAAACCTATCCAAGAAAAAAATATCTTTTTTCTACCAAGTTGTCAAGAACTTGATTAATGAAAGGTAAAGGAAAGTAATCTCTTAGTTTTGCTTTGTTCAATTCTCTATAATATAAACATACCCTTAATTTTCCATTTTTCTTTTGGCACAATTACCAGAGGTGAAACCCACTAGCTATCTGAGATGGGGTAAGTAAACCCAACTTCTATCAACTTTTAGATTTCTATTTTGACTATTTCCTTTAATGCTAGGTTTATTCTTCTTTATGGTTGTTTGACCAATTTGACAGATTCTATGTAAATGTGATGAGTGCATATGCTGGGGTGAATTCCCTTCATATCAGTATAATTCTAGGTAAAATCCTTGGTATGTCTTTCTAGTACTTCAAAGAGTTGATCTTCCTCTTCATTTGTTAACCAACTATTGATGTTCAAAATCTTTCCAAGTAATACCATGATTGGTTTTACATATAGGTAGTTAGATTTTATTTTCTTAAAATCACTAATCAATGAGTTTAGAGGACATGGATGAGGAAGTACCTTATGAAATATGGTTACATTATCAATAAACTCTTTTCTAGGAGGAATCAGTCTTGCTAAAGAATAATGAAATGCATCTAAGAAATGATTTTGTTGTTATTTTTCCAATTTTTATACAATTCTTTGAGTCAATCCATGATCATATGGTGAAGAAACAATAGAAGAAGTAGAAGTGGAGGTTTCATAATATTCTATTTGACTCAAGAATCCTAAACTGAGGTAGTTCATAGTTTTTAGACTGGCTGAGTCCATAACTTTTAGACTGGTAGAGTCCGTAGATTCTAGGTTTATGTCTCCATTTAATTCTTCCAAGTGTTTTTTAACTATGATCATAGCTAATGAGGAAATATTGTTTAATGTTTTATCTTATTAATCCACCTAAAGTTCTAGTATGTAATTTGTTAATGGTTTTATAGGAGGATACAAAGAGATGCATTTAGACTTTATCTCATTAGAAATGGTCATGTCTCTTGACCTGTAATCAATTAATGCTACTATAGTAGCCAATTGTGGTCTACCTAGGATTATGGGATACCTAAGATTCTTTGTTTTAGGTTGCAAGACCATGAAATCTACTCGATATTCCCAAGACTCTATTAATACTTCAATATTTTCTATAGTCCCTTCTGGTTTAGTTACAGACTGGTCTACCATTTAAATAATGGTAGTTGTGGTTGCATTTTCATAAGAGATAATGCATAGAGAGTATCAGTTATCATAACATTAATTATTACTTCCAAATTTACCAAGATGTTAAGAATTTCTTTACCTCCAATTGTGACTATGATCACTAGGCTTCCTAGATCTACATATTTTAGAACTAATAGTTGTTCCACTAATAAATTAACAACTTTTCTATCAACATGAATGGTTCATAGATATTTTGCTTTCCTCCTAGGTGTCTTGATACAAAGGTTTTTGATGATCTTATTTAATTTAGGTATATCCCTAATAGCTTGTAGTAGGGTTACCTTAGTATTGATCTTTTATAATTCATAGACCAAGTTTGATTATGGTTTAATATCAATTTCTTTTAATATTTAGGGAAAAGGAACTACTAGGGTAGTATTTTTTTCTTTGTTTACTTCAGGGCTTATTTTGATTTCAGCATCTCCAGTGTTTAATTGAGATGATTCTATTTTTTTCATTTTCATTAGGTATCTAAAAAATGAGAACTAGAGGTTTTTGTATAGTTTTCCCTGATCTTAAATGTATGTCTAGACACTCAATATCTCCAATATTGATTTTTTCTTCTTATTCATTAACATAAACAGGTGTTGGTTGTTTATTTTTTAGATTTGCTATTAGTTGTGTAGGCATTGAGGGTTGATTGATTTGTCCTTATTATTGAATAACTAAGGGTAGCATAATAGTTTTTTATTGAAGTGATCATCTTGGTTGGGTGAATTATGGCTATAGGTTCCATTACTGATTCCATTATTGATATGGCTATGGCATCTATTGCTATTGTGAGACCCATTGTTGTTATGGATATGGCACCATCCATGGGGGTGTTGGCATCCAATCTTGTCCTACCCATAGATTTTGAATTGATGGAATTTAGCGTTGATTCCAAAATGGTGAAGGAACTGAAACATTCCATGGTGCCATCCATGGATTAACTAGATTTCTTGCATTAAACTATCATTGAGCCTAGTTTTGTGGGGCAAAGTTTTATCTCTGAATATAATTTACTTCTTCAATGGACTGGACTTATGTTTTCATTTGATTTTTTAAAATAGTTAGAAGGGTACAATGTTTGGTATGATGATTTATTACATCACAGATCCCGCATGATGAAACATTGGTTCTATCTAGGGGGCAGTCTCTAAGGGTGTGTTTCTATCTACACTTAGGATAGTAGATTGTTAAGAGTTTTGTTGCATTTGCCTTAGCTTAAGGCTATCCAAAGTATTGTTTAGTGTAACCAAGATATCTATCTTTAGATTATCAAATTCTTCCATTAACTTTCCCACTTCATTATATTTCCCAAATCTTCCTTTTCGAATTCCAAGTTTTGTTCAAAAGTAGTTGGTACAAAGCTCAAAAATCTGATCGAAAGCCAACTTATTTTTATATCTCTACCTCCCATCAGATTTAAGGCATCTCTAGTATCTTCATCTAACTCTTTCAAGAAAACCAATTTTTGAATGTCTTCAGTGAGTGGATAATTACTTCTTTTATGTGTGAACATGAATCTATCCAAATAATCCTCTAAAGATTCATCCTCATTCTATTTGATTTTGAAGAAATCCTCTTTTCTTTCTCGTACTCAATAGTAATCTTGGTATTTATTCAAGAATTTTGTTTCCATGTCATCCCATGTTCTAATAGAATCACCAAGTAAACCCATGAACCATCTCATAGCTACATCTTTAAGTGTAGAGAGAAATAGTTTTAATTTCTAGCTATTTGTTGTGTAATCATAGGTTTGACATAGCACCTTAAACTCAAATAGGAATTGATTAGGATCCTCTATAGATCTTCCCCAAAAATTTAATAGATTAGCTGGTGAAATATTTTTCATGGGGGTTTGATCATTAGCATCTGGAATAATAGGAAAAGAGAAAGTCCTTCCTGGTTGTGCAAGTTGTTGATTTTGTTGGAGAGTTATTTCTTCTTCTGATGATGTTTTAAAGTTGGGATGATCTTTCCACTGAATATTTGTGGTATTAGCTATGGGTTATTCAAAATTATCAAAATTTTCTTCAGTTACAGATTTTTGAAATACTTCTTCTAAATCCTTGGAAAATTCTAAATAGTGCCTTCCTACAAGAGATTGATCCTAAGGAATTTGTCTTATGGGGCTTGCTTGTGGCAATGGCCTAGTTTCTATTCAAGTTTAAGAAGATTCTTGAAAATAGGTTTCACTTGTAACTTCTGGTTCACTACTTAGAGATGTTGAAGGAGTGTCCACTTGTGTTATTGGTGGAAACTTTAGGATGAATCATCCTTTATAATCTCTAGGATGGTACATCAATTTATTGAATTTTTATGGGATTTTATGGGTTTTTACAATGTTTTCTATTTTTCACTCTAGACAAATAATTATTACCTTACTAACACCTTATGTTCGCTAGCAACAGCACCAAAAATGATGAGTGTCATTGAACTCCTCATTTAATCAATATTCAATTGATGTCTTATCAACCAGAGCTGGTGTCCAAAGGTCTTTGTAGTAAGGTATGGGATGGTAGATCTAGAAGGTTTCTTATGGGGATGTTTGATTGTCCTATTCTAACTTTGACTAAAGAAATAAATATGTCTTAAACTACGTGATTCACTCTTTTGTTAAAAAGGAAGAAATCAAATTAGTCCACTCTTTCGCTAAAAGTAAAAATCACACTCCTATTTACACTTGTATGGAAAGTAAATTCACACTCTTCACTAACAAAAGGAAATTTGTTTCACACATTTGTTTTAAAAGAAAACACACATTGCTTAGAAAGGAAATGACTTTGGAATAAGAAAATGCTTTTTAAACTATGAATTTATTTTGATGTTTTTATGAATAAATGTAAATATTAACAAGATTCTAATTAATTATAACAATGAATTAGTAAAATATAACATAAATACCATATACAATTCTTGGTTCCAAGGAGAGTGGGTCCTTGCTCCTCTCTAACTCAGGAACAAAGATTAATCAATGTTGAACGCTAAAGTGTTAATTCATAAAATTGAAATGATTATAATATGGCTAAAACCTATCATATGCTTGTATAAATTTTCCTCTATTATATTCTCTCTATCATCTGATATTTATATCTCATTATATATGAAAATCTTACATTTTATACTAATATAATCAACTCAAAATAGGATGCAAAGGAATAGGATTCCTTGGTCAATCCATTCATCCAAAGATAGGAGATTGGATTTCTAAGAGATCCAATTATTTTGATAAAATAGATATCATATCCTATAATAGTCCTAATATCCAAATATATATACAACTTTATCAAAAGCAAATTCTACAAAATAGCATATGGTTATTTTCCTTATTTGATTCTAGCTAGAATGATTCTTTCTTATCCTATCTAGCTGCCAGCTTACCTATTTGTAGCTTCATCCTTTCAAAATTCTTAGAATCGACGCCATAGAGTTGCGAGGAATGAACCTATGGAGTCCATAGAAACAATCCTACATAGTCCATAGAAACAACCCTATGGAGTCCATAGAAATGAGCCTACAAAGTTCGTAGAAACAAGCCTGTAGAGTCTATAGAAATAAGCCTGCAAAGTCTGTAGAAATAAGCCTATAGAGTCCGTAGTTCACTATACATCACCTTTGTCTTTTTCTTGAGCATTCTTTACAACAAAAATCACTAAAAAATGTTATGTATTAGACATTAATGACAAAGTAAAGGTTTAGTCTTTTGGTTTAATATAAACAAGATAAATATCTATTTTCCATGTAATAGCTATCTAACAATCTAAGATTTGCATAAGATAATATCCTTTGAGAGATGAATTAAGGGAAATAACATGTTAATAATGAGCCATATTCTGAGCTCATCATAAGCCTCTCTATAGTCCATGTAAAGGGAGATGAGTAAATAGTAGTCCAAATTGAGGGACCTACAAGAGTTTTTCCTTCTTTTTCCCTTCCACTCCATGAAATTATTTTAGTCTAGAATAGAACCCAACATAAAATTCAGATGTTGAAAGAAGAAAATGCTAAGATTAATGTAGACACCAAAAATATGCACACCACAATTTTAAACATCAAAATTCTCTGAGACCATTGTAAGACCCCCTTGGGACCAATTTGACCCTTAGACCCCTAATCGAGCCTTACCTATGGTCAGTTTTACCAACTGACTTGACTCACATTTTTACCCACTTTTTACCTTCACCTTTGACCATCGATGGTCAAGATGACCACTGATGATCACCTTGATTATTGATGATAAGGGTAAACCTCCTTATCTAATAACATGCAATCCATCCACCTTGATTTTCTAAAAATAACTAATCTAAATCCACATATAAGACATTGCATGCATGAGTTATAATTAGAAGACCTAATTAACATCTTGTTATAACTTTATTTCCTTGCCTATAAGAAGAGAGGAACACTTAGGTGAAATTAATTTGTAGTTATTATCAAGAACATGTGCATCCAATTTTTTTGGTCAATCTTCATCAACAATCCAACAACCTAACTAGAGAGCTAATTTTCCATTGCCACTCTATCAAAGCATCAAGTATCATTACTCTACCAAAATCATGCTAGACTCGACCAATGGGTCAACCACCTCAATTGTCTATCTAATCAAAAAAATTCAAGATAAGTATTTATTTTTTAGTATTCAATTACTTTATTTACCTTTCACACTCAGCCCAACACCAACCCATCTCCTAAAATTCAATTTTGGGATCTTGTTATCTAGCTATTTACTAATCTAGACCTACAAATAGTCATCATCGATGATCAGCTTGACCACTGATAATCTATCAAATAATTGATAGTTGACTCAACCATTGATGGTTACCTTAACCGTCAATGGTCACATTAACCATTGATGATTGTTTCAGTTTATTTTCCTCATTTCTTATTTTAAAAATAAATAAAAGAAATTTAGTAATAGGGTGCATAGAAGAATACCTGGTGAAATACATGTGTGAATCCAAACAAAAGAGGGAACTCATTTTTAAATAGGAAATAATAACCTATAAATAGTATAGACACTTTAAAGGGGGTTATTAGATGGTTGGTTGGGTGGATTACCTAGCATGCACTAAATCCAAGAAGCATAATGCTTGCTAAGATGCTATCAATCCACGTTTATGACAATCAAGTCTGAAATGTTAAAAGAAGATGTGTGCATTCAATGATAAGAAATTAAAGGCATGCTAGAAAGTAAAATATAACTTGCTTATTAAATAAACTAATAAAATTTTGATGTTAGGGTGGTCAGGGTTAGGTTTAGAAAATCAAAAAAACTATTATGGTCAGAGGGAAACACAAAAAGTGGAGCTTGATTTGAGGCAAAAGGGTGAAAAAGGCTTGCTATAAAATGATGCCATAGAGAACCATCAGTGGTTAAGAGAACCATTATTAGTTGGTTAACTATCGACAATTAGAGATGACCATCGATGGTTAGGTAACCATCGATGGTTGCCTATGCAAATTTTGGGTAAATAACTCAAGGAGTATAGAATGAGACTTTAGTCAAACAAAGGTTGGATACGAGGTTGGGAAGTGTAAAGTGGTGTATTAGTGGATCTAATAAGGTAAAGGGATTAGAAACTAGGTAAACTAAAGAACACAAGCACAAAATACCTAGAACTGAGTAGAGGAATTCTAGAGTGATGTGGCTAGAGTAATGGTGCTTCAGGCCTTTTGGAGTGATTTCAATAGATTTTTGGATCTCTAGTGATGATGTTTACTCACTGGTATGGGTGCTGAATATCTAAAAGAAAGATTAAATGCTTGATGACTGGTTACTCTCTCTTATTTATTCCTCCTCAACTCCTTTTATAGATAGAAGTTACTAAATGAAATAAAGGAAGTTACCAATTTAATAAAGGATAAATCCACCTATTTTTGTAGCTTTAAAAGTTTTCTTTTAAAGACAAGTTACAATTTTTGTGAGTTGAAAATCTCACACAATGATCTAGCAATGTTTTAAAGTTTGTTAAAGTAAGGGTGAGGACCCAACCATCGACAGTTACCCTAACCGTTAGCGGTCATAGGGATAGAGGAGAAAAGGATGACAAAAGGTGACTTAATGATGTGTTTAAGGGGGTTTAGTAAAGTTAAGTTGCAAATAGGTCCAAAGGTAGCATGACACTAAAAACTATTATGTGCAGTTTTTAGGTGTCTACATTTTACCCCTTTTTGTTGTGTAGATTTAGGTAAGCTATAGAACAAAAATAAGAAATTGGTCAAAGTCTAGGTCTAGTTACCCCTTATAGGAGAGGAGGTATTCCCTCTCAAATTGGGAGATGATTGACGTGTAAATAAAATTAGGTCAAGAGTTGATAGATGAGATAAAATGGGTGACATGAAAGGGGTTAGGTAGTTGTGATGTGAACCCATGCACAAAAGTGATGAAGAGTGATAATCGAGATCATGAAATGACTAAAATTTCCAATGTTATAAAATAAGGTCAGCATGTAGAAATACTAGAAAGGGTAACAAGTCCATAGCATTGATCATAGATGATTAGGTCATGTCTATTAATCTATCTAGATAAGGTCCATGTCATTTTTAGGTATCTAGGTAAGGAAGTGCTCCTACTAAACAACATAATTGGTTTAGTTGTATATGAGGTAGTGCAATGTTCAAATGGTTGACTTTAGAAAAATAGGTTAGTACGATCAAAGGACCATGTAAAGTTATCATGAAACATGTAAAGAGGTCAGGTAAAAAAGGTTGGGTTAGAGGGTGACTGAGCTGACTCCATCTACACTAGGTGAGAGGACACTAGCTACATAGTTTCTTGGATAGAGTATCCAAGAGGAACTTTAGGACAAATGTAGTTCTAGCTAAGAGTGGGTTGATGATGAAAGGTTAGGTTGGAAAAGTGTAGAGAAAAGTAAGGGGAGCCTAATCATTGATGGTTAGGGTACCCAAAGGGGAAACCATCAATGATTACCCTAACTATCAATGGTTAGGGTGAAACCGTAAAAAGTCAAATGGTGAAAGTAAAAAAAAGAAGTCATTTTCACTAATTGACTTTGGCAAATAGTGTCTAGCATCTGGAGTGATTTAGATAGGTGTTTAGATCATGGAGCTTGATGAGGTGGATATTCTTGATTGATAGGTGCATGTGTTCAAGTGTGATGGAGGGAGGATTAGGACATGGCCAAGCAGTGGTGAGAGGGCTCTAACCATGCCACCTATCATGGAATGAGGTAGGTTTTGTTTTAAAATTTATAGAAGGATAATAATTTAGGTATAGGAAAAAGGTAGAGAAGATTTTGGAAAGGAATAATAGGTTTGGGAAAACACCAGGCATGGGCTTGGATACCCTAGGTGTAGTCATAGGTGAAAAATGGAAAAAATGGGTAAAAAAATGAGGGGGAGGGTAAGTGAAAAATAAGAAGTAAATAGTGAGGAATTTGTGTATTTATTGAATTTTTAGCTTGGTTTAGGGTTTGTAGGTTAGGATAAGGTGGTTGGATTTTACCACCAATAATCACATAGAATAACCATCAACGGTTGGACCCAACCATTGATAGTCAACTATGGGGGACCAAATATCCATAGGGACTATCAACAGTTCCCTAAATTTTTTATGGTTGGCCAAAAGAGGACCAACCCATATGGCATTAAGGTGAATGAAAAGGAGTCTATGTTAAAAATATAGGATGGGTGGTAATGGGTCTAAGAGATAACTCAGTATTAGGGTGGAGAGAAGGGTTAAAGATGAAAGATTGGATCCTAGGTAGAGATTATAGGTTAACAAGGAGGTGTAAAAATGGGCAAAAATAGAGGTCAACATATAAATATCAACTTTGGTGTGTTTATGTGGTAGGCCTATAAGTGGATCCAAATGAGGGACTGAGTCCCTAAGATATTAGTGGAGGTTCATGATGAGATGACAGATATTGAGTGGATGTAGATGGAAGATGTAGGCCTAAGGGCCATGAGACATTAATAGTACCTATCATGAGATGCGGTGATGATTGTGGCTCTCATCAAAATATGGGACCCTATCATAAACACATTCTTATATTTGATTGATGAGATGTCTATTTTTTTGGTGGATGTCCATAAGATCACTTGACTATTGATTTAAAGGGAGTTGATATACCACATTGAGAGTGACAAGAGAGATCACTATATGGACTGGATATATGGTGAGGATTAGGTGGAGGCCATATACCATACCGATCAAGTTTTCTATGGGCCATTATACTAGACAACCCCATAGGATAAATGTTTGTTGAATATGATGATGATGATCATATCATCTTTTATGGTGTTGGGCTTGAGCAGTGGTTGATTTCCTTATGTGTTATTAGGAGTGCTGACAGAGATTATTTTAGGGGTATAATTTTTTGATGGGCCCTAGTATTACTGGTATATATTTATAGAGAGCTCTGGTCCTTCAAGGCATGAAGATGATATGGGATCAACATCAACTTTATGCTCCATTATTGTTCATATGAGCATATATAGGTATTGAGACACTTTGGGCTTCCCTAAGATGGTTATGCACTGATAAAGTATAGGGTTGTCTTCATGAGATGGTGTGGTGATTATGCACTTACAGGAGTGAGGGGTGGAGCCAAAAATATAAAGTGGTTTTGAGATGTTTTAGAGGGCTTGGTGGTAGTAGACATTATATGGAGTTCATGATCCATTGTTGGGCATATGAGCATATCTGGGTATTGAGACCCTTTGGGCTTTCCTAGGATGGCTATACACTAATAGAGTATAGGGTTGGTGTCGTGAGATGGTGTGGTAATTATTCACTTAAAGGAACAGGGGGTGGAGATAGAGATATAGAGTGGTTTTTAGATACCTTGGAGGGCTTGGTGGTAGTATACATTGTATGGAGGCCTTATTTGAGTTGACCCCTATGGATAGGTTATAGGTACCACACTCTATCATTTTAGATTTAGCAATAGGTTTATGGCTAATGAGATGTTGAAGATGAGCACATCCCAATAGATCAATTATAAAGGTAGTTTAGGTTGATGTAGGATACACACCCAAATGTTTAGCATTATAGGAGGGAGGATGCAAATTACCCACCTCTATAGCCATAACTAGATGTTATTATGCTATATTATGACGAGCCTCTAGTGAGAGCTCTTATAAATGATGCAAGAGTTACTAATGGATATATGGGATGGTATCAGGCCAAGTATGTGGCTATAAATTTTGGATGGGGGATGAGGGATAGTAGCCTATAGATGTTGATCCTACTTAAGTACAAGGTGGATAACCTAATGGCAAAATAGCGGTAGTCCTTATAGTAGCACAAGTCAGGTAATAGGGTTACAGGGATAGGTGGCTACATCATAGGCATAGATAGTCACTTTACAAGGGTAGGTAACTACTCTAATAGGAGAATGAGATATAATGAAGGCCAACATCAAGTTAGTCACATAGGAATGATATTCCTTGAGATAGAGAGTAGGGGTGACCATGGTAGGAGGAGTAGCTGACTCAGTGTCAAAGATGTGGTACCTAGCCACCATTTAGGAGCTCTAATAATATGAGGCTATGGTGTTATCCTAGTTTCTATATGTGATGAGATATGGAGAGTATAGGGCTATCCTAGCTTGTGGTCCAATAGTAGCTACACTAGGTCAGTGGGCATCAATCATAATATAGGTAGGTACATCATGGGGTCCATCATAAGATGGTAGAGTAGGTACAGGTGGTTTTATTTCTAGTGTGGTAGATCCTTGATACATCCTCATACATGTCGCAAGTCCCTAATACATGGTGTGTCCTTCTCCATCTTGATGGTGTATATTTTTTGATATGTATATTTTGATACCTAACTGGATGTCGATGAGGTGAGATGTATTTATGAGAGAGACACATATGTCTTATTTTGTACTATGGTGATGTTGATGATTAGATTAATGATAACACTTCATGATCATGTGGATGAGGATGTTGGTAGTTTTTTATGATTGATCATGTTATAATTATGATGATGTTTATGATTATTCTTATGATTATGGTTGTGAGGACTAAGATGTGATGTTGATTTTGATGATTTAAATTTATGATTTTTTTTAATGATATATTCATTTAGGTATGATGATTATTATGTCATTATGGTTATAACTATGTGTATTAGGATGTTGATGAACAAATATGATGATGTCGTGAATATTTTTGGTTAAGATTATGCTTATATTGATTGACTAGTTGAGAATGATGGTGATAATGTGATGACTGAACTATTTTACTTAGAATTAGTTTAAAACAATGGATGTGATGATATTTTAGGTGATGTATTGAGACATATAAAAATGTTATATTGGTAAGATGTGAGAGCGTAGGTTTAACTTGATAATATTATTGGTATTATTTTAAGGTTATGGTAGGAGAGGGTGTGAAATTGTGTTTTTCATGAGAATGTTTGATCAGGTTAAAAGACACACATGTCTCAAGAAATGGATAGGAAAAAGGCATGTTGTTTTGATTAGCAAGAACCTAATAATAAAAAACTAAAGTTGGATTGACTTAGTGAATACAAGCTCATTGATTACTTCACAAGAGCATGCTTTGATTGAGAACAAGGGTATCTTGATCACTTTATGTCAAGTAAGCTCATAGTCCCTTCAGTTCAGGGAGGAGTGAAGGAAATTTGGGTGATCGATAAGAAGGTGATTGGTAAAGGGTATCCTAATGTGGGTTAACTTACCCTTCTATGAGTGACCAAAAGGCCATAGTAGACAAGTTCATACCTTATAATAATGTGTAGACTGATTAATGTTGGAAGTCTACTAGTGCCATGCATAAGAGCCAATTATGGCTTGATGGTATATTAGGTTAACTGATCAATATGGGAAGTCTACCAATGGCATATCTAAGAGTGGCTTAATTGTTTTTTATTTTGACAAAATTTTATTCATTGCTTTTGTCATTGGAGTAAGTTGTTGATCAATGTGGGAAACTTTAAATGATTTTTCTTATCCATTCTTTAAGGGAGTGGTCTAAAATTTTGACTTTTATAGTTGTCCTTCACAGGAGCAATCTATTTTAAGCAATTTTGAATTATGGGGCAATTATCCTTCAAGGGAGTAGTCTACGACACTATGATTTTGAATTATGAATTTAGACATGGACAAGTCCACTTAGGCATAAAATATCCAACCATATTAAGGTAATATTTTTGCACAAAAGGTTATTTGGTAAATGAAAGGAATGGGTTGAGAAATAGCTGATCATGGAATTCCATTTATAGAAAGATGAATAGTATACATGAGAACCATGTTATGGGTAGAGTTGGGGTACCCATACTTAGGATCAAGGTTTATCTATGATGGATGAATCACATGGTTCTAAGTTATAATCAACTATTCCCAAAGGATAAAGGAGAATGTAATAGTTTTGTGAACCAAGGGATGAGCTTAAATTAGACACATAAGTGAGTTCAATCCTTTTCGATCCTTTTTAACAATAGAAAGGATGAAAATACTAAGCATTGATTAGCTTAGGTTTTAGTTTACCTTCAAAAAGGGATAATAGGTAAGCACCAAATCCATACTTATGGGTTATAATGTAGGGTCCAAGCTAGTTAAAATCAAACTTTCCCTTATTAGCCTTCTCCATGTTAGTTACATATTGATTTTATTTAAGGAAAAGGTCCCTGATGTTAAATTTGTGATTTTTAGATGTTTTTTATATGCATGCTTGATCACTCTTGATAGACACAAAGATGATTGAACATGGTAAGGTGATGATCATCAAGAAGCTCTATGCATGTGAGGTGTTATTAATGATAGTCAATTTTATAGAGGATTTCATGTAATGATTTATGAAGTGAAGGAATTTTAACTTCAAGAGGCAAGACCACCTCAGCTCTATAGATGAGGGAAAAAGGTGTTGCACTTATAGCGATTTAGATACTAGTCTGATAATCCCATAAAGTAAAGGGGATATGGAGGTACTAATCCTAACTAGAAGCATTGACCACCTTTATGAGCATTTTTATGAGGGTTTTATTAAAATCTTTTGCTTGTCCATTGGCTTGTGGATGATAAGTGAGGAGAAACTTAAATTTATGCCAAAATCATCACAAAGTCTTTGGACTTGTTTATTTTTAAAGGACTTACCATTATCAGTGATTATTTTATGAGGAACATCAAAGTGGTAGATGAGATGGTGATTGATAAACTCAATGATATTTTTTTCTTTGGTTGATATAAGCGGGATGGCCTCCACCCATTTAGTGAAATATTTTGTAATGATGATGATAAATTGATGTCATTATGAAGAATGGGGATTGATCTCCCTGATAAGGTCAAGACCCCATTATGAGAAGGGATAATAATCTTGAGATACTTGAAGACCATGTGAAGGTGAATGATGAATATTAGCATGTTGTTGAAATTTGACACATTTCTTGACATATTCACAATAATCCTGATTATGTGTGGGCCAATAATAGCCTAGGTGAAGGATACATTTGGCAACAACTAGGCCACCAAAGTGTCCCCCACAGATGTCATCATGAACTTCTTAGATGTCATGAAAATCTTTGTGATGACAAATACAACAGAGAAGGATGCCATCAAAACCTTATTTATAGAGAATCCCTCCTAGAATAGTGTAACAAGAGGTACCCTAGATAAAGCTCTATGGGAATTCTTTGAAAGATCAAGGGGGAGAATGTCAAGGTTAAGATAATTGAAAGTTTGATCATACTAAACGTTAGGAGGTGATGCTTCCACATTAAAAATGGTGGGAAGGGTTGTACTAATATATGAAGGTGTGATAAAATGATGAATGGTAAAAAATAGTTTAGATTTGGTTGGTTGGGATGCAATTTGGGAAGTGAGAGATGCCATGGCATTTGTAAATTTGTTGGTGGATTAAAAAATTGATTGGATGGTGTATTGATAAAATTATGCGAAGAGTACATTGAAAAGTTTTTTTAACTTCATAAGTACATTGTTTTTTCATTGTTAAGATCCAGTGACTTGGTTGATGATGAGTTGGGAGTCTCCAAAGACATTGACTATTTTGATCCATAAAGCCAAGGTAGTTTGAAGACCTATGACTAAGGCTTCATACTCATATACATTATTATTATATTTAAAGTCATTTTTAAAGGAAAGGGGAAGAGGTTATCAATTAAGGGTAATGAGGATTACTCTAGCACCCCCACCATTTTGGCATTTAGAGCCATCAAAAAACATGGTCATTTGGTAGGTAGGTTTCTCTAGAGAAATGGTTGTAGTAGACTTATCTACAAAGGTAAGAGCAAGATGTTATTTATTAGGAAAAATGGATTAAGATAATTGGTCAATTATGACTTGTCCTTTAATGTATTTTTATGGGAGAAACTCAATATTGAACTCAACTAGGAGCATGATCCACTTAGCCATACATTGGTTTTGCTATGGCTTAGAGTGTATATACTTGAGGGGGTTGGTATTAGCGATGACATAGGTTTTATGATAAAGAAGATAATAATGGAGCTTAGAGGCTATGAAAACCAAGGCAAGGCAAAAAATTTCAAGATGTGTATATCATGTTTCATATTTGATGAGGGTGTGACTAATGTAGTAGAAGACCTGCTCTTTATTATGTTCATCATGATGAGTGAGCATGGCCCCCAAGGAATGATCAGTGGTAGATATATATAGATAAAAGAGTTAGTATTATTTAGGAGGAATGAGGACATGTAGAGAAATAAGATACTCCTTGATTACATCAAAGGCTTGTTGACATTCATTGGTCTATTTGAAGGAGACATCTTTCTTTAGGAGGTAGTGGAAGGGTTGGAATTTATCAGATAGTTGGGAGATAAAGCATCAGATCAACTAAATTTTACCTTGTAGGATATGAAGTTGGGTAAGGTTGGTAGGAGGTAGCATCACCAAAATGGCTCTGACCTTGGTGGGTTCTATTTCAATTCCATGGAGAGAGATAATAAAGCTATAGAGTTTACCTGATAGGACTCCAAAGATACACTTTTTGGGATTGAGCCTAACATTATAATGAATTAATCATTTGACTATGATGGAAATAATGACAAGATGGTCTTTGTAGAGTTTGGATTTCCCTAAGAGATCATCCACATGATCCTTGACAATTTTATGAATGAGGTTGTGAAAGATATAGGTCATGGCCCACTGATAGGTTACCCTTGCATTTTTTAGCCAAAGGGCATAACTCGATAGAAGAAAGTTCCCCATGGGGTGATAAAATAAGTTTTATGCTGATATTTAGGGGCAATTAAGATTTGATTGTATCTTGAGAAACCATCCATGAGAGATAACATTTCATGGCCAGCCATGAGATCAACTAACTGATCAATGTTAGGTAGGGGAAAGACATCTTTAGAACAAGTAAGATTAAGGTCATGAAGGTCAATGTAGAGGAAAAGGCTACTTGTAGGTTTGGTAAGGGGGACAATGTTAGAAACCCATTATCGATAGTTAATGGGATAGATAAAGTTAATAGATAGGAGGCATTAAATTTCTTCTTTGATGAGAAGATCTATGCAGGGATGTATATGATGAATTTTTTTCCAAACTGACTTGATTTCAAAATGAGTGATGATATTATGGAGATAAATGGAAGGATTAGTTCTAGGCATATCTTGATAGGACCAATAAAATTCTATGATATGGTCATGAAGGAAAGAAGGGTAGTCACATTGCTCTTCAAGGGTTAAAAATTGGCCTATTTTGATGATGCAAAGATCCTCCTAAGTACCTAAATTAATATCAATGGTTGATTCATTCATCATGGTTTAGTTCTTAGGAGGGAGAGATTTATGGATAGAAGAATCCCACACACTGAGATAGGTGAGAATGGCATTGTCATCTTGATGGTGAATGGTGTTAATAGTGGGTGAGTTGTGTTCAATAATTTTTAGGTGGGTGAGAGTAATGGTTTTGGTTTGGCTCTCTTTTTGATATGTCAGGGGACCCAAGATAAAAGTATTGATCAAAAAAATTTAGAGGGGATGATGTTAGAATTTTTAGATTGGGAAGATAGAGTTGGTGAGGATGGAATTTTTTTAGTAGTGGTGGTAATGGGTTTTGGTGATGTAGGCTCTTCTAGTGGTTCAAACCCTAGTCTGAAGAATTCATGAGGTTTTTGGGTTTTGATAATGGGAAACTCATGAGATTCTTGTTCATAGAGGCCAAGACCAAACCCCTTTCAAGCACCCCAATAAAGCTAGGTTTTGATAAAGGTTGGGTTACTTAGGTAAGAAAAGTTAGAGGTGAATGGTTGGATATATGGAGTGGTGGTGGGAGTAAGAAGTGGTCAATCGAGTCCCCCATAGACAAAATTTGTTTGATTTTTGGGGAGCACAAAGGGTATAATGGTGTCGATGTTAGGGTCATAAGAAGAGTTTTTTTTAAGTTTCCCATACTCATGTGGATTAGGGAAGGCATATAAGGCTAAAAGTTGATATTTCCCCAATGAGAGTCATTGGAAAGTGGATTATAAGGGGTCCTCTATCTAAATCTGAGAGGAGAGGATGGTTGAACTAGTTGATGATTCATCATTTTTATGAGTATAAGTGTTGATGGTTTAGGTTGATGAGGTCATTTTTATAGAATTAGGTTATGAGGAGATGAAGGGGGAATAAGAACATCATTAGGTGGATATGCCATAGTATAGAAAGTAAAGGGACTTAGGTCTGCTTTAATTGTAATAACTTATCCCTCATACTCAAATTTGATGCATCAGTGTAAAGTGGAAGGGACAAACCCCATTACATGGATCCAAGGGCATTCAAGTAACACATTATATTATAACTTAGCCTCAACAACATAAAATAGTTTAGGAATGATATGAGGCCCCAAATGGATATGAAGGAAAACCGTCTCCAATGTAGTGGCTATAACATCATTAAAAGAGTGAAGGACTATTATTCTCTCAAAAATGATATTTATGGGTAATTATAGTTGGTCATATGCATGGGATGTGATGATGTTAATGTTATCTCTTCCATCAATAATTACACTTTTGATGTGGGTTTGATTGATGTATATTGTAACGAAGAGGGGAGGATCAAGATCCTTAATACAAAAAGGTAGGATTTTTGAATCCTAAAAAGTGACAAGGGTGGCTTGGTGAAGGATTCCAATAAATGATATAAGAGGTTTCAGATCATCTAGTTGAACCTCTATGAAATGTAGAGCCTCAATTAATGCTTGGTAATGTTGAGGTGAGGTGTTTATTAAATCATAAAGGCTCATTTTCATAGGTGTTTGGTGAAGTTATTTCAACATGAGCCATTGGATAAATGGAGTGGGATTAAGAGGTGGAGCTCCTAAAATGGATATTTTTAGTTTTTATGTTTTGAAGGGTGGAGATGGAGATGCTTGGGTTTGGTTGGTAGGTTGAAAGGTTAAAGGGTAAGTCCAAGGGATGGTTACATTGGCTTTCACATTATCCTTTTGTAGGGCTCAGGAATGGGTAACCATATGAATGATGTGGATAAGGAGGCTTGATATTTGCTTCAGTTCCTCTTTTTTACTCTTGGGTAGGAGTGGTATAGTGGGTATAGGTTGGGTAGGTTTGGTCGATGGTAAGATTTGTAGTGGAGGTAAAAGGGGCTCCTTTAATAGATCGTCTTCTTCTATTAGATTATGGACAAGTGTTTGGAGAGATTTCCAATTCATCATATCATGTCTAGGATTCCTATGGTAAAGACAAATCAAATAATTATTGAACTAGGTTGGTTTAGGATAGGTGGGGTCAAAAAGTTTAATTGTAGGCAAGATAATGGAGGAGGTTTGTAACAACCTTTACAAAATAGTTGTGTAGGACTCTAGAAAAGGTGACATAGGTAAGGAATTTTGAATATGAGGGGTGATAAATTTATTGGGTGTACGCTTCTTCATGGAATTAGTGGAGGAATGATTTTGATTAATGGTTTTGGTTGGGTCTACTTAGGTATGACCAGCTTGGGGGTTGGAGACATGGATGCAAAAAATTTGGATGGTGAAGGTTTGGTTACAGGTAGAAAGGTGGGCAGGGTTAAGTTGGTTAGGAATGATAAACACCTAGATGGTTGGTGATTGAAGGTGAATAAAAAGGAGATTATTTCTTAGAAAAAGAAAGGGTAATGGGAATGGTAAAAGGATGAGGTCTTAAAATGAAGGTAGGTTAGAATGAGTGGGTATAGGTCTATTTTATGGTGGAGGTTTGGGTAGGCCTTCCTTTTTAAGGGACTTAATAGGGTTAGGCTTTGATGAGTTTGATAGAGTTAAGTCCAATCTCAAAGGAGGGTGAGTGTGACTAGGTGTGGGAAGGATCCCTAAATTCTTGATTGGTCTGGTGAAAGAAGCATGAGGTAATTTGGTAATTTTAGGTGGAGGTGTTTGAGATGGTTCATTTATGACTTTAGAGGAGGTAGTTGGTAGGGTGGTAATAATGTATTTAAGTGTGGAATCAAGTGAAGTTAAGGAGTTATATTTATTCTGATAAGGAATTTCAAGTTGATGCCAAAAGGTGTCTCTATCAAAGTTAGGCTGGGATGTGAAATCTAAACTTTGGACCAACCTAGATAAAGGCTTATAAATGAGGGTAGTTCCTTGATTATTGGTTTAAAATATTAAGCCCTTAGGTGTGAAAGGAGTGGTTTTAATAATGGTATCTTTGGTGGAAGGTTCCAAAGGTAACAATTGGGTAGATAAGGTGACCTCTTTTTGGGGAATGGTTTTCAAAGATGGTTCTATGATAGGAGGGATGAGTGTGGTATTATCAAGGAAAGGAATGGGTTTGGTTTCTTCCTTGGTTTGGATGTTTAATGAAGTAGGTGATTCTTGGGTTAGAGAGGTAGAGGAAGTGGTTAAAGTAATGGTTGCCTCATTGGGTGTTTCTACCAAAGAAGGGGTAGATAAATCCATGGTTGTAATAAGTGTAGGAGGAAAGACAGGTGATTCTTCCATTTGGGTCTCTAAAAGAATAAATGGTAGGTCATTTTCCTCTATTTGGATAATAGTAGTAATGATGTCTCTAAAAATGGGTGCATCACTGATGACGTTGATAGTATGTGCCTCATGTGAATTAGATGATTCAAGTTTACTATCATGATGTTGGGTGGAAGGAGTGTGATTTGGAAAGGCTTACAAAAATAATCAAGAGATTGATTATGGGGTGCATCAAGGTTAACAAACGCGAGCTCCCCACTATCAATTAGATCTATTACATCTATCAATGTCATGTCTAAGATTTGGTGAAAGGCACAATGGTTATTTTCATTATACGACCAAAGTATAGGGTGAGAAGAATCAAATTGTTAGGGTGGTTTAATTGGTGGAAGTTGAATAAGGTTGGCAATGAGAAATTTATCCAAAATAGATGCATATGACTCCACAATGGGAGTATATTATCTTGGGGGTGCTTGATTTTGGGTTTGACTTTGTTGATAAGAAGGTTTGGAAGAATAGTTTTGATGTGATTGGTTAACAGTTGGAGGTGGGGAAATTTTTAAAACAATTGAATTTATAGATGTTTTTGCCTTAGTATTAGATTGGCTAGTGGTTTTAGTAAAGGGAGGGTCATTGGGTTTGAAAGTAGAATTATGATTCCACAATTTTAGTTTCCCTTCATCAATGGCATGATTTTTGAGTTTTCATGCCATGGTGAATGCCTCATCAAATGTTTGGAAGGTTTGAACTTGAAGAGTAGGTGCAATATGCTTAGCACAACCCCTAGAGAAAAGTTTGATTAATTTAGGTTGGGTTAAGTTGAGATTTCATTGATGAGGCCTCTCCATCTAGCCAAAAAATAAATAATTGACGCATCATCAAATTGTTTGATAGATTAGAGGTCAGTTATGGAAACCTTTTTAGTTATATTTACTAAGAAATGTTCTAAAAATATTTGGACTAGTTGGGAGAAGGAAAAGATGGAATGTGTAGGGAGAGAGATATACCAATCAAAGGCAGGTCCTAATAAAGACATTGGGAAGGTTAAGAGGAAGAGAGCATCATCATATGAGATTAATGGAATGCCATCAGATGTTGTTGGGGATCATCCTTGCCTTAGAATTTGGAAAATTTGGGGAATTCCCATTGAGGAGGATAAGACTGAATGGGGATAGACAGATGGATAGGTTCATTGCAAATTTGATCATAGGATAAAAGTTTATGAGATATAGAAATAGATGATTCTAATTTAGTCATCTTATCCATTAACATTTTGATTAAATCCAGTTGAGGTTGGGAAGATGCATAATTGAGGGGTATATTTTTTTGGGGGTTGAGTGGTAGCTATGTAAGGAAAACTGGTAAAAGGCATAAAAGAGGCCATATATTGATAAGTGGTAACAAGTGGTTGAGATGGTGCCACATATGAATTGATTGGCATAAATTTTTGGGTGGATGGTGGTATGTACCCATATTGGTAGGTTGTAATAGGTACATTTTGGTAATTGGATGTAGGTTGGATAAAAGGTATAGTTGAGGTGGCCGGTGGAGGTTGAGTAGGTTGAGGTTGTGTGGTGACTCTAGTGTTGATAGGTGGATGTGTTTGAGGTATAAAAAGCACTAGGTTCTAAAATGGGGTAGTGATTAAGGGATTAGTTGTCACCAAAGGAAGGGTGGAAGTAGGGGTAGAAGATAATCCTAGGGTGGGTGGAGTATAGTTGATCAAAGTTAAAGTAGAACCTATATGGGGTATAGTAAGAGGTGTTTGGCTAGAGGTTGGAACATTAGATTGGGGTTGGGTAGTTTTGGTAGATAACATGTTGTAAGGTTGGGTTGAGCTAGTACCCACCATAAGATGGGGTGGTATTCCATATGAAGGATCTGTAGGAGGAACTGAAGCAAAGGAGGTATGGTGGGGCATGGTGTTAAGGTAGTGTTGAAGAGCTACCTAATTATTGTCAAGGAAGGTATCAAAGTCTACATCCCCTTCAGATATAACATGCATTCTAGGAGGAGGAGAAAAATGAGGAGAACCTTTAGCATGAAAAGTGTATTCCATGGAGGAAGAAGAGGATGGTGGTGGTTGACTGGTTTGTATTATTAATTTTTGTCTAGTAAAGACCATATGAGAAATGGGGAGATATTATGATGAAACTTGCACCTCAAATAAAGAATAACCAAAAATAATTCAAAGCACTCAATCCATACACCAAAAGTGCATTTATCCTAAGTATTCCTTTTAAATTGATTTAGGCTTATGCCTTAGGGAGTGTGAACAGGGAGTTTGGCTTGAAAATTGGGTACTAAAGAGATAATCTAAGGATTGTTTCATGTTATTTAGGTACTCAAGAGATAAAAATCTATGTTGAACTTCGGTACATGGCTTGATATTGGGGCCTACCCCCTCACTTCACAATCCCACAATGATAAGAGTGTTAGGTGCTTAGCCAAAATATACTGAGTTCAGAGTTTATACTCAACTAGAGAGTTGATTTGATTCTCCCCTTGGTGGTAAAACCCATGTAGGATAGCTAAGAAGGGGTAATTGATAGGTGACGAAATCCTAGTCGAGCCTTGTTTCAGGTATGTTTTGATGAGCTAATTATTTTGTGGTTTAGTTTAGTGTGTGATAACAAATGTGAAATCTATGACAAATTAATTTTTCTCTTAAGCTAATAGATTAACTAAGATAAGCAAACAATCAATGAATGCAGAAGGTTTATTTTATGCCCAAAAAGAATTTTTTAGATTTCATTCAATGAGTAATCAATAAAAGAAGAAAAAGGGAACTTGGTCCCATTGGGTGTGCCAAAATGTTTCAGTTTATTTTCCTTATTTATTAATTTTGAAAGTAAATAAAATAAATCTATTAATAGGGTGTGTAGAAGAATACCTAGTGAAATATGCACGTGAATCTAGACAAAAGTGGGAACTTCTCTTTGGATAGGAAGGAATAACTTGAAAATAACATAGACACTTAAAAGGGGGTTGTTAGATGGTTGGGTGGGTGGATTGCCTTGCATGCACTAAATCTAAGAAGAATAATGATTTCTAGGAGGTTTTCAATCAACTTTTATGACAATCAAGTCTGAAATGATAAAATAAGATGTGTGCATTCAATGATAAGAAAGTAAAGGCATGCTAGAAAGTAAAAGATAACTTGATTATTAAATAAATTGATAAAATTTTGATGCTAGGGTGGTCAAGGTTAAGTTCAAAAAATTAGAAAGGGTAATATAGTTAGATGGAAACACAAAAAATGGAGCTTGATTTGAGGTAGAAGGGTGAAAAAGGCTTGCTAGAAAATGATGCCACAGAGAACCGTCGATGGTTACGAGAACCATTGGTGGTTGGAGATGACCATCGATGGTTAGGTAACCATTAATGGTTGCCTATATAAATTTGAGGTGAATAAATCATGTAGTACATAATTATACTTTGGTCAAATAGAGGTTAAATACGGGGCTAGGAAGTGTAAAGTGGGTATTGGTGGATCTAAAAAGGTAAAGGGATTAAAAACTAGTTAAACCAAAGAACACAAGCATAAAATACCTAAAACCAAGTGCAGGAATCCTAGAGTGATGCATCTAGATTAATGGTGCTTCAATCCTTTTGGAGTGATTTATACATAGTTTTGGGTCTCTGTGATGATTCTTACTTATTGGTACAAACACTGAATATGTAGAAGAAAGCGTGAATGCCTAATGACTGATTGGTCTCTCTTGGTTCTTCCTCATCATCTCCTTTTATAGATAGAAGTTTCTAAATGAAATAAATGATGTTAAAAATTTGATAAAGTATAAATTTTCCTATTTTTTCATCTTTAAAATCTTTGTTTTAAAGACAAGTTACCATTTTTGGGAGTTAATCTTGTACAAAGAGTTGAAAATGCTTTAAATTTTGTTAAAGCAAGGGTGAGGACCCAATCACCAACGGTTACCCTAACTATAAATGGTTGTAGGGATAGAGGAGAAAAGGGTGACAAAGGGTGATTTAAATGATAAGTTTAATGGGGTTTGGTAAAGTTAAGTTTCAAATGGGTCTAAAGGTAGCATGACACTGAAAACTATCTTGTGCAGTTTTTAGGTGTCTACAATGGTCATAGTGGAAAGAAATTATAGAAAGCTATTTCCACCTACCTAACCCCAACCAAATCTAATTTTTTGTGTCCCTACTTGTTCACATACCCCTTCCTAATTTTTTTAAATAGAAATAAGTTGTTTAGCAATAGTATTGACTTGTTTATCATTATATTAGTTGTTTCTAGCCTATTTCTTTAGCAAGAATTTATTGTGTTCAATTTTAGTACCTTTTTTATTATTGATGCAAGTAATTTATCATTATATTTATTAACTTAATTATTTAAAATGTTTGGATTGACAACCCTCGAGGAAGCTCTTGCTTCTCGGATGTAGCTAATGTTAGGCAATCCACTCAGCTATCTATCTAACTAACCATTTACTTTAGTGTTGTCTTATTTGCAGTTCATCCTCTCAAGCCAAAAAGGAGTTCTTCACAATCATCTAATTCAATGTGCACACAAAAAAATAGTATTTTCAACCATACCCATATTTAGTTTCTTCTTCTTCTCTTTTTGAAATATAAGTTGAAATTCATTGAAACATTTTGGCATGACCGATGGGACCTTGAGTTTTTACTCGGGTTTTCCATTTTTTAATATTCTCTATATTTTGTGCTCATAAATGAAATCAAAAGTTTATTTTGGGATTAAAATTAAGTGCATAAATCAATTTATTTCAAGTTTATCTCATATAGTTTAACTTAAATCAAAGTAATCTTATCGTAGAATAACATTTTGTTACACACACTAAACCAAACCACCTTCATCAATTAAACATCAAATAAACTTGAGACAAGGCCTGACTAGGATTTCATCACCTAGCAGTGACCTTACCCTTTCTTAGTAATCCTACTTAGTTTTCATTACCAAAGAGAGAACCAACTCAACTATTTGGTTGAGTATAAACTCTATAAATTAGTATATATTGGCTAAGCACCTAACACCTGTATCACTATAGTGTGTGAAGTGAGGGTGTAGGCCCCAATACCAAGCCATGTATTGATTCCCAATATATATTCCTTTTAAGCACCTAAATAACCTAAAACCACCCATAGACTTCCTTTATATTACCTATTCTATAAGCCAAATTTCAATCACATAATTCTTAAAATCTTAAGGCATAATCCAAAAGAGAGATTAAAAAGAACATTTAGGACTTAATGTACATGTTAGAGTGTGATAGATTTTATTTATCATTTCTTGTAGTCTCTATATTTGATTTGTGAGATTGTTTGTGTGTTCTCTTTCCCTTACCTTAGATGGTTATAACTTGTGAGTAGTGAAAGAACCTAGCAGATCAAAACCCATCACCAAACCAATTGACCTATTCTACCCCCTCATCCATGGACTACATCTCTAAACTAGAACTCTCCTCACCCTTCAAAAAGTCCTCCTTTCCCTTAGGAGATTCCCCAAGGAGATGCAAACTTTTGCACCTTAGATAACAATCATGTGGCCCTTCAGCATTACCTTAATAATATTCCTCACCATACCGCTGCTTTAGTTCTGCCTATAGACCCACATTATGGCATGCCTTCCTAGCTCATGGGAAACACTTCTATTAACATTTTCACCACCTAACCATTAGCTACCCAAGATTCCTCATCCACCAATAACCCCTTTGATACCACTATGGAAAACTAATCTTCCCAACCTATAAACACCCTTATACCTTCCACCCCTACCAAAAAATCCTCCACCTTAAGAGCAAGCCAACCAATAGCCACCTATATTCACCTCACCTAGGAGTACCTACCACTAGAATTTCCAACCTTATACCAACTACCTCTAATCTACTAATAACTACCCCACTTTAAAGTCTTGTGGTGCCTATACCTTCTACCTTACCCCCAGTTAGCACAAAGGTCACTACCCTTCCTTTGATCACCAACCTAACCACCGCTCCTACCCAATAGGTGCCCATTACACCAAACCTAGGTTACATCCCTAACCCATAAGGGCATGTACCTCTACCTACTACCCAACCACCTACATCCACCTACCCTTACATATCTTCCACCAAACCACCAGTTTCCACATATTAATATGTGTTGGCATCCCAACCTCTTACCCACTATCAATATGTCACTGAACCACTATAATAATATTCACCTCATAACCTTTTGGGTGCACAACCCCAAGTAGACCTCATGAATATGCTCATGGATAATATGACTACCTTAGAGTCATCCATTTCTATAAGTCACAACATCTTATCATATGATCATATCTATAATGAACCCATTCACCCATCTATCTCTATCTGACCCTATCCTCCCCAGTGGGAACTTCCCAAGTTCTCCAAGTTTTAGAGTAAGGAGGATCCCCAATAGCACCTTAGGTCATTTAGGCACTCATGTTATTTGATTGTCTATGATTATTCCCTCTTCGACACTTTTCCTATGTCTTTTTTCAGGACTGGAATTGGATTGTTATAGTGCTTTAACCAAGCATTCCCTCTTCTCCTTCACCCAACTAGCTCAAATTTTCTTGGATCACTTTTCAATAAATATCTCTAAAAAGGTTTCCATCACTGACCTCTACTCCATCTATAAATTTTATGATAAATCCATTGTTGATTTTTTAGCTCATTAGAGGATCCTAGTAAACCATATTTTCTTTTCCTTGACCCAACCCGAATTGCTCAAACTTTTTGCTCAGGCATGTGCCAAGCACATCTCTTCAACATTACATGTTTAGAGATTTCAAACCTTTTACGAGGCTTTTACCATGGTGCATAAATTAGAGAATACAGCCATATATGAAGGAAAGCTAAAACAAAAAAACAAGAACTCTACCTATAAAACCAATGATGCCTCTTCTTCCAAAATGAGTAACCAAACCAACACTAAGACCAAAAGCAAGGGAATTGTAAACATGATTGTCCTTAATTCCACTTCTCCATCATTCATTAACCAACCAAATTCCTTTTGTTCTTCAAATAAAAACATAATAAACCAAAATTGAAACCCCCAAAAGCAATTTACTCCACTTGGAGAATCTTATGCTTCAATCCTAGAGAAGTTATTGAAAGATAATATCATACAACTTCCTCTTATCAAATCACCTCAGCAATTTGATTATTCTCATCCTACACCTAGTTGGTACAATGAGAATGATATATGAACATTCCATTGGGTAGTAGGGGATGACATTAGTAGGTGTAACACCTTTAAGAGCATTATCCAATCTCTCATTGATAAGGGGGAGCTTGTGTTGGATAACCCCAATGCACCTCAAAACCAATCCATTGACATCTTTAGGCAACCTTTCCCCAACCATACACCTACCAAAAATGATATTAATAAGTTTAAGTGTTATCATGATGCCCATACTATTAACATGGTTCTTGGCATGCTCGTTGTTGAAGAATCTACCATCAAAGCTATTTGTTCCTCTCCTCCCCCACTTATTGAGGTAGTGGAGTTACCTTGTCCACTTTTGGAGACCCAAACCAAGGAAGCACCCATTTTTATTCCTCCACTTATTAATGTTGTAGATCCATCAAACCCTCCTTCCACTGACATACTAGAACAAATACCCATTTTACCTTCTCCCCCAACCATCGAGCAATTTACTACCCCTTTGGAGATCATTCCTGAAGAGGAAGCCCCCATGTCTGCACCTCCCATATAGGAGTCACCTATTCAAACTTTGCATCTTTTAATTGAGGAAAAGGATGAGGTTACCATCCCTTTATCTCAACCTATGGGATTATCTTTTAGGTCCACTGTCTAGGGAATAAAACTAGCCTACAAACCATTCTTTAGGCTAGTGAAAAAATTAGAATTTGTCTCCAACCCTGACATGGGTTGAGCCACCTTTTGGAAATAATTAGGGCTCCATTATATCACAAAGAAATAACCTCCAAACATACCTTTATCAAATCAACCCACCACTCCTATTAATAAAAACCCTATCTTACCAACCAAACTAATAAAAGCCTCTACTAACGCAAATATTCCTTAGCCATCTAAGACACTTGAACACCAAACAACCAAACCACCTTCTCGAACTAAACTAACCAAACCAATAAAAAACCTTGGCATCTTCCCTACTCAAAGCCCTAATCACCAATATTTTAAAGTGGATCTTACCTCACCAAACCCATAAACCAACCATAAAACCAAATTAACCAAGGAAGTAAAGCCACTGGAGGGCTGGAGGGCCAAACTCTTACCTCCCTCAATGTTTCCCTCTATCTTGGGACCTCATCCCTTCACTCTGAGTAGGAATCTAGTTATCCCAACCAAAACCCAACTTCTCCTATTGGTTACACTAACACACTTGATTTTTGATGCACCTATCTTCATCAAGCCATCAATAGCCAAGTTACCTACCCTAAATAGCCCTATTTCTACTTTACCGACCCCCAGCTTACCAAAATGCAAACCACCAATCAAATTCACCACCTTACCTAAAACTTCCATCACCAAACCCACTCCCAAAAAGACTTTTGCCTTACCAACCAAGACCAAAACCTATAAAACCTCTTTGCCCTTAGTTGAATCTTACTTGACTATTTTCTAAAGGTTATTTCAATCTTCTTGCTTGACCTTACACCCTATCAGGTCATTTGACCCTCTCGATTCAAAACCCATCTAGTATAATGACCACCAAGTGTGATCCTATCATAAGACACTAGGCTATGACATGGATAATTTCAAATCTCTCCAAACCATTATCCATCAGCTCTATAATGAGGGTGATCTATTAACAGATGAACCTCCCATGGACCCACTACCAATCCAATAACCAATAAACACCAGCCAAAACCTACTTATTCCCTCACTCTCACCTTGAAGTGATAAGAAACCAAGAAACTCTCCTATCCTAATTCTTCCCTCTATTCATACCATCCACATGGTCATGAGAGCACAATAGAAGGATAAGGGGAAGGCCAAAGTATCCATTATATGGACATACCTATCTTCCACCTCTAAACCAAACCAAAACCAAACACCTTCACCTTTAACCAAACCCAAAATATCTATCTTAGGTACCTCCCAATCTAACCCCTCTAAATCCATTAGGAGAGTGGTGCTCAAACAACTCCACTAGACCCTGGCAAGCTTATATGAGTTGATTACTACTTCACCTCATCATCACCAGGTAATGATCAAGGCATTAAAATTAGTAGAGGTCTAACCTAAAGACCCTCAACCTTTAGAAGCCTTTGTTAGTACTCTCCAAAATTATAACTTTGTCACCTATAAGGATTTTGAAATACCTTTTATAAATCTTGATGACCCAAATCCTCCTCTCTTTATTACTACTTACATCAACCAAACCTGCATAAAATAGGTCATGATTGATAGGGGAGATAGTATTAATATCATCTCCTCCCATGCTTATAACCAACTTAACCTACCAAATAATGTCATGTCAGAAACCTTAGCCATCCTCTAATCTTTTAACAATGCCATGACCACTACCCTAGGATCTATTACTCTTTATATCCATTTAGGACCCCACATGCTCCTCAAACTCTTATATGTAGTGGAAGGTGAATTCTAATACACTATTTTTCTAGGGTTACCTTGGATTAAATCCATGGGTTGCATCCCATCTACCCTTCATCATTGCATTAAATTTGAGCATGAAGGCTAGGTCATCACCATCTAAGTTGACCCAAGTCCCTTCTCAACATGCAACAAGACCTACCAACCCAATGATGTCCTCCTACCCCCATCTAGCACACCCTCCTTAACCAAAGATAAGACTTATACTATGAAAGAGGAATTCATACCTTATTCTACCCATGAGGCATTAATTAGGTCATCTATCCCCTCTAGCTAGATCTCCACCTTAGAACACTTGGAATCCACATTCCAACATCTTTCACTAGGGGAATATCGCTTCCTCACTCTTGACGCTTTCCCTACTCCCCATAAGTATGGTGAACTTGACCACCAAACTAAGTATGACCCTAATGTTAAAACCTTTTTTCCCTTTGGACCTTCACATTATCAAACCCATTTCATCTATGGTGGATTTTACAAACCACTTGGAACTTCTACTACCTCCTCTTCACCTTGATCATTCACCTCCAGCTTCTCTTATCTAGACAAGTTGAGTTTTTCCAAACATACCTCCACATGTGTGCTTGGAAAGGATTTGGTCTTGGGTGATATGAACATGGCCCACATGAGTTGATTTCCATTAAGACCAAAAAGTCTCATGAGAAACATGACCTTGGTTTCATTTTACCTACCAAGAAGTAAACCAAACCACTGATTACCATTATCGAGGAAGACACCCCTTCCTCACCAACCTTTCCTCCACCTATGTGTGAGGATGATGAAAATATCTCACCTAAATTTTTTTCATCAACATGATTAACCTTGGGCCCCTGACTTATCAAAAAGAGGGGGAAATTTTAACCATCCCTTTGATCCATCCTAAAATGATAGTATATGAGTCTCCTACCATTAACATTGTTTAGTGTTAGGATGATGATTCCATTCTCACCTACCTTGGTACCCCATATTATTCCATCCACAAATCCCTTCCTCCTGAGACTTCAACCATGTTGAATGAATCCACCATAGACATCAACTTGGGCACTCTGAATAACCCTTGCATTGTCAAAAATTGCCAATCATTGAATTTTAAGGAACTTCAAGACTTCCCCTCCTTCCTCCATGACTACATCATAGAATTTGATTCATCTTATAGCTACATGCCTAGAATTGACCCTACCATTACCACCCATAACATAGTCACCCACCATGACACCAAGATTGTCAATAAAAAACTTTGATGCATGTAACTTTGCATAGCCTTTCTCACCAAAGAAGAGTTTCAACATCTTCTATCTGTCAATTTCATTCAACCCATTGACTATCCCCAGTGGGTCTCAAATGTCATACTTATCACCAAATCCATAGGGGGACTATGCATTTGTGTGGATTTTTATGACCTCAACCTCACTTTCCCCAAGGATGACTTTCCTCTATCAAGAATCAACTAGCTAATTGATATTATAATCAACCACAAGATGTTATCTCTCATGGATGGATTCTCAAGTTACAATTAGATCCTAATTGCCCCTAAATATTAACACAAAACCACCTTTATCACCCCATGGGGAACCTTCTGCTATAGAGTCATGCCTTTCAAATTAAATAATGTTTGTGCAACCTAACAATGTGTCATGAATTATATATTTCATGAACTTATCCACAAGATTATAAAGGAATATGTGGATGACCTTCTTGGAAAATCCAAAATCCAAAAGGATCATTTAGCCATTCTTAAGATCATCTTTGAGCAACTTATCCATTACCATGTCTACCTAAACCTTAAGAACTACATTTTTAGGGTCTTTTTAGGAAAGCTTCTTGGTTTTATTTTCTCTCTTCATGGTATCAAAGTTAATCCCACCAAGATTAAATCCATCCTCGACATACTTCCTCCTATCAACCTTAAGAAACTCTATAATTTAGAAGGGAAGCTCCAATCTAATCATCACTTTATCTCCTATCTTTTGAACCGATGCCAACCCTTCCACCACCTTATAAAGAAGGATATATCTTTCAAGTGGAATATAAATTGTCAAAAGGTCTTTGATTCACTCAAAAATTACCTTTTATCTCCACCTATCCTCACCCCTCCCAAGGATGACCAACCTTTCTACATTTATATCTGTACCACTAACCACTCCCTAGAGGTAATGTTTGCTCATCGAGATGAAAAACATAGAGAGCAACACATCTACTATATTAGTCACATGCTTGTAGAGTATGAGACCCAATATACCCACATCAAGAAACTTTGATTAGCTTTAGTGTTTTTGGCCACCAAACTTTGCCACTACCTTCTTAACCACAAAACCTATGTCATAACCAATACTGACCCACTCAATTATATGTACTCCAACCTATACCAAAACCAATATATGGCCAAGTGGCTCATGTTTTTAGTAGATTTTAACCTTGAGTTCATTCAAAAAAACTTAATTAAGGTTCAAGTCAATGTCAACCAATTGGTCAAAGCACCATTAGTGGAAAATCAACCTCCTCATTTTGAGTTCCCTGATGAGTCCATCATGACCCTCTCTCAAGTAGACTTCACCTATCAAGTTACCATGTTCTTTAATAGATCAAAATGTCAACATGGTGGGGGATCTGGTATCATCCTTATTCCCTTCTATGGTGAACCTTTTCCTTTGTTCTTTAAGCTTGATTTTGAATGTACTAATAATATGGCTGAGTATGAAGCCCTAATCATAGGTTTTCAGATTTCTTTAGCCTTGGGGGTCAAAATGATCAACATCTTTGCTGACTGCCAACTTTTGGTCAAACAAATACATGGATCTTACTAGTGTAAGAATGATGTTTTTCAATAGTATAAACAACTAGTTGACAAACTCTTAGCATCATTTGAACATTATCACATTTAGTCATCCCCACAAACTACTAATAAGTTTGTTGATATCATGGCTTCCCTCACCTCTTAGATCCCATCTGTACCCTCCAAATCTAACCTATCTATCATTGTCCATAGACTTACCTAGCCTTCTTATGTCAACCCATATTCTCATACTATTTTCAATGTGGAAGAAACCCAACCTAAATTTTGGTATCAATAAACCTAACCTCAACCTTACCATCATTCCTTTTGAACTCTCTAAGAATGCTCAAATATAATTTATCTAGATTACCTCACATTATACCATTATGGGAGGATTTATTTATAAATGTGGCTTTGATGTTCTCCTCTTTCATAACCTATATAGCCATGAAGCCTCTCATGCTATCAAATAAATAAATGATGGTATCTATGGGGGACACTTTAGTGGCCTCATTGTAGCTAAGTGCATCCTTTGCCTCAGCTATTACTGGCCCACCCTTAACCAAGACTATATTGATTATGTGAAAAAGTGTGTTAAGTGTCAACAACATGCCAATTTACATTATGCACCTAGCCATAGTCTTCATATTTTTACTAATTTTTTGATCATCTCACAATGGGGTCTAGATATTATTGGTGAAATTAATCCCCACTATTCACAGCAACACCATTTTATCATCACTAAAATCAAGTATTTTACCAAATGAGTAGAGGCTATTCCTCTAATCTCGACCAAAGTGAAGAAGATTATTGACTTTATCAACCATCACATCATCTATCACTTTAGTGTTCCTCACAAGATTATCACCAAAAATGGTAAATATTTTAAGAAAAATCAAGTCCAAGGTTTGTGCAACACATTTGGCATTAAGTTAATCTTCTCCTCATCCTATCACCCTCAAGCAAATGGATAGGTCAAGGCCTCTAACAAAACTCTTAACAACATTCTAACTAAAATGGTCAATGCATTTGGTTAGGATTAGCATTTACATATCCCCTTTTCCTTATGGTTGTATTATACTAGCATTAGAACCCCTACAAGTGTTACGCCTTTCTCTCTTGTGTTTGGAGTGGATGCCATCTTGCCTCTCAAATTCCAAATACATTCTCTTCACATATCTTTACAAAATCTCATTTCTGAGGATAATTATCACCTACACCACTTAGCCCATCTTGAGCTACTTGATGAGTTTTATTTAGCCTCTCTTACCCATATTCATGTCTATCAAGAGCACATCAAGTGTGCCTATAAAAAACACCTTGATTGTGAGAATTCAACATCAAAGACCTCATCCTAAAGGAAAATCAACATGTCACAAATACAGAGAAAAATAAGCAGGGCAAGTTTGTTTTTAGTTAGATTGGACCTTATATCATAACCCAAAATTATGGATTAGGAACTTACCAAGTGTCCTCTCTTGAAGTAAACATATAACCTAAGCCCCTCAATTCTTCACATCTATGTCCATTCTTTTGTTAAGAAGGATCAAGTTCACCTTCTATTTTAACTTAAGCTCATCCCTTACTTTCAACCACATCCATCTCCTTACTTTATTGGAATTTGATTAAAACTAAATCATGTGATTATCCATCATAGTCATAGTTTAATATTAAACAATGGGTACCATAGCTCTACCCATGGCATGACTCTCATGGTACTTTCCACCCTTCTCCCAAGATAGATTCCCATGATCATTGTCACCTAAACCTTTTTACACCTACTCAACCTTTTTGTGATTTTATTTTTGCCTTCATAAATGTTAAGAAAAAATCATCATCCCAACCAATAGAAATAATGGGTTATTCCTAAGTATTCGTAGACTATTCCCTTGAAGGAAAGCTACATAAGCATACTAAAATTACACAAATATAAGGTAGACTCCTCCTTTAAAGGATAGCTATCACAAAGCCTTGGACAAAGAAAATAAACTTAAACCACTCCCTCAAAGTATGGCTAAGTAAATCATTTCTCAAAAGCATATAAATTTCTTATAAGTTTTTTGCATCAATTAGCTTCCCATATACAACAAAAAATCAATAAACCTATTATCAAAATCACAACAAAAGAAAACCAATCTTGAATGTTTCAATCAACTCTCACATATCAAAATTAGGTGGAATCCATAATCAGATTTCATAATTAGACTTCCCATATTGACTATTTTACACCTTGTATGGCATATACTTGTTTATACTAGCTCTTTAGAAACCTACAGAAGAGGCATGCTAGTCTAAAAAAAAAGTTCCATTTTCATCCATATCCCCTTTATACACTACAAGAAAGGGATTTTGAGCTCACTTTACATTATGTGGTCAAGACACATTTTTAACCAACTAACTAATGCTAATGAGAAGCATTCAAAGGGATTTTGTTCATTAAGCCAATCCAACTTTGGTTTTGTATTAATCCTTACCAAAGGAGAAGCATCGTGCCCTCTTCCTATCCTATCATGACTAGTTGGTATTTTCATTTACGACATTTGTCTCTTAATTATATTCTTTGTTTTCCCATCTAGTGTTGTTAATTAACTTACCTCATGCGTTTTACCTTGAAATGAATTAAAAATAAGCATATGCACATGTGTCATAATCAAATGAATAACCATAAAAAGTAAAATAACATCATAACATCCATGAGCGATAAATCAACCAACCATTTTTTACTACATAATGAATCATATACTCATTAAAAATTTATCATGTCATAAGAAAATAAGAAGCATACCCATAAATAAAATCCATCTCATGCCTAGCTAGGTGATTCTACATCAATGTCTAGCATCCATAACACAAGCATAATGCATAAGCAATATGAACATCACATTGTAACCATCAACATCAAAGTAAATCGTATACCATGAGCATGAGAAATAAATAGAGATCATATATATAAATCATGTGTTTAACATCATAATGTATACAACCAAATATATGTATCTCTCTCTCAAAATGTACATCTCACTGCATCATCTCATAGGCTAGAATCAAAATAATATATATTAATATATGATATATATGAACTATGTCATAGTTATTCCCTTGAGGCACCACTATCTCTTGGCATACCACTAGGCCCTAGTACCTACCCACTTTTAGTACCTATCTATCCACCTATAGATGCTACCCACTACCATAGTGTCACCACACTAGCACCACCTACCAATCTTTCTCTATACTCATCCCATTAGGGCTCATCAAGATACCACCTCAAAACTATAGCCTTATAATACCATAACTCCTCCACCGTGGCTAGGTATCATGCCATGGGAATGGTGCCTAGTGGTCTTGTAAATAACATTGTTCCTCCTCCTCTCTGCCTTAGGGAGTCCCTCTCCTATGTAACCAAGGCTAGTGAAGCTCTCATATGGTCCTTATCACCTGTAAGAGTATCAATTTGACCCTATAAAATAGCCACCTGACCTTATAGTTTTGTAACCTATGCATGTATAGTAGCTAGTGCCACTCCTACCTAATCATCTAAGACACCCCCTATACCTGTGCCCTTTATCCCCCTCTCCTAATTGGGTCCACATCCATAAGCCTCCTACCACTATCACCATCACCAAAAAAATTAGCTACATATAACACCTAGTATTATGCCATATAGCCATTTACAAAGCCTACATCATATATCTGTGGCGTGGCTAGAAACTCCTCATGACCTAGTAAAATTAGGGTTAAATGTGGCTCTGGTAATAATATATATGCATCTTCATACCTATACTAAGGAAATACACCTAGAATATCTTATTCAAGGTCAAACTACCTCCACACCCTATCAAATGGAATGAACTCTACCTCTCCATCCCTTTGGCCAAGAATCCACTTGTAACTCTATAAGGAGAAGCTATGTCTTCTATATCTAGGCCACTCTGAGAACATAACATATGGTCTCCAGGTGATGTTTCCAACAACTAGTGTATCTAGTGCACCCTTTAACTAATCGACATCATGGGCTCCTCCTCCTACACCTAAAGTAGCATAGTCATCCCTCCACCTCATATAATCAACTTGGAAATCTATCTGAGTGTATCCTACCCATGGCAATCCCATCGACCTTAGTGCTTGGATGTGTTCATAGGCCAATTAGTTAGAACTAAATTGACACTAATACCATATCTCTTATGGGCCATAAAACCCCATAGTTCCTTATATATCTATACTAAGAGAATAGGTAACTAGCCAAATATTATCCTCCCAAGAATAATTTCAATAAACACCCCTAATCCTAAGGATGTAAACCTCCCATTACTTGAGTTAGGAAGGACAAAGTAAGACATGGCCATCATCATCATGGTCATGAGCCTTCTCTCACCCATCACCCTCTCATATAAGGTATTGTAGTTGAAACCCCCAACATGCCATTTGACATGATCATAATCATCCCCATAAATCAAATCCAATAAATCATCTCACTCCTCCCATTCTATGTGATCTATAATCTCACCTTGAAGGGGAAACCAAGTGATCTTATGTACATCCTCTAGTAAGATAATCATCTCACCCGTTAGTAGGAAGAAAATGTTCATATCTGGATCCCATATCTATATGAGGGATATGATCATGGATGCATCACATAGCACATGTTGGTCATGTCATATCACCTTTAGGCCCATCTCCTCCATATATACCCAATATACTAAGGTCATCCCTTAGTGAACCTCTATGAATATGCACAACACCCAATCATGCATCTGTATCTACTCTCATGCCTATAAGAAATTAGTAGCAATGAGCTTAACCACCTATACTATTTTTGCCTATGAACTAAGTTAATCCAACCTACCTAACCTAACCCATTTTACCATTTCCTTGACCCATCCCTATTAAACCTCACATTTAAACCCACCAAATCTACCACCTAACCTACAGGTCAACCTATACCATACCATTCAATACTTGTTATACTTTAAAAACTTTAAATGTTTTGAAAAGGCCTATTTTATGCTAGGAAACCATCGATGGTCATAATGACCACCAATTATTAGGTGTATATATTTCTATATATGTTGATCGTCGATGGTCAGTCTCAAGCGTTGATGGCCATTATGGGTGTTTCACTAGCAAAACACCCAAAATCTTAGTTATCCAAGTAACTCCCAAAATAGCTATATATTTCCTATAATATTTCCTAAATTCTAACGTAATACTTATCCCTTCCCTAGTTCACCTATCCCACCCTATCAATTTCAAAATACATTAGCAAAATTCACCCAAAATCCACAAAACCTACCTAGGGCTAAAACCTATCACCCAACCCAGCAAACCAAATGATAAACTAATCAACTACATCATATACAAAACCCAACTAATCTACCAATTTAAGTATAACCCCTACCTCATTCCTTAACCATCATCAAAGAAGAATCTTAGGACCCCCTATTTGGCCACATATACATCTATGCTACATCTCGACTCAGTCCCTCTCTAGCCCTCAATCCAACTTAGCAACCTTGTACCTCTCAGCAATCACTGTCAACACTATTCTTGATCACAACATGACAAGTGACTGAAGCTTTGTATTTCAAAAGCTAAAATGAAGAAAATAACATTCACTTTTTACTTTTGACCTCCAAAAGTTTAGGGTTTGTACCCCAACCATCAATGGTCAGGGTCACTCTTTGGACCCCTGATCATCAATGATCAGGTTCTTCCACTTTTTCCTTATGCCTCTAGTTAGTATCCCTTTTAAATAATAACAAAAGCTAATCACCCACCAATGGAGACTACCTTCTCCACCCACCTTGACCATCTAATCATCTTTCCATTGGTCTATTTTGGCCTAACTAGTGTGTGTTTTGTGACATATTTTGCCTGATCTTTTTTATTATAGTGAAAATATTTCCATGTTGACTACCTTTTATACCTATACCACCTAGCACATACCAAACCCACTTATGTCTTTTTAGGATCACTTCCTACCTTAGATACCTATGACACTTTACCAATTTATGTTTTCACCAAGAGCAATTCCTACCTTGGATACCCACTAACACACAAACATTGCCTAAGAGACTTGTGTTTATGAGTGTTCCCATCTACCACACCTAAATTCAGTCATACATTCCCCTTTTCACTTGTCTTTCTAAGCACTAACCTTTATTTTTACCAACTATGGTAACCTAGTCTATGTGTGATCTTGGATATCACACTTTTACAATTGTTTGCATTTCATTGCCTAACCTATCACCCACCTTCATGATTTTCACCTTTATCCACCTTATCAAACCCACACTTGATTATATTTTACCTCACCAACTCCCAATTTAAATGGGAATACCTCCTCCCATACTTGGGTTAACCAGACCTATGACTAGCAATCCATTTAATTTTTTATAGCTTGTTGATTCAAATCCACATAACAAAAAGGGGGAAAATGTAGACACCAAAAATCTGCACACTGTGATTCCAAATTTCAAAATTCTGTTGGAGCACCTTAAGACCCCCTTGGGACTAATTTGACCCATGGTTAGTTTTACCAACTAACTTAACCCACATTTTTACCCACTTTGTACCTTCACCTTTGACCATCGATGGTCACTTTGACTATCAATGGTTACCATACACCTCCTTTACCAACAATATACAATCCATTCACCTTGATTTTCTAAAAATAGATCATCTGAATCCATGTGTCATTCATTACATGCATGATTTATATTTAGAAGACCCAATTAATGTCTTATTACAATTCTCTTGCATTGCCTATAAGAAGAGAGGAGTAGGGAAATGAAATTGATCTATAGTTATTATCAAGAGTTTGTGCATCTAGAGTTTCTTTGTTACAAGTCAATCATCATCATAAACCCAATAACCCAACTATCGTGTTAGAGATCCAATTTTCCACCATCACTCTACCAAAGTCATGCTAGACTTTACCAATGGGTCAACCACCTCAAGCATCCATGTGATCAGCCTTCTACAAGTTAAGTATTTAATTTTCATTATTCAATTACTTTATTTTCCTTTTACACTCAACCCAGCACCAACCCATCTCCTAAAATCCAACTTTGAGATCCCATCAGCTAGCTATTTACCAATCTAGACCTACACATAGTAACCATCAATGATCAGCTTGATTATTGATGATCTATCCAACCACTGATGATTGTCTCAATTGTTGATGGTCACCTTAACCATTGATGGTCACCTTAACCATTGATGGTCACATCAACCATCGATGGTCACTATGGTAGAAAATTATAGTAAGTTATTTCCACCTACCTACCCCCAACTAGATCTAATTTTTTGTGTCCCTACTTGTTCATAGACCCTTGTCTGATTTTATAAAACAAAACCAGGTTGTTTAGCACTAGTATTGACTTGTTTATTGCTATATTAGTCATTTCTATTTTATTTCTTTAATAAGCATTTATTAATTTTATTACCTTTTTTATTATTGATGCAAGTAATTTATCATTCTATTTATAAACTTAATTGTTTAAAATGTGTGGATTGATAGCCCTCAAGGAAGCTCTTGTTTCTAGGATTTAGTTAGCATCTATTCAACTATCTATCTAACCAACCATTTTATTTAGTGTTGTCTTATTTGTAGGTCATCCTCCCAAGCCAAAGAAGATTTCTTCACAATCATCTGATTCAATGCACACACAAACAAAAATATTTTTCAACCATACCCATATTTAGTTTCTTTTTCTTCCCTTTTTGAAACATAAGTTCAAATTCACTGAAACAATTAAAGTGGAGTCTTAAAAACAATTGACAGAGTTCAACAATAATTGCAAAAAACTCTGACTCATCTAAAATATTTGTGCAATTTCTAAAAAATTGTTAGCATGTAGGCAACCTTCCTCTAACTATATATATATTTTTTTTTCATGAGCAATTCTATAAATGATAGATATAGCTGATTTCTCTTGGCTTTCCTCATATTATTGAAGATGAACACATGTTTATGGACATATGTCTTAAAAGTATTGTATAAAAACAAGATGAAATTTGTGAATTTAATATTTTTAACATGTTGTTAGGTTATTAGTCTATTTTTCTAGTAAATTTATTTGTAGGGGAAACATAATTTCATGCTTTCCTCTCTACGTTGATAAATTAGATAACATAGAAATAAGCCAAAAATAAATTTTTGGAATTATAGAACACCACAGGGTTGTGTATGAGACCCCAATTTCTAAAGGTAAAGAAGCTTCTTGCTGATTTTAAACCAATGTACCACATGTACATGAAGAATAAATACTATGAATTATTGAGAGCCAATATGATAGCTTTTAGAAATATTATGAACCAATATTCCACCAATTCTATCAATGCTAGCATAACCAAGAATCTTATGAGATCTTAAGAAATTGCACAAATTATCACTCAGCTCCTAAATGAAGGAGGTTCAGACATATGGATTGGAATGAGATTTAGGCCTCCAATAATTATTTATCCTCTATCTCCATGGCAAAGTTGGTACAATCAAGAAAAATTTAAATTTCAACCTTGGTTGCATACAATAATAAGGGATTATGGATTATTTCCTAGAGGTCACCATGATTGGGGCCACCATTTTTAGATTTATGATCTTAGTCAGTGACTAGAATCTAGAATTTTGGATTGAAGACTGGTTAACCCACTTGTTTGTAAGAGGACTTGCAAAAGATAAATTGTGGGGGAGAAATGATGAGGATTCCATATATCTCATTATATCTAATAAAAACTATCTATAATTATTGAATATATATATATATATATATTGCATTACATTTAATAGTTAAGTTCTTATCTAAGTAAGAAATGAATGCAACTTGTCCTTTATTTGTATGTAATACATTATTGATTCTTTACCTTGTTATTGTGTCTAAATTTGATGAAATGAGCACAATTTTGTGTATAGAAACACATCCCAATGGTTGGATAATTTTGAGAAGATATCAAATAGTTTTGGCAACTCTTTTTGGCTATAGTTTTGAGGATTCATCAAACAAGCTTCAAAGATCTGACGCTCTAAAGATGCTTTGAAGATGCTCTGAATAAACTCTAAATATGATCTAAAGGTGCTCCAAATATGATATGAAGATGCTATGAAGGTACTCTAAATCCCTGTATATAATGCTTTGAAGACATTTAGGCATGCTTTGAACACTTGTACAGAATGCTCCAAAGACACCTAGGCATGCTCTAAAGATGTCTAGTTGGATCCTACTAATTAAGATAATAATTATAAATATATCTATTGTATATGAAAAGAATTTCCATATTTATATATCTTATTTTAGACATTACTATTCATATTAATGGCCTAAAATGATCTTGATATATTTGTACTTCTATTTTGTAAAACTGGATAAATATATTGAGATTTATGTTAATTATTTACCATATATTATTAGTTGAGTTAGTTCTAATGCCTTCCTATAAGCATGGGATCTAACTCCTTGATCATCTATATTTTGAGTAAATAGATTTGGCCATTTTGATTGCTAGAATTTGTACTCTGTGAATAAATGTTGAGATGTTCTTAAATAAATATCTCCTTCTCATTCCATATAGTTAGAAAAAGCTAGAAGAAATTTGTTGAAGATAATCAATCAAAAATTAGAAGCATTCTAGTGTAGTTTTGCATATCTATATATGTTCCTTTGATAATGAAATAAATTTCAGCATTCTTTGTCATTATTGAGTAAATCAGTTCCAATTTTTTTAAAAGGAACAAGGGTCCACTTCTCTCTAAGGATAAAAATAAATTGATACTTTTGAGTTTATAGATTAGAAGTATTTATTTAATTTAGGTATAATTCATTTACTACAAAATATAATTTCCTTTTTAACACAAAGAGTGATTCCTTTTCAATGTAAGAGTGATTTCCTTTCAAGGTAAAGTGTGAATTTCCTTTTCAAAAGCAAGTGTGAATTTCCTTTAATGCAAGTGTGTTTCCATTACATGCAAGAGTTATTTCAATTCAATACAAGCAAGTTTCTTTTATGTAAGAGTGTGTCTTTCAATTAAAGTAAGTTTTTTAATTCATCTCATATTTAGAATTTGTTAGAAACCATTTAAGTGGCAATAGACATCATTCTTAGATTCTAGAATATCACACTATCCTACCCAACCTAGCAACTCAAGTGAAGAAACCATATGTCTTATGACATATGTTTAAGTTATGGATGTTGATGGTGTGGATGCAATAGGATATCTTCAGTTAACAAACCTTTATATTTAATTTTTTATAAAATAGATTTAGTCTTATTCACTATTTTAAATATTTATAAATCATAGAAGTAAAAATCCCCAAATAATGAACTATACAAATCCAATATCAAACGGTACCATTGCATTTAATCTTTGGACACTAGCCCTAGTAAAAAATGACACCAATCCATTGATTGGTTAAATGATAGGTATAGTAACAACCTATCATGTTCTCTATGCTTATTAATTATTTTCTTTACTAATGCATGATGTACTCATATAAAATGTGAAAATTGGTATCTTGAGTGTGGCTTATGACACCCAACCCATAGGTCCCTCTTGCTTGCTCTAATGACCCTCATAGGCACTTTTTCATTGATTCCAAATCATCCATAGCCTTAAAAATAGTGATTAAACCTCATCCAAGTAGCATTTATAGTGATGATTCCATCCCCAAGGTCCCATTCCTTCAGGACTATAGTGTCGAACTTGGTCTAGAAGATCAGACCCTAGGGTGTCCATTTTTAGTGCTCCTATCCAAGTGTATTTTTACCTCCAATGGTCAGTTCCTTCTGGTTCCTATTCCTCTTCTTGTCATCCTAATGTGAATTCATTTGACCCATGACCAAAAGATCCCTATAAAATCCCATTCAAGTTTCATTTAGAAGAGGTTGGTAAATATCACAAACCAAGCAAGACTATTCAAGCATATTTCCCTATTATTTACTTACAACCATCTAATACAACCACAAGATTATTCAAATCCTTACACCAATATTTAGCCACCTTAAGCACATCCAGTTTTAGCATTTTTCATCTTCATACACACAATTTCAAAAAACACATCAAGTGGGAGAACTATATATGACTTGATCCCTCTTCAGAGTATTGGTATGTAGGTAGCATGCCCACACAATGGGTGTGGATACACATTTAGTGCATCTTATACACACTAACCCCCCTATTCCTTAATTTTTTTCAAAGCACAATGGAGTCTAGGGTTTGAAGACTAAATCAGCTCTATAAGGAGATATGTAGACATCCATCATCTAAAATTCCACACACAATATCACACAAACACAACGAACAAAACCCAAAAAGCTTAGGTCTCTTAGATAATAGTGGAAGAAGAAGACTATAGCATCAAACCCTAGGGTGTCTTATTTTGGTGTTCCTATCCAATAACAAAATAAAGGCCAAATCCTAATTTTTGATATTATCCTAGTCTTACGCAATGAATTTTAGACTTTGTCTCAGTTGTCTCAGTCCATTTGTAGTTAAATCTTACTTTCTCCACATTTATTACTATTTATAGAAAGGTTAAAAATATAGTTAAATTATACAAATTAATAGCTTAATTATTGCCTATTTATTTACTAATTTCCTATTCTAGACCTTTTAACTAAATTAGGAATAAGACTATAATATTCCCAAAACTGTTAAATCATTTGGTGAACCTGATTTACTTCGTTTGTGCATAAAAACTCTAGAAACCCTAAGATAAAATTCCTTGCTAATTTTTCCAATATTTTTTAATTTTTTTAACTTACATATTTAAATCAGAAATTCACTTTAATTTTTAAAATTCTATATTAGTTTTAAAATTTATTTTTTCCAAACCCTAGTTGCACATACTAGGTCCCTATAAATCAAGAATTTCCCAATAATATTTTATTTTTTACTTACATATTTAAACCAAAAATTTGATTTAATTTTTAAAATTCCATAGTAAATTTTAAAAATATTATTTTTCAAAACCCTATTTGCATATACTAGGTCCCCTTTCCTTTTGAGGTATCACCTTGCATCTAAAATTAGATTTCACATAGAAAAATAAACAAAAATGGATTTCACTTATTTACAAATTTTTCTTGCATTTCTTGCAAGTAACAAGGAGACCATACTTGATCCTATCATGTACATAAATGATGAAGTTTACCATATGTTAATACAAAGCTTCATTCTTTGCATTTCATTCTTATTTTTCATAATATGGGATGATATTAATAAAATCAGTGTTAAATATGTTAAGATACCTCTTGCCTCACCTCCCTTGGAACCTTTATCCCATGCCAATTTATGTTACATGGTCCATTTTTCTCTTCCCTAGGTCACTACCCATCACTAAAGAGCCTATTTGACACCCTTTGTCCCTCCACCACCTTGACCTATTGATTATCTACACTCTCTTCCCATAGCTACTACTAGTCCTATACAGATAGTAGATAATGCAGTTAGAGTTTTTACTCAACAAGCCATCATGCCTTCTCCACCTAGTCAAGAGCCACACCACTCTCCCATTATTCCCATCCCAAGCCCAACCTACATTCATAGGTAGATTTTTAAAATGCATATGATATTGTTGATTAGTTGAGAAATACATCGACTAAGATTTCCATGTTAGAACTACTTTAGAAAGCTAATGTGTTTAAGGACAATCTATATTAGGTACTCACTTAGAATTTTATGCCTATTGATTCAAATCCTTCTTATTTTGCATCATTGGTCAACACGATAAAAACTATATAAGATGTGATTTCCTTTGATCATTATGACATGCCATGTCAAACAATTATTGATCAAAATTTTCCACTTTTCATACAAGTTCAATTCAAAACTAGCGTAGTTAAGAGAGTTATAATTGATAGTGGTTCTGGACTCAATATATGCAATAGTACAATCTTATATACCATGGGCATAGACATGGAATCCATGCAAATATCATATAAAAATATTAGAGGCTTTGATGATATACCATGATAGACATTAGGCACCATTATTTTGGATATCATGGTAGGACCCAAAACCCTCTCTACATAATTCTAGGTTATGTCAGGTCCTCTTCATTATAATATTTTACTTGGATGACCTTGGATACATGATATGGGGGTATTTACTTATACTCTTCATCTGATGTGTTAAGTTTCTTCATGAAGGATACCTATACACATGCCCAACAGATAACTAGCCATTTAAATATTGTCTCATTATTTTTCCAAATGGGATGCCTCGTATCATAGTTCATGTACCACCTTATTGCATTTATCTTGATCAAATACATTCATATGATGTTGTAGAGACTAACACATCTTTCACTTCTCCACTTAGAGTTGTGTTCTCAACTCTAGATATGCAACCAGTCATAGTAGATTTAGTTATTCTAGCTACTCTATTAGTCATGATTCCTACACTTGGTAAAATTATACAATCACTGATAGTAGTTCTAGTAGTACCAATTAATTCCTTAGATCTAGTTATTTTGATAGTTACAGATACTCTCATAGCACCACTATATTCTATTCCTATAGTTGATGAGACTCCCATATCACAGTTACCCCTTGTGGTAAATTCTAATTTACCATATGTACATGATGTTGATACAGATTCCTAAGCTACTTCAGATGATGATATGACACCCATACTTACAAATGATTATTTGTGTGGATTGAGATTTACACTAATTGGACCAAGAGAATAATGAGATGACTCTAGAGCTCTCATTACACATCCTACATCACTCTTAACATCTCACACTACACTCCTAGGATATACTCCATATTTGTGGCCACAAATAGATCACTTATCACATATAGTTCACATGGTTACCTCTATATATATAGAGCTAATCATTCAAATTCAAGTAGGTAGTACACAAAAATAGCCACAAATTATGCTATAGATGTTACTTGATCATGGATTAGTAATACTACCTATAATATTATCGACCCAATTTTGCCCCTCTGGCAAAATTTTGGTCACCCTCTTCAAAAGCTATGAAAGGCCAGTCAATTTTAGGTTGCAGTCCATCTTCAGGTTCATGCTCAATTCAACTAAAAGGTTTAATGGCCTTGGTTCAAAGGAAAAAGTTCAAGTCAACGGTTCAATGCACAAAGGTCAAAATCCCCTTTCGGAGTGGCACGAACTTCACATTTTGCGAGGGAATCGAGTTTGGTTTGAAGCATTTCAAAGTCCATTTTTATTTTGAAATTGGCTAAGTCCCACAAAAAATTCAAAGTTTTAAGCAATGGGCAGCAAAATTACTGTGCACGATGACCGATGGGGAAAAAGAGACCGCCAACACAGAAACAGTCGATGGCAAAATTATCGCGCTCAGCAGCAAGTGGAGAAAAGGAGACCGACATTAAATTGGCCGATGTCAGTAAAATTACCGCGCATGATAGCGAACTCAGCCGACATCGACAAATTGCCATGCATGGCAGTAAATCGACTGATGGTGGAAAAATTGCCGCGTGCAGTCCATGACATTGGGTGGCAAAATTACCTCTCACATCATTCCATAGAGATAAAAAGCCCATAAAACATAGAAAAAGGCCCAACCAGCTGGCAGAAGAGTAGGTTACACATAAAACAAGGCATCAAGCATGGTCCCAGCAGATTTTTGATGCCAGCTACAGTGTTTTCCCTCTTCCCAATGAGACTCCTCTTGGCTTTTCCCATATAAATGGGCAGACTTGGTCATTTTGAAGAATCTTCTCCAATTTTGTAAAGAGCATAGCTCTACAATTTCTCCACCTAAATCAATAAAATACAGTTTTTTTCCTCCATCTTGGATAGATTTTCTGTGTATGTCATGAGTATTATTTGTGTTTAGTCATTATCTTCGATGCTTTCACAGGTTAATGCCAACAGATCAGCCATCTACAAGGCACCATTTCTGTAGCTGAAAGGAGAAGAGCAATATTTGAGAAGGATAAAATAGACGAATTTGCTTGCAAGTGTGCATTCCACAACACCTTGGTAAACCTATGTTATGTATTTTCCATTATAGCCTCCCTGTTAGTCCTAGCAACCTGGTTTTTCTGCCAGATGTGTAGAGTATATTTGCATTTTCTTGATTTTGAGAGTGGATGTGGGAGGGTCAAACCTTTATTTTGGTGTATCACCTCTTTAGAGTAGACTATTTGTTTTCCTGTATTTTCTTCCCCCTTTTCATCCCCCTCATTATATCTATATATCTATATTTTACACTACCTAAAACAAACAAGATACATCAGAGGGAACTAGCCCATACCTAGAGACTCTCCTCTCCTGCTTCGCCATCCCACAGGTGAGAGAGGAGTTTCCATGTTGCGGGGAGAGGGCAGGAACCTATTTTCCTGCCATCAGGTGCAATCTCCAGTCGTCAATAGTTTTGGCACGCTCGGTGGGACCATAATTTTATCAGTCTCTAATGCAGTAGTATTTTAGGATTGATGCTAGTCTTGCTACAATCATTTCAAAGATTTCTAGCATCTGGTGACTCCACTGGTAAGAGCTTAGTTCTTTATTTTAAAACTAGTCACTTAAACTTCTATGCCAAAAGTCACCACAAGGTCAGCTTCAAGGGGGGTCCCTTTTATTTTCATTGAGCTACCTTTAAACTCTGCTAAAAGGCTCAGGTTTGAAAGAACTCACCCTTATCCATTAGTAAATCCTCCTAGACTTGTTGCTAGGAACACCAACCCAGCTCAGCCACAGTTATACCCTGTTCTAGCCATGGCATTGCCTTTTGCAACTTTTCACGGTGAGAGCCCCTTAAACCTACCACGTTATGATCCGATTCCAAGAATAGCTCTCAAGAATGTACCTTCTTTTGATGGAGTGGGACCTATTATAGTTGTTGAGCATATCAAGAATATTGCCAACCTTTGCAATATTCACAATATAACAGAAGAAAATATTGCCATCAGATTGTTGGCATTGTCCCTTAAAGGCAAGGCTCTTGATTGGTACGGAACCTTGCCTGTGAATTCCATACATTCTTGGAATGAATTGGGCACCCATTTAACTGTTCATTTTGGGGAAAAAAGTGACGGCCTCTCTCTTGCTGAGCAGCTGACAACTATAAAGAGAGCTCCACACGAGTATATGCAGGACTTCAACACGCATTTTCAAAAGACTTGGGATAGGATTCCCATCTTGGTAAGGCCGACTCCTAGCTATGCTTTCTTGTACTATTTAAAAGCATTAAACAGCGACATTGCGGTGATGATCCAATCTATGGGAGCACATATATTGCCTATTGCTTATGACATTGCCATAGCCGCTGAAAATTGCTTGGTTCAAGCTGGGAAAATCACCCCTAGGCCCCACTTGCCACTTTTCCCAGAGATGTTGCCCCCTATACAAACCATTGTGCCCACATTAGCCCCTATGCCTAGCATTGAGAAGCCAATTGTTGTTCCATAAAATGAACTACATGAGGTAAAAACCCTGTTGTAAAACATGTCAAATGAACTTGTAGCTCTTAAAAGACAACAAGCTCAAAATAACAAACTGAATCTGGGTTATCAACATTATGGTCAAGCACCTAGGAACCCTTTTCAAGGCTATAATCAAGGTCAAGGGCAGCTCACAACAACTAGGCCTTTTCAAAATTATAACTCAGGCCCCTCTTCGTCATCTAAAGCCATGGTGCCTACTCAGAATAATCTAGTGCAGGAGCAGCCAGGTTGTTCGACCATAGGACATGGTCAAGAGCAAGCTGTCCATACGAATGATATGATGAATTTTTTCCATAGAATTCAGAAAATTAGGCTGCTGATTTTTCCCAATTTTTTGGGTTTCCAGCTTAGCCCAGCACGAGTAACAATCAAACTCAGCTGGATTCTACCCTGATAAATTACGAAGAGGGCAAGCTCTATGTAATTAATCATAGGGGCACTACAGACAATCAGGGTGATTGCATTGCAGCCAACACGAGATTTAAAAGAAGAGTAGTTGGAGAAGCGTAGGCTTCCCCTCAGGTAGCAGCAATGAATACTCTATCGCACCCTTTTCAAAGGGCCCTAATTTCTAGACAACCGTTTGCACCTCCAGCTCCCCAGTCTACAGCTCCAGTTGGGATCAGCCCAAAGGAAAGCACGAATGGAATCAGACCCCAAGTTAATATAGTTGATCGAATGAAGAAATTACACATGAACATTTCTCTATGGGATTCTTTGTCTCTCCCAGGACAAAGGGACGTATTGAAGAAAGAATTGCATGAACTAGATCGACAGGCTGTCCCAGCAGACACTAATAACATCCTAATGATGAATGGGCAGCCTTCTGCTTCAGATCAAGTAAAGAAAGAAGAAAGGACTCCCCCCTTTTATGTATCTGTGATCATAGGGGATTTCTTAGTACACAATTGCATAATCGACAGTGGGGCCAACACTTTAGTAATGCCCAAGTGCATTGCTGATAAGATGGGATTAAAGTATGAAGCAATGAACAAAGGAGTCTTGCAACTAGATGGGACACCTGCAAAGACAGTCAGAATCCTAAAGGGATTAAGTTTAACATTGCATGCCTACCTGACATTCTCAATCCCCCATGATATAGTGGTAGCAGACGTTCCTCCATATTTCACAATCTGTTTGTCTAGGGACTTTACGTCCAAGATAGGTGGCTATCTAGCAGTGAACTGGTCATATTTGGTTTTAAAAACCAAGTACGAGACCAAAGTGAAAATCAAATCTGAGCCACTCTATAAGGACCATATAGAGCCCTATTCACCCAAGGCAGTGAATGTTAGTTACACTATCATCGATCCAGAAGAGTCTTAGATAGACCGATCTTCATCTTCTGCTCTTGAAGGAGTCGCAGATCTACTCTTGGATGAGTGCAGAAGTGATAACTTCGAGCACAAGCCTTATAAGTTTATTGAAGAGGTAGACCTTGGCATCTATTTCTTGCATGAAGAAGGCACCGTCATGCCCAATATAATGAAGGAGAACAAAGAAGACCTTGGCCTGTGGCAGCTGTACTTTGATGGTTCTAGAAGTAAATTGGGCGCTGGTGGTGGGGCAATGTTAGTTTCCCCTTCTAAAGAAAAGTACTTTTCAACTTTTCATTTCTAGTTCTCTTGCACATGTAATGTTGCATAATATGAGTCTTTGATTCATGGACTTGAGTGGACAAGAAAGAGAGGGATCATGAAGTTGCAAATCTTGGGGGATAGTGAACTGATTGTGAACCAAATAAGAGGCTTGAACTTGACCAAGAAATCCTTGCTGAAGTCTTACAAGCATAGAGTCTGGGACTTGATGGAGGATTTCCTTGCTCTTAACATTACCTCGATTCCCAGAGAATAGAATAATCAGGCTGACAGGCTGGCAGCTGTTGGCGCCCAATTTGATGTTTCAAAAGAGATAAGCAGGGATTGTGGTTTGCACCATTTAAAAGTGGTGGTTCGGCCTTCAATTCTAGACAATATTGCAAATTGGCAGGTCTTCAAAAGTGACCAATAAATATCTCTCTTCCTACAGGAAGAAGCTAAGTTCGTAGTCCATAATCAAGTGAAATTGCAGCAGTAATACAAAAATCAGATTGTTTCATTAAAGAACAATAAACTCCCTAAGGGTCTGGTCACACTTGAAAGTATTTTCAACAGAGATGACCAACTAAGAAATGACAAGGCATGCATCACTACCAAAGAGGAGAATTATGAAAAAGTTGAAATCTTCAAGGACAAGTTGCTAGCGCTTGGTAAGGTCTGCACATTTCAAGAAAGGCAAGCTTTCATTCTGCTATGTCAGGAGTTTGCTGACGTCTTTGCCTGGAATTATAGCGACTTGAAAGGATTCGATCCAAGACTCGCCTAGCACACCATTGAATTAGAGGAAGGTGCAAAACCAGTCACACAAAAGTAGAGACCTGTTAATCTGATGATCAAACTCCTTATGCAAAAAGAATTGGTCAAGTTGATTGAGTCAGCATTATATTTCCGATCAAACATTCCTCATGGTTGGCCAATTTGGTTCTAGTTAGAAAGAAAAATGGGGAGATCAGGCTGTGCGTCGACTTTAGAGACCTTAATAAAGTCCCTTTAAAAGATCATTATCCCCTTCTGAACATGGAGCAGATTCTCCAAAAGGTAACTGGTTCCAAACATTTCTCCCTCCTGGATGGTATTCGAGATATAATCAAATTCTGGTAAGAGGCCGTGACCAATATAAAATAGCCTTCACCACTAAATGGGGAATGTTCACCTACCAAAAGATGCCTTTCAGGCTATCCAATGCTGGTGTTACCTTCCAGCGAGCCATGGACATGGCTTTCAATGGTTTGATAAATAAGAACATGCTGGTGTACCTCGATGATATAACAATTTTCTTTGGGAAGGTGGGACAGCATATGGAGCACCTCAGGCAAATTTTTGAGAGGTGCATGGAATTTGGCATCTCTCTAAATCCAAAGAAATGTGTATTTGTTGTTCATGAGGGGAAACTTCTTGGCCACATTGTGTCCAAGGAAGGTTTGTCTATTGACCCCGAGAGAGTCCGCTCCATCTTGGAGATGTCCCTACCAAAGCACAAGAAAGGCCTGCAGAGTTTCTTTGGCCGGATAAATTTCATTCGGAGGTTCATTCTGAATTTTGCTGAGATAGCTAAGCCCCTAGCCTCTATGCTGAGGAAGGGTGAAGAATTCAAATGGGCAATGCCAAGAAAAGATAGCTTTGAAGCCATCAAGTAGGCTTTGACCCAGGCTCCTGCTCTAATCAGCCTTGACTTCAATAAAGACCTCAATCTCTATACTTTCAGTAATGGAGAAGTAATATCTGATATGCTTACTCAATAAAATAGTGATGACCTCAAGCAATCACTTGCCTTCTTTAGCCAAGGGTTAGAGGACTTCAAAATCAGGTATACCTACGTAGAGAAGCAAGTCCTGGTAGTAGTGCATAGTCTGAAGAAATTCAGATATATGTTGTCAAACAATAGGATCCATCTCATGGTTCCACATCCTAGCATCAAGGATTTCTTGACCAATCGAGACTTAAATGAGAAAAGAGTGGGATGCATTACCAAAGTGATGGAGTACGACATAGACATCAAAATCACCAAGTTGGTGAGAGGAAGGGGCCTGTGTGAACAGCTAGCAGCAAATTTGAGGCAAAAAGGTGAAGACAGCTTGTTGATCCATGACACAGCCACTGTGGAAGAACCAACCGTCATAAGAGATTGGATGATGGACATGAGGCACTTCCTTCTTACGAGTGAATGTCCACAAGGTCTCGGTAGGGCCAAAAGAAGGTATTTTAAACTTCAGTCCCTTCCTTATGTTTTGATTGATGGATTATTATTTAGGAAGGATCTCTCTGAGGTTTTCCTAAGATGCATTGACCTCAGTCAGGCTGACAAGGTATTGGCTAAGTTTCACGATGGGCCAGTAGGCGGCCATTTCACCCCTAAGACCATAGCAGCAAAAATAATGAGAGATGGCTATTTTTGGCCCACTCTTTTCAAGGATACCTATGCCTGGGTAAGAAAGTGCCAGAAGTGCACACTTTTTGATGGAAAACAGCGATTGGCTACCATGCCTCTACAACCAATCCAAGTGGAACAGCCATTCATGCAGTGGGGTCTGGACTTTATAGGTATGATAAATCCTCCCTCTAGTGCTAGACACAAATGGGTCCTGACTACTACGGATTATTTCACCAGGTGGGTGGAAGCCATTGCTTTGAAGGAAATGAATGAAAGTGCAGTCCTGGATTTCTATGAGGACTTAGTGACATGTTTTGGGGTCCCAGCGACTATAATTTTAGACAATGCCTTGGATTTTCTGGGAACCAAAACTAGTGAATGGGCAGTAAGGTATGGTATATACCTCAGCACTTCATCAAATTACTACCCGCAGGGGAATGGGCTGGCTGAGTCCACTAACAAAAATTTGATCATGATTATAAAGAGGACCATGGAAGAAAATCAGAAAACTTGGCATGCCAAGCTGAAGACAGCTCTATGGGCCGATCGAATCACTCTAAAGAGATCAATCAGAAATTCTCCATATACACTTGTGTATGGAAGGGAAGCAAGGCTTCCCATCTCACTCAAATTTCTAGCACTGGACCTCACTCATTAGCTGTAATTAGAAGAAGGAACCAGCATGGAAGTCAGGTTGTGTGAGCTTATGGAGCTCTAGGAGATAAGGGACCGTGCCATGGCTGCTATGTCTAGTTGCCAGCAGCAAATAAAAAGACACTTCGACAAGAAATCTTCATCAAAAAATTTCTATGAAGGAGATATTGTTTTGAAATGGGATGAAGATAGAGCTAAGCCCAAAAAACATGCAAAATTTGATGCCCTCTAGAGCAGTCCTTACATGATTACTCAGTGCAAGTAACATAACACGTTCTAGCTCTCCAAGTTGGATGGTGATGAACTATGTATCCCAGTTAATGGGATACATCTGAAGCATTGCCACTAATTTTTTTTGGGTCAGCTGTACATAGTTTACCTTGTTTTTTCCTGTTTTCCCCAAGTGCATTTTGCACAGTTAGTTGTTTTTAGTCTTGTGTGTTTCCCTTTGCGTATGGGGGTAAATTTTGTATATTTGATCCTGGGATCTTTTAGGCTATTATTAATTCTTTAAAGCTGTATCTGACTCCACACCCAATGGATATTCAAAGGCAAATGGGTCCTAAGCATAGCAGGCATGCTTCCCCTAGGAGTCACCAATTTGTTGACCCAATTTTGCCCCTCTAGCAAAATTTTGGTCACCCTCTTCAAAAGCTATGAAAGGCCAGTTAATTTTAGGTTGCAGTCCATCTTTAGGTTCATGATCAGTTCAATTGAAAGGTTCAATGGCCTTGGTTCAAAGGAAAAATTTCAAGTCAACGGTTCAATGCACAAAGGTCAAAATCCCCTTTCGAAGTGACATGGACTTCACATTTTGCAAGGGAATCGGGTTTGGTTTGAAGCATTTCAAAGTCCATTTTTATTTTGAAATTGGCTAAGTCCCACAAAAAATTCAAAGTTTTAAGCAATGGGCAGCAAAATTGCTGCACACGACGACCGGTGGGGAAAAAGAGACCGCCAACATGGAAGCAATCAGAGGCAAAATTGCCGTGCTCAGCAGCAAGCAGAGAAAAGGAGACCGGCAGTAAATCAGCCGACATCGGCAAAATTGCTGCGCGTGGCAGCGAACTCGGCCGACGTTGGAAAAATTGTCATGCATGGCAGTAAATCAGCTGATGGTGGCAAAATTACCACGTGCAGTCCATGACATTAGGTGGCAAAATTACCACTCACAACATTTCGTAGAGAAAAAAGCCTGCAAAACACAGAAAAAGGCCTGACCAATTGGCAAAAGAGCAGGCTACACACAAAACAAGGCATCAAGCATGGTCCCAATAGATTTTTGACATCAGCTACAGTGTTTTCCCTCTTCCCAATGAGACTCCTCTTGGCTTTTCCCATATAAATGGGCAGACTTGGTCATTTTGAAGAATCTTCTCCAATTTTGTAAAGAGCACAGCTCTGCAATTTCTCCACCTGAATCAATAAAATACAATTTTTTGCCTCCATCTTGGATAGATTTGTTGTGTAGTCATGACTATTATTTGTGTTTAGTCATTATCTTCGATGCTTTCACAGGTTAATGCCAATAGACCAACCATCTACAAGGCACCATTTCTGTAGCTGAAAGGAGAAGAGCAATATTTGAGAAGGACAAAATAGAGGAATTTGCTTGCAAGTGTGCATTCCACAGCACCTTGGTAAACCTCTGTTATGTGTTTTCCATTATAGCCTCCCTGTTAGTCCTAGTAGCCTGGTTCTTCTGCCAAATGTGTAGAGTATATTTGCATTTTCTTGATTCTGAGAGTGGATGTGGGAGGGTCAAACCTTTATTTTGGTGTATCACCTCTTTAGAGTAGGCTGTTTGTTTTCCTGTATTTTCTTCCCCCTTTTCATCCCCCCCCATTATATCTATATATCTATATTTTGCACTACCTAAAACAAACAAGATACATCAGAGGGAACTAGCTCATACCTAGAGACTCTCCTCTCCTGCTTCACCATCCCACAGGTGAGAGAGGAGTTTCCATGTTGCAGGGAGAGGGCAGGAACCTATTTTCCTGCCACCGAGTGTAATCTCCAGTCGTCAACAAATATGACATAGATCTATTAGTAGATTATCATAGTAGGATGGTCACCCATTTTGTCTTTTTCATAATATCACAAGCCATAATACAAACTCATGTATAGCTTTATAGCAAAAATTAGATAAACTATAAGTTCAACGTGCCCACACAAGGGGTGTAAATACACATTCAGTGCATCTTACACACACTAACCCCCTCTTCCTCAAAGTTTTTAAAAACATAATGGAGTCTAGGGTTTGAAGACCAAATAATATCTATAGGGATATCTATAAACATTCGTCATCTAAAATTTCATAAGTAGGCTCACATAGATATAGTGAATAAAACCCAGAAAGATTCAAGTCTCTTGGATGACATTGGTAGAAGAGGACTATAGCACCAGACCTTAGGGTGTCTTATTTTGACACTCTTGTCTAATCACAAAACAAAGGCTAGATCCTGATTTATGACACTGTCCCAATCGTACAGAGTGAATTCCAAACTTTGTCTCGGTCATCTCAGTCTATTTCTAGCTAAGTCTTACTTTCTCCACATTTATTTTTATTTATAGAAAGGTTTAAAATATAGTTAAATTAGATAAATTAGTAGCTTAATTATTGCATATTTATTTATTAATTTCCTATTCTAGACCTTTAACTAAATTAAGAATAAGACTCCAATATTCCCAAAACTGTTAAATCACATGAACTAATCTACTTTGTAATCCTGCTCTACATTTTGGCATGCCTAGTGGGACTATGTACCTCACATACCATTTTATCCTTTTAATTGTGTATTTGGACCATCTTTTGATGTCATTTTTGTTTTTTTTTCTTCTAATTTTCATTTTTTTTGTCTTTTAGACCAAATAGCAAGGTCATCATGAACATAAGTGAGATCATCCTACAGAACAGTGAGGTCACCCTAAGCAATAATGAGGTCTCAAATATAAATAGAAAGATTGATTATGTTTATTTTCTATTAACTATGTGTTTTTATAGATCAACAAGACCCCCCTGCATATTAGCAATATCATCTTATGGAATGGTAGGGTTGTCTAATCATCAGTGAGATCATCTTGAACTAAAATGGCAAGTAATTGTTATGTTTTAAGTTTAACTTAAATTGGTGAACTCATCCTACTAAATAGAAAGGTTGTATTTATAATTGAGGAGGTCACCACACAATATGTTTATCTTTGTGTGGAATAGTGGTATTGCCTTATGGAATGGTGGGATCACTCTATCAAATAGCAAGGTTACCCTGTATCAAAATCCAATAAGTTAAAATAGCAAGTTCCAATTTCATTTTGATATCCTACACCCATAATTGACTACTAACACTCTATTTTCTAGGATTAATACATTTTACTAATTTACGTTATACAAAAATAAAGTCAAAATTCATTTCACACTTAGTGATTTAAAATGAAAACAAATCCTAGACTAAGTGCTCTTAGGATCTTTTATTTTTATTTTATTTTTTATTGTTTATCTTATTTATTTTCTTGTAAACTAGACTTTGTGTGTATGCTCTCCCCCCATCCCCTTTAGGGATATTAGGGGATCTAAAAGTGCTTTGTTCATTACATTGTCTCTTAATCCAAATCTTATGAGGAACATTGTCTATTCTCTCCCCAAGTTTTAATAACTTGGGTGATCCAAAAAATGACCTTTAATGTCCTTTTATTTTTATTTCTTGCATCTTGGCTTATGGGTGGGATTTTATCACCTCCCCATGAGTTTTTTTAGGGAAGCGTTGACCTAATAATTCATCTCTCAGCATTTTTTAAACCCCACTCCATAGTGGGGAATACAAATTAAGGGTGAATTATTGGGATGTTATTTTGAGAAGCTAAACTAACTTTTTTAGTAATATTTCCCTTGGAATAATGGCCTAATCTAGACAACACACTACACTAAGTAATTTAATAGATGTATTAGTTGTAAAAAGGTAAAGACTATTTTACAACAAGATGATTAGCTAACCCCACTCCATAGTGGGGAATCCAAATTGAGGGTGACTTGTTGGGATGTTATTTTGAGAATCTAAACTAATTTTTTCAGTAATATATGCCTTGGAATAATGGCCTAATCTAGACAGTGCACTACACTGAGTAATTTAATAGATGTATTAGTTGTAAAAAGGATAAGACTATTTTATAACAAGCTGATTAGCTTGGATCCAAATGATGTGTTGCACCCTATTGTTGACCAAACATATGGGACCACATAAATTGATAAAAAATTATAGCTTTTAGACAAACCCCATTTTTCATAGAATATTATTGCTTTAGGGTAAGTAGCTTGAAGTTTCATGTCACCATATGATTTCTTCAGAGAATAGAGGGTCTAAATAACCCAACTTTTCATGTTCATCTAATTTATTAGATTAAAAAATTATTTCCTCTCAATAAGGATTATATCAATGGATTCTAATAGTATAAAAGTAACCTTGTCAATTTCTAGGGTAAGATGAACACTTTAGTGTTTTCTTGTTCTTGTTTACTGGCATTATTTTTGAGTCTAAATCTTTTTGTGTGTGTGTCACACTAAAAACAAAACCAAAGCATGTCCAAGAAAAAACACATGTTAGACACCATATTATGAATAAAGATGCATTATACAGGTCAAATTAATTCAAAACATTTTAGCCTTATTTAATAATGAATCAAACCATTTGTGCTTGTGTCTCTAAAAAGTGTCATTATGCTATCTATTTAGGTCTAGACTATTCATCACTTGGAGATATAATGTATTTTATCCAAAATTTGAAACTTTATCATTCTAATTTCTAAACCAAAACATGATTGGTCTATACCAAAGTCTTGCATACAATGTGGGATTTGGCAGATCACCTTTTGTGTTTAGCTTGAGTAACTTGGGTGAATTTTTCTGTTTGGTTTGAAAACCTTTGTCTAGACACTACTCATTATATTTTTGTTTAAACTTGGGTTATCTTGCATTTTCTCACACTCTAAGTTATTTAACCATTTGACTTTATTTTCTATTGGGCACTATTATGCTACCCATTTTTTTTATTCTAGACTTAGGATTTTATGTGTTAGCATACATCCTAACCTTATTGGGTTACTCAAACTTTATTCTAATTTTTCTAATCATGGCTCGCCATGATTACGCTTATATTTTTATGGTGCTAACATACTTCAAACTTGGGTTTATTGGAGAGTTTTTAGTGATGTCATGGTGATGTCATGGAGGTGTCATTATGAGTGGATAAAATGCCTTTATATCTTAAGTAACAATGACAAAGTGTGAAATATGCATGTTCTAGTGTGCTTTATGTATGGTTGATTGATCTTCAATATTGACATGGCCAAAAAAGATTAGGGTTGAGTATGGTGATTTGAGCATGTGAAAGAGGTCCCTAAGATATTATATATGTTTTGAATACTTGTGTGCACAAGTGGAATTCATTTGGTTGATCATAGTTTTCATCTAGACACTTTAGATCTAGTGGCAGAAAATATGAGTAGGCAATTTGATGACATCACCATTTCCATGTAGAAGTGAGTCAAGGGGAATTGGTCATATGGTTATGATCACATTTATCCCTAGTTATTATGCATCATATCTCAAGTCATAAATTGAAGTGAAGTTAAAGATATTAGGGTGCAAATTTGGCTTCTCAGATAGAATTCACTAAGTTTCCATACTTAGCTAAATTTGCAAAGAATTCAAGAAGAGTCAAGTAAGCATTTTGATGGTTACATATCTTGTAGTGTGGATGTTTCATGTAGAGGTGATCATATGGGTTTGTTTAGTTATGGACCTATTTTATTTATTCTAATTTTTATATCATGCAATATAGCGCATCAAAAAATATACATATGCAAAGTTGGGCTCCCAAGTAATTTGACTATGTTTTCCTATACTTTGCCAATTTTGTAATATGGCAAGAAGAGCTAAGTGGGAATTTTGATGGTGTTATATCTTGCACATGTGAAGGCATCAAAAGAAATTTATCATATGGGTTTGTTTAGTTTTGATCATAGATAAATTATTTTAAATTTGAGATCATTTGTTAAAGCACAATAAAAGTTATGCAGGAACAAAGTTTGCCTCTCATGCAAGTTTTGACATGGTTGGATCTATGATAGAAAAATTTTAAAAGGCATTTTAATGGTGATATATATTTCATGTGTGAGGGTTTTAGGAGGTTTTTTTTATATGGTTGGATTTTCCTAAGTGAGGAGATCATCTAGTCCAAATTTGAGATCATGCAAGTAAGCAAAGAAGTTACTAAGGTTCAAAAATGGCTACTCAGGCATATTGAAACGGTCCTCATACTTAGTCATATTTGCATGATGTTAAAGATTTGGACCTAGTGGAGATCCAATGGCTCATGGGAATTCATGTAATTAATATATATGGCATGCATAAAAGACAAATGGGTCAATGTGATAGCTATTTAGTAGAGTTAAAGTCTAGGACCAAATGAAGATCCAACGATGTGTGAGCAATCATAGAGGAATAATCTAATAATGCATGTTGATCAAGATGGCAAGAATTGCATGATGTTTAAATTTTAACCAAAGGTATAGGATAATGATCTAATGGTGAGTGGGTATTGTAAAAATTGATATAATGATGTGTGGTGCATGATAAGGACCTCACTAATCCACAAAGATTGATAGAGCGTGTGAAGTGAAAGTTTCTAGGGTGCACGAGATGAGGTCAAAGTGACAGAAGTTTAATTATTGAACATTGGCACATATGTGTTAAAGATATAAAAATATCAATAGAGTATATTTTATTTGATTAGTGAAGACATGTGCGATAATTATGTTCAAGGCTTAACTATGACCGTTGTCATTTGTATATTTGAATTTGCTAAGGGAAATACTAGTGTCTGGTCTTTGGGCCATAACTTTTGATCTAGATAGAATTTTATCATGTAGTAAAAATAAAAGTGGTAGATGACTCCAAGGTGAATCTATTAATATGGATTTGAATATCTAAAAGTGTGTATAGACAAATATATTAATATCCAAAGTTGAATTTGTTTTTGTATATGTTTTACAAGTGACCCGATAAGGATATTCAATCTTATTTTGTTGTTTAAATGTTTCATGTGAATTATATATTGGGGATTATTGAATACTCTATGAAAATAATTTATGATTCTTTTAGAGGTGTGATAAATCTATCTTAAGTATGAACAATTCTTAAGAAGTTGATTGTATGTTTGGTAATGGTGTTCTTATGTATAGTTTCTCTATTGGAGTTGTTTGAGCATACACATATGTGATCTAATTTGAGTGTGATTATTTGAGGATGTTATAGGGGACATAAGGAGTGGACATATTTATTTCAAGGATTTATTATGTTCTTATTTTTTTGATAGTGTGCTCAGTGGGTAAATAGGTCATTATGAGACCTATAAGAGCTATAAGGGCCTTATTGAAAGGTGTAATTGCTTAAGTGTAACCCAAATGATATGCCTTAAGGGTGAAGGAATGTTTTATGGCTGATAAAAAAATATTATGATCTTGTTGATTCATGATTTATCTATATATAGTGAAATCAAATTTGTTGGTTTCTAGCCTTGTGAGTTTGAGACTTGTATGTAAGAGAGTTAGAGAGTGAAGGAAAGGAGAGGAGAGTGAGAGTGCCCAACTATTCGGTTGATGATTAGAGAAGACTAAGGATTGTTTTTATGATATGTTGGTTATGTTTCTAATGATAGTGTAGTTTTCTTGTAGTTTGAAGTTGTGAAAAGAGATCTGAGTATGCATATGAGCAATGTTTGAGTGTAGAAGGAAAGAGTTTGTGACATGCCTATGTGAGAGGCCTGTGTAAGTTAGAGAGAGAGTTTGTATAGTTTTTAGAAAATTAATAGGTCCATCATCAAGTGTTGTAGACATTAGTTCTAAGGTGGAAGTTTTATTCTCAAGGAGGGTCTAAAGGACTTGATCTTTCTTAGGGGTAGTTGCTCCTTGTGAAACAAGGTTTCACTAAATTCCTTTGATCATAAGGAATATATAAAGGTTGTAGGTCATAATGACTTAATTAAAGGTTCTTGATTAGAAGGACTTGATAAATCTCTTGTTTTTTTATCATCTTATAGGAAAGTAGTTCATGTGTTTGTAAGCTTGAGAGTGGGTTTTATTCCTCAAGAAGGTTTTCCATGTAAACCTTGTGTTGTGTATGTGATCTTCCATTATGTTCATTATTCACTATTATGAATTATTTGTATGCTTCATGAATGCTTATGTTGAATGCTTAAGCAATTGCAAGGGTTTGGAAATTAAATTAGATTGTTTTCCATCACTAATTCAACCCCCTCAGTGGATTATACCTCTAACAATTGGTACTAGAGCAAGGTCCTTTGGTAAAAGCTTGATAGCTTAAAGGTGATCTAAAGTACAATGGCTAGCTAGAATGTGCAAGATGGTTTATCTACTAAGCAGGCACCAATGTTCAATGGATCGAATTATGCTTTTTGGAGTACTAGGATGAAGACATACATTATGTCCCTAAAATTTGATGTACGGAATTCTATTTTAGATGATTATGATGCTTCTATTATTCCTCTATCTAGTGTTACAGACAAGAAGCTATTTGAGAACAACTCTAAGGTAATGAATGCCATCACTTGTGGTCTTATAGAAACTAAGTTTACCAAAGGAATTTGTTGCATATTTACCAAGGAAATATGAGATAAATTAAAGACTATTTTTGAAGGAGATTAAAAGGTTAAGCTTGCTAAGATGCAAACTAATAGAAGGCAATTTGAAAGTCTCAAGATGAATGAAGAAGATATTGTGATATCCTTTTTTTAGAGATTTGATGAGGTTTTGAACATCATCAGAGGTCTTAGAGAGAATATTAAAGAGACTATAGTTGTTTAAAAGGTATTAAGGTCTCTATCCCCTAAGTTTAATCTAAAAGTATCTACTATAAAAGAGATTCATGACCTTACTCAGTTGAAGATGGATCAATTGCATGACACCCTTACTACAATGAGATAAATAAGAATGATGGTATACCTCCAAAGAAGGAAGCATCTTTCAAGATTGAAATGTAGATGAACTAATTGCTTTGATTTAGGGTATGAAACTCAAGGAGGATGGCATTCTTGATATTGATGAAGATGAACTAATTGCTTTGATTTTAAAGAAATTAAGAACATATTCAAGCAATTATAAAGGTAAGATACCCCTCAAATTCTTCAATTGTGGTGAGATGGGACATTTTACTAATAAGTGCCCTGATAAGTATATGAAGGATGATGATGAAGAGCATGATCAAGGTCATGAATATGGTAAGAGATATTTTAGGTATGATAGAATCGAAAAGGGATTTAGAAATTTTGATAACAAGAAGAAGTACTTCAAGGACAAGAAGAGTCTATACACCAAAGAATATTGTAGCTCATCAGATGAAAGTAAAGATAGTGACTCAGAATATGATCATGAAAATGATGGTTCTATTGAAGATGAAGCTCTATTCATGGTTGAGGAAAGAAATTGTTCACATCAGAATGGGTCTTCTTGGAGTGATTTAGATGATGATGAAGATGAGGTGGATTATAAGACTACACTGATGAATGCTCATGAAGAACTAAAGATTGTGTTATGCCTTTAACCATTAGTGTGTCTATGGATATGTGTGGTTGACTTGGGTTTACATACCTCTTTTATTTACTTGTTACATTTCTCTATGTTCTTAAATAGTTTGGCCTATGGAATAACCTTGGCTAAGTAGACTATATATAGGAGGTAGTGATTAGTCATTAAACATCATGTGTGAAGTATTCTGAAAATAGTACATTATTATGGGGGTTACCCCCTTGAAGTGGCTTTGCTATATTATCTAGTATTCTATTTTCCTATCAATTAGCACTATGAATCTCTCATATTTTCTTATTCCACAAAATATAAAATTATTTTGTGTGAATATCTAAGTAATTTCATTATAAATAGTATCAGAGCTTTGATTTGGGCAAGTTTCCTATGGCTTTTTTTTTGGATCTAGTGAGGTGTGGCTTTTGGGATCAGTGAAAGCGAAAAATCATAACTTGTAATCTAGAAAGAATTAATTTTTTTCATCAGCGTAGTATTTCTTGAAATGCTTTTTTGAAAAAAATATTTAAAAAAAAAGTCTAGAATTTTTTTTCCCCTTGCACACTTGCAGTCATTGGATTCATCTTGGCGAGATGATCACAATGGTGTATTCTATCGGTATACTTTTTTGGGGGGGTCAAAAATCTCCTAGGGTATGTTTATGGTAGGTCTTTCAACTTAGGGAAGAAAAGGGGCACCAAAAACTCCTAAGACTCCTTCTACCAATGACATAGAATCTGGAACTTTAGATTTGATGATTTCTCATCTTCAAGAGGACATAAAAAACTTGGTAAGGCATGATGACTTTGTTGTAGTCTAAGTTGATGTTTTAGGGATGCATGGAGAGATTAATAGAGTTCACAATGAATTACAACATATCACTATGTAATTGGTTTCCCTCACATCTCAGTTTTAGCCTAATAATCATCCATTTCAGCATTCAAATCCTCCTCTCACCAACTCTAATACTAGTATGAAATTGATGTTTCCAAAAGAGGACATATGTAAGTTTGATGGTAAGGATCCTCTCACTTGAATTAACCAAATTAAGATTTTATTTGAGTTGCATAAAACCCCTAGTTCTCAGAGGGTAATGGTGGAATCCTTGTATATGGAACCTGAGTAATTCATTTGGTATTACTAGTTATGTGCTAAAAATAAAAAGAATTATTATCCTATTACATGGACTATTTTTACTAAGGAGTTGACATCTCATTATCAGAATAATGTCTCCAAGAACTATTTCATCCAATTAGCCAATTTGTGGCAAATAGGACTTGTGAAGGATTATATTCATCAATTTTAGAATCTCTTTTAAGGGTGGAAATTATCACTAAGAAAAATTTGATAGATCTATTTTTGGGTGGTCTAAAAGATAGAATTCAATATGAAGTTTGAATGTTTAGCCCATAATTTATATTAGAAGCTATCCTTAAGGCACGCATGATAGAATAAAAAGAGATGGTCTAAAGGAAAACTTTCACTACTGGTCATGATCATAACTTTCTAGAACCATCATTTCCATAGCCCACTAAATTAACATAATGATAAATTGAGAAGTGAGCCAAAAGGTTGTGTTATGGTTGTGACAACAAATGGAGCAAAGACCATCATTATGCTGAGAAGAAGTTATTTTACATTGAAGGTGCCAATGATGATGAAGAGCATGTAGAAGTACATGATGTAGATGCAAAAGTTCTTGAGGAAGAATTTGAAGATTGTCAGCATACTATTTCATGCCATGCCCTATCAGGTATTAGTATTCCCTAAACTCTTTAGGTGATGAGTTTCCTTAAGAAATATAAGGTCACTATCTTGATTGATTCTAAGAGCACACACAATTTCATCCATAGTAAATTGGCTACTCATTTGAATTGTTTCATTTAGCTAGCTCCAAAATGTTAGGATATGATTATAGATGGTGGTACTGTCAGTTGTTCAAGAAAATGTCATAGTATTAAGTTGGCCATGGGAGACTACTTATTGGATTCTACTATGTTTTCTATTCTCATGGGTGGAGCTGATATTATTTTGGGAGTACAGTGGCTCACCACTTTAGGCACTATTGAGATGAATTTTCAAGAATTATCCATGCATTTTCATTCATAAGAAAGGACATTTGAGATAAGAGGATTAAAATCTAAATCTCCCCAACTTGTTATCTCCCATCAAGTGACAAAGATTCTCTATAAGAGTTATAAGGTATTTGTAGCCTGCTTATTTTCTATGGAAGTATAGCCAACTTAGAGATATCCACCTCTTGATCTGCAACAAATAGTTGATGCTCATTTTATTATTTTTGGAGACATGCCAAAAGGACTTCCACCTAGCTACATGCATGATCATGCCATCACACTTATTCTTGGTATTAAACCACCCAACATCAAGCTATATAGGTATCCCTATGCCCAAAAAAGTGAAATTGAAAAGATGGTACAAGAGATGTTAGTTTTAGGAATCATTCACCATAGCCAAAGCAAATACTAGTCACTAGTCTTCATGGTGAGAAAGAAAGATGACACTTGGAGGATGTGACCTAACTATAGAGAACTCAACAAGTACACTATCAAAGATAAGTTTCCAATTCCTATCATTGATGATTTTCTAGATGAATTGAATGGTTCTCTTTATTTTACCAAGTTAGATCTGCATTTTGGGTATCATCAAATCAAGATCCATGATGAATACATACCCAAAACTACTTTCAAGACTCATGAGGACCATTATGAGTTTTTAGTTATGCCTTTTGGCCTAAAAAATGCACCATTTACTTTTCAGAGTTTGATGAATACTATTATTAAGCCATTTTTTAGGAATTTTTTTTGTTATTTTTTGATGATATCCTCATTTATAGTAAAAATTTGGTAGACCATTTGCAATATGTGAAACAGGGACTTTCCATTTTGGAGCAAAATAAATTATATGCCAAACTTTCCAAATGTAATTTTAGGGCTAGTGAGGTTGAATATTTAGGTCATTTGGTATCTTATGAAGGATTGAAAGTAGATCCTAAAAAAATCCAAGCAATGGTAGACTGGCCAATTCCTAAGACACTCAAGCAACTTCAAGGATTTTTGGGACTTATTGGTTATTACCATAGATTTGTCAAAAATTATGGTAGTATTGTAGCCCCACTTACCTATTTGTTAAATAACGACTCATTTTAGTGGACTAATGTAGCTACCCATGGATTTAAACAATTGAAATTAGCTATGTGAACTACTCCAGTATTGGCCACTCTTGATTTTTTTAAGACTTTTGTGGTTGAATGTGATGCATTGAGGTATGGTATAGGTGTTGTATTCATGAAATAAGGAAGGCCACTAAAATTTTAAATTCATCAACTCAAGGGTAAAAATTAGCACAAGCCCATATATGAGAAGGAAATGATGGCCATTTTGTATGCAGTAAAACAATGGAGACCTTATTTGATGGGTCATCACTTTCAAGTAAAAAGTGATCATGATAGTCTTAAATATTTTTTATAATAATTTTTTTCATATAAAGAACAATAGAAATGGGTAACTAAGATGCTAGGCTATGATTTTGAAATAGTCTACAAAAAAGGCAAGGACAATGTGGTGGTAGATGCACTATCCAGAAAAGATGAATCAGTTGAGGCATTGCTATGTGCCATAGCCATTTTGTAGGTAGATTTGATAGAAGAAGCACAATAAAAATGGGAACATTATATTACTATTCATGATTTGATTCAAAATCTTTATCAAGGTTTAGATCGATTTGAAAATTTCACATGGAAAGGTAATGCATTATGGTACAAAAATAGATTATACCTATGTAAGAATTTTCTTCTTAAACAAAAAATCCTTTAAGAACTTCATACAAATCCAATTGGGGGTCATTCATGATTTTTTAAAACTTATCATAGGATCAAGAAAGATTTTTGGGAAGGTCTCAAGGGGGATGTCTAGAAATATGTGGCTGAATGTATGATCCATCAACAAAACAAAAGTGAAACCATCAAAACTCTAGGTCTTTTACAACCTTTATCTATCCCTAGCCAGCATTGGGATGATTCAAAACTCAAAATTTTTGATTGATAGATATTTTAAGAACATGAAAATAATATATTAATAATGAATTCTTTGAGAAGAGATGTTCTATTACTCAAAATTGCAATACCACTATATACTTATCTCTGGGAAGAGATGTCTCCTTTCCCTTTTGGGTTATATATTAATTTATACACATTTTGAAAGTAGGAGGAGGATTTGGAAGGTCACAAATATCTAGGTATATTAATTGGTTTGAATTTTATGATTTAAAACAATATGAAATTTGATGAATTACTATTTTCAGAAACTTACTATTTTTAGACTGCACTACTAAAATTGAAATTTGTGTCACTTCCATTGAGTTTTTAAGGGTCAAAATCCATCAATAAAATATCCATGCCATCTCACCATGTTCTCCTCATTATTATATTTTTTACAGTTTAAACGGTGATTCAATTGGAGCTATGGTGCAAAAGTTATGGCTCTTGAAAGTTTTGTCATCAATTGGGGTATAACCGTCACCTGAATTGTCACTTGAATTGTTGCCCAAATCATGGGAAGAGGTCTCTATGGATTTCATTATAGGGTTACCAATATATAATGGTCAAAATTTTGTCATGGTTGTTGTAGATCATCTTAGTAAGTATTCTCATTTTTGTTCATTATCCTAGCCATTTGTTGCTAGTATAGTTGTTTTTGCTTTTCTCAATATAGTTCAAAAAATTCATGACACTCCTAAGATCATTGTCAGTGATAGAGATCCCATTTTTACTAGTAATTTTTGGACTATGTTATTTACATGTTTAGGCACTCAATTTTCTCATAGTTCATCTTATCATCCTCAATCTGATGGACAAACTAAGGTAGTCAACAAATGTCTATAAGGATATCTCCATTATTTTGTTTCTGATGAACAAGATAAATGGGTTCATTGGCTACCACTTGTTGAATGGTGGTATAATAATTTTATTCATAATTATTCCAAAATGTCTCCTTTTGTGGCACTATATGGATACCATCCTCTATTCATCACTTCCACCTTGAAGGTCCATCCTAAGGTTCATGCAATTGAAGAACATATTCACCATCAATAGAAAGTCCTTGAAAGTTTACGTGAAAATTTAGCTATGGTCTAGAATCACATGAAGCAACAAGCATATCAACATAGAAGTGAGAGGAATTTTGAAATTGTTGATTGGGTCTTTTTTTGCTTATAGTCATACAAATATATGTTATTGAAGCAACAAAAAAAGGATAACAAGCTATCCCCTAAGTATTATGGGCCTTATCAGATCTTGCACAAAATTGGTAGTGTGGCCTACAAGTTGAAAAGATATCTATGTAATTTCATTACAGATTGAAAATAAGATCAATAAGAAGATAAAATCTAAACTCAAGGACTCTAAGGAAAAATTTAGTGTGTTTGAAGTAAGAATATATGAAGATTTTAAGGATCATAAAGATATGGTCAAACATTTTAGTTGTCAATTGGAAATCCTATCTATAAACATAAAAGATAAAGAAGATAAATTTGCAAGGTATGTAATTAAAAATGAGTCTTTAAAATCTAAGTTAAAGAAGGTATCTAATAAGTTTATGTCATTTATGAGATTTAAAAAGAGATCAAGTGATCTAGATAATATTTTGAATGATCAAAAACATGCAAGTGATAAGACTGGTCTTGGATATAAAGAAGAACCAGAGACTACAACTCAAGACAACATGAAGACTAGTTTAAACAAGGACAATTAGCATTTGAAGACAAATCATTAGATAAGGAATGAAGGTGCTAGTAGAATGAATACAAAATAGATCAGACAACCAAATGCCATGGGGTATGCAATTTTCAATGGTTACTACTATACTTGTAATCAATTTGGGCATAGAGCTAGAAAATGTAGAAGACCTATTAAGAATTAATTTGCTTAGAACTATGATGGGGGTCATTAGTCAATAGGTGTAAGCAAGTTTGATTAATTCAACTATCATAATGTTAGAAAATTTGTAAAATGTTGTCTATTTAAGATAATACAAGCTGAGTTTCCTTCAAGAGATATTGAGTGTTATAGTTTTTATGAACTAGGACACATTAAAAGATATTGTCCAAATTTGGTAAGGTAGAATGAGCTTGTTTCAAAAATTATGGTTTGATTCAATTATGAACAAAGAGGTCATATTGCTAGATTCTTCGAGCAAAATCCTACAAAATAGAATAGGTTTTATCAGGCTCCTAGAGTACAAGAAAAAGACAAGTTAATACATGTAAACCAAAGGTGATAATTATGAGTCATGATGAGACTACAGGTTCAAGTAATTTTTTTTCTATGGAGGAGAATGCTTCTAAAATTTAAGAGTCTCAAGAGGTCTCATTATTTACTCATGTTGAGAATAAAGAGGCTAAGCTCAAGGAGAAGACCAAGGTGATGGCTGAATATAATTTTGAATTATGTATGGATCCAAGTTAACATCATTCTATTATTGAACAAGTACCTAGTAATGAGAATAAAAACTGCAAGGAAGATTCTTTAGTTGAAGAGGAATGCCATGAATCTATGTTGTCTCCATGTATGGATAATCCAATCATAGAATAAAAGGAGAATGTTGTATTAGATGAGGAAGTTGTTTCTCTAAATCCAAAGAAGAAGAAGAAGAAGAAGAAGAACTATAAGTATCATTTGAGCAAGGAGGAGTAGGAATATGAGGAGTTGTATTTAGTTTAGAACTTTGAGGTATAGAAGGTGTCTCTATCTATGTTTCTTAAGAGACTCCTTTCAATTAGAGAAGCAAGTGTTTTTATGGTGTTTTTTTAGCTATAATAGTATACAAGGTTAGATTGAAGGTTCATAGATAGCAAAGGAGGATTTTGTATTTATCAAGTTAATATTTTTGCATAGAAAGGTCTATTGACTTTATTCTAGTATGCTCTAAGAGGTTTTATGACTTTATTCTAGTAAGTTAAGGTTCCTAATCATGTGGAAGTTCAAATCAAGATTCATATAGTTTTAAAGGTTTGTGGTTCTCAAATTATTCAAGTTTTTGTCAATATGGGGGGTTAATTGGCTTGTAGGTTTATGAAGGAAGTATGTTATAGAGGATGAGCTTGGAGATTAAAATTGGTGTACTTAAGGGGGAATATGAGAGTGATCTATATATGAATTTTCATGTCATATATATGTCTACTAAAAGGTATGGGCTCTACAAGTTCCAGGTAAGGCTACAAGGAGTCTAAAATAGGCCTAGTGTGAAGAAGAGTGTTTTTGTTCAGTTTCTCCAAAAGAGAAAAGCATGAAGGTTTCAAAGTGAGTTCTCAAGTAGGTTTAGAACATGTTTTTTTAGTGATTAATGGTATGGTGCTCTTTTGGTGGTCATGGAAGGGTATTGAGAGAGAAGGCTAGTAAACTTGTGTGGTGGTTCTTCATGGTCTGTGGAGATCTGAAGATGCTCAAATGGTACAATGGATTATATTTATTAGGGTGAGTTCCTCTCAAATTTTTATTGGTTATTTTCATCAATTTTTCATGTTTTTTAGTGTTCTTTATTAATTGGTTATAGTGCTTGATTAAAGAGAGTGTTGGCATGGAGTAAGAGGATATTGTTAAGGCAAGTTGAAGTAGACTCAAGGTAAGGGGGAGTTTGTACTATATTTATAAGATGGTATAATCCTATTGGATAGTATTTTTAGGTCCTCAAGATTAGTTAGTTCCCACTTTGTCATTGTGTGAAAGGGGGAGAAATTTCTTGTTGTGGGTGTACTTGAAGAGAGAGAAGGTGAGTTATATATTGTTATATATGGTGTTTGTTGACATCAATGACAAAGGGGGAGATTGTTGAAGAGTTTTCAATGATGTCATGGTGATTTCATGGAGGTTTATTTTTGAGTGGATGAAGTTCCTTGATAGCTTAAGTAATAATGAAAAAGTGTGTAATATGTTTTTTTAGTGTTCTTTATGTATGGTTTGTTGATCTTCAGTATTGACAAGGCTAAAAAGGATCAATGTTGAGTATGGTTATTTAAGCATGTGTAATAAGTCCCTAAGATGTTATTTATGCTTTGATTGCATGTTTATATGAGTGTAATTCATTTGGTTGATCATAGTTTTCATCTAGACACTTTGGATCTAGTGGTAGAAAATATGAGTAGGCAGTTTGATGACATCACCATTGCCACATGGAAGTGAGTCAAGGGGAGTTGGTCATATGGTTGTGATCACATTAGTCCCTAGTTGTTATGCACTAGATCTCAATTCATGCATCAAATTATGATTAGAGATATGAGGGTGCAAATTTGGCTTCTCAGACATAATTCACTAAGCTCCCATACTTAGCCAAATTTTCAAAGAGTTCAAGAAGAGTCGAGTAAGCATTTTGATGGTGGCATATCTTGTACGTGTGGCATTTCAGGTAGAGGTGATCATATGGGTTTTTTTAATTTTTTTAACTAGTCTAATTTTTCTAATTTTTATATCATGCAATGTAATACATAAAAAAATATACATATGCAAAGTTGGGCTCCTAGGCAGTTTGACTATGTTTTCCCATACTTAGCCAATTTTGCAATATGGAAAGAAGAGCCAACTGAGAATTTTGATGGTGTTATATCTTGCACCTATGAATTTTTCAAGATAAATAGATCATATGGGTTTGTTCAATTTTGAGCATAGATGATTTTCACTAAATTTGAGATCATGCACTTAAGCACAGTAAAAGTTATGCACAAGCAAAGTTTACCTCTCAAGCAAGTTTTGGCATAGTTGGCTCTATATGATAGAATATTTTGAGAAGGAATTTTAATGGTGACATATCTTTCACATGTGAGCTTTTTATGATCTATTTTTTATATGGTTGGATTCTCCTATGTGAGGAGATCATCTGGTCCAAATTTGAGATCATGTGAGTAAGTGCAAAATAAGTTATTAAGGTTCAAAAATGGCTACTCAGGCATATTGAAAGGGGCCCCATATTCATATTTGCATGATGTTAAATACTTGGACCTAGTGGAGATAAAATGGCTCACAAGAGTTCATATAGTGAAGATCTATGGTGCACCTAAGATTCAAATGGGTCAATGTGATAGTTGTTTAGTAGAGTTAAATTTCAAGACCAAATAAAGATCCAATGGTGTGTGAGCGATCGTATAGGAATAATCTAATGATGCATGTTGGTCAAGATGGAAATAATTGCATGATGTTTAACATATAATAAAAAGTATAAGATAAGGATATAATGGTGAGTAGGTAGTCATACAGATTCATCAAATAGTGTGTGGTGCTTGATAAGGACTTGATTGATCCATAGAGATCGATGGAGCATGTGAAGTCAAATTTTCTAGGGTGCACAACATGAGGTCAAAGTGATAGAGGTTTAATGTTTGAGCATTGGTGTCTATGTGTTAAAGACCAAACAAGATTAATGGAGTGTATTTTATTTGATTAGTAAGGACATGAGATGAAAGCATTATGTTCAAGATTTAATTGTGATTGTTACCATTTGAATATTTGAATTTGCTAAGGGAAATAATAGTGTTTGGTCTTTGGGCCATAAATTTTGATCTAGATAGAATTTTCTCATGTAGTAAAAATAAAAGTGGTAGAGGGTTCTAAAACTCATCTTTAAATATGGATTTGAAGATTTTTAAGTTTATATAGACAAAGATATTGAGCTTTAAATTTGAATATGTTTTTGTATATGTTCTGCAAGTGACCTGAGAAGGATATTCAAGCTTATGTAGATGTTGTTTTGGTGTTTCATGGTGAATTAGATATTAGGGAGTATTGAAGACTCTATAAGGATGCTTTGTGAGGCTTTTGGATGTGTGATCAATCTATCTTAAGTATGAACAATGCTTAATAAGTTTATTGTATGTTTGGTAATGGTGTTCTTATGTATAAGGTCTTTGTTTGAGTTATTTGAGCATATGCAAAGGTGAGCTAAGTTAACTATGATCATTTGAAGATGTCATAGGGGACATAAGAAGTGGACCTATGTATTTTAAATAGGTCTTATGTTCCTATTTTGTTTGATAGTGTGATAAGTGGGTAAATAGGTCTCCATGAGACCTATAAGAGCTACAAGGACCTTACTAAAAAGTGTAGTTGCTTAAGTGTGACCCATGTGAGATGCCTTAAGGTTGAAGGCATGTTTTGTGACTGAAAAGTAAATATTTTCATCTTGTTTATTCATGATTTCTCTATATATATTGAAATCAAATGTGTTTATTTTTAGGCGTGTGAGTTTGAGAGTTGTATGTGAGAGAGTTGGAGAGAAAAGGAAAGGAGAGGATAGTGAGAGTGCCTAACTATTGGGTTGATGAGCAGAGAAGACTAAGGACTATGTATATGATCTATAGGTCATGTTTCTGATGATAGTATAGTGTTCTTATAGTTTGATGTTGTGTGAAGAGATATGTGTATGCATATGAGGATTGTTTGAGTGTAGAAGGAAAGATTTTATGGCATGCCTATGTGAGAAGCTTGTGTGAGCTAGAGAGAGAGTTTGTGCAGTTGGCATATAATCAATATATCCATCATCAATTTTTATAGACATCATTTCTAAGGTGGAATTTTTATTCTAAAAGAGGGTCTAAGACTTGATCTTCCTTAGGGGAAGTCGTTCCTTGTGAAACAAGGTTTCACGAAAGACCTTTGATCATAAGAACTTGATTAAGGTTGTAGGTCAAAAGGACTTGACCAAAGGTTCCTAATCAGAAGGACTTGATCAACCTTTTATTTTATGATCATCTTATAGGATAGTAGTCCATGTGTTTTCAGGCTTGAGAGTGGGTTTTATTCCCCAAAAGGGTTTCTCATGTAGACCTTGTGTTGTGAATGTGATCTTGCATTATATTTATTGTTCACTCCTATGAATGATTTGTATGCTTCATGAATGCTTAAGTAATTACAAGGGTTTAGAAATTTAATTGGATTGTTTTTCATCACTAATTCATCCCCCCCTCTTAGTGGATTGTACCTCTAATAAGGTTTTCTTGTGTTAGGATGTACCCTAAGCTCCAAGATTGTTCTACCTTCCTCTAATTGCTGATTTTGACCAACCAAGGTCTAGTGTTATTAAGACTTATTTCCTTATAATTATGAGTGTCATGCTATTTATCTCTGATTATATACCCATATCCACCTTATATCTATTTGATTTTAGAGTCTAAATACCTTTTCACATTTGCAAACCAAAAGTTGAAACACTTCACAAATGTAAGAAATCATTATCAAACATGAAAAGGTATACTCATAGTGGGGTCTCTTATGGCCCTAGTTATGAAGAATAGAATTTTTATGATGGGAAAAAAAACCCCATCATATTTGAGGACATACCAACCTTGGTAAGATTTGAATAAGGTTACTTTGAGCACAAACTTATAAAGGATAAATATGAATCTCTCTTAAGGTTGATAGAATCGAGAGCTGGAATTTCACCTAATTCCCAATGGAGCAATTACATATACATGTTTGAGTAGAGGATAAAACACTAGAGAAACCTCTTACTTGTATTACAAATACAAACACTACTTTTTCTAACAAAGGTAAAATCCCACTTGTGGACTCCTCCCCAACTAATTAAGAACTTGTAACCAAAATACAAAAAATTAGTCAATGGTATGTTGATCAGCTCATCATAGACTTAATAGATTCTTTAGCTACAACTTTAATCAATAATATCACTTTTTTGGAGCAATAACAACTATTAGAATAAATACAGCAAGACCTAGCCAATCCTACATTTCATGTGGACCTTATGGCTTCTTCTGAACATAATAAACCTATAAATACTTCATAGAAAGTTCTATTTGATATGAATCACACTTTTTTTAACCATTAAGAGACTCTTGCCTAGTCACAACAACATGTTGTAAAAAAACCCATCATAGTCACATGTTGTGGGTATTTTACAAAACACTTTACCAAGCTCTTCTTAAACATAATAAGTTCCCCTTGTAAACCAATAATGGTAATGCCCTTTGGTAAATCAACAACAAATACCACAAAACCAATAGATTTCCTATAGTTCACAATAATAGATTCTTGGAAATCAATATCAAACATATAGGAATTGATGACAAAATCCTTTGAACCAATAGCATCAGACTTATTCATATTCAAGGATAAATCAAAATCAAAACTCTGGACAAAGGGTCCATATCTGTAATAGGACCATGTAGGGAGAATATTCTTCCCCAATAAAATTACCTTCCATAAACAAATGCACCAAATATGAAAGAGAAGAATTTGATGATGGATATAGTCATGAGGCTTGAAATAGGCAATCAAATTAAAAAATACATGTTTGATGAGATATTTCCTTATCCATTGTAACTAAGAATTCTTCAAGTACCTTTTCCACCTCATTTTGAGCCACCAAATTTTGATAAATACAAAGGGAAGGGTGACAATAGAGAACATATTCAATCCTTCTTTATGGTACACAAAGAGGTATCCTATAGCAGTGTCTATTTGTTATGCTTGTTTCCACGTAGCTTGGTTGGATAAGCATTAGATTAGCTCCTAGAATTAACTAAAGAATTGGTGACAAATTTTAATGATTTATCAAAACAAATTGTTAACCAATTCTCTTATAACATTGAACATGAGGTAACAGTGGTTGACTTATGCAAAGTGATAAAAATATATGTAAATAGCTTTTTTGTATATCTATAATGGTGGGGAGTGATAGTTGGTTACTTTTATCACAATTTTATAGACATGCAGCTCACTAACATTTTTACACAAAACCTACACCTTGAGGTGGATCATAATCTGAGACTCACTTATGCCAACACATTCAAATAAGTCATTGAAAAGAGTGTGTAGATAGATAAATCACTTATTACCAAAGGCCTATTGAAAATTTATTCACATGCTCAAACATCTAATTAGACTCAAACACCAATTCAAGATACTACTATGGAGTAACTAAAAGATTTTAATAAAAACAAGAACATGGTGAGTAAGGGAGTAACATAATCACAACATGTGAAAATAGTATAGGCTCTATAATTTCAAAATGCACAACCTAATCCACCAACCACTTTACAAAAAGCTCCTCCACATAGAGATTCAACAAATATAGACCATTCAGCAAACTAGGGGAACTTCCAAACCTGATTGGTATCATGAAGATGAGTTTTAAAATTTCCATGGTGTTATTGGCCATGTCATTTATAAATGTGTACAATTGAGGCATCTCATTGAATAATTTATTGAGAGTGGGTAAATTGAATTAAAACAAATAGAATAGAACACTAATTAGGATATGGGCATTTACAAAGACCCATTCCCCAAGCATAATAAAAATATCAATAGAATAATCAGAGGTAAGGATAGGGTCAACGTCAGCAAGGATAAGGTCAAAAATAGAATTTCCATCTTCATAATCAAGATAATAATACCCAAGCTAATAATCTAGGCTACAATATTATTCCATATGATTATAATAACACCATGGGGTATATTTATGGCAATCACATTGCCACTATTATATTAAAACACCATGTACTATCCAAGGCTTCTTAAAGCATTTATCCCTCTATTTTAGGGTCATCACCCCCTTATTCAAGTAACACTACACCAAGTTTAAGCAACTTTATTATTCTTTAGTTTTTGTAAGTTACTATTTCTAAACCACCACCTAATTCATTTAATTATGATAACCCCATGTTAACTCAAATTTATGCAGTCATAACTAGATGCTCATGAGTTACCCTTCAAGGCCCTTTACCTTCTTCCAACACTGAGCCAAATTTAAACCCTATACCTTCCAATCCTAAAATGAACCCTGTACTAGCTAAGGATAAATCTTCTCATCCTATTGTTAATAAACCATATAGTATTTATGACCAACTAAGAAAAATATCTACATAAATTTCTATCTTAGATCTCTTGCATACATTAGAAGTTCATAGGACCATAATAAATGACTTCCTCCAACAATCTAATGTTTTTTAGGACATTAATCCTAGCCAATTCCAAGCACCCATGGGACTCTATCTCCAATATAGCAACTTACCTTTGATCAATGAGATATGTCTTCCCTTGGTCCTATCCATAATAATCCTTTGTATATTGAGGTCATTATAACACATCACAAGATCAAGTGGGTTCTTATAGACAATGGTTTAGGGCTGAATATAGTGTTATTAAAATTGATGCAATGGTTTGGATATGCCACCAAAGACATGCAGCCAAAAATAATCATGATCAAAGTATATGATAGCACTAAAAGGGAGTCTTCAAAGACCATTTATTTACCAATTATTATTGGGACTATAACCCATGATACCCTGTGCCATGTCATGAACGTAGACTTTCCTTATAATGTACTTCATGGTCATCTATGGATATATGAAGTATGAGTTTTACCTTGTAACATACATCAATGCCTAAAGTTCCCTCATTCTACAATTGAGGTCACTATTTATGTTGATATGTAGTCATACCAATATTGTAAGCACTTAGTGGCAAAATATAAGAATTATAATTATTACCCTAGTTCTGAATTTTTAGCTAAGAAAAATAAATCCATAGTTTCTAAACCCCATAAATCTAATTTTATGAACCCTAGTGATCTTGCTTCCACTTTGGTCAATTCAATTCCTGTAGCCTTTACAAACCAACTTACTGTTGAGGATGTCATCATTTCACATACTATATGGAAGATGTTTTTCATATTAGAAAGTTTCCCAAATCTCCAAAGTCATATGGAAGACCCAAACCTTCTAAAACCCTAATATGCCCAACATGATTTGGTAGAAGGAAAACACACGAAAGCAGTTTATGGTATTTGTACCATCCACTTCACTAACTCAAGATTAGGAGGTCATTACTAAAAGAGATTGGTTTTATGTTGACAACCTCACCAATTGTTTTTAAAATATTAAATACCCTATCCCTAACTAAATTATGGATATTTTGGACTATACAGGTAAAGACCTAGGGCCACAAGAGCAAGGTATTATTTAACCTCTATCTACTAGAAAACCTACTATGAATCAAGGTCTCATATTTATACCACCTAAGGGTGACCTCATGTATTTTTAAAGTGATTCCTCTTTATCGATTAATGAATAAAATCCTATTAGTGACATAAAATCCCATTATATCACCTATAATGAGCTAGATGATACTAATTTGTTTGATTCTAATTCAATTATGACCATCACATCTCATTACCCACTTACCCTTTTCCATCCTGACCTCATCGATTAGGACCAGTAAAATTCTATTATACCTATAGATGAGTTTTAGAATAAGGAATATATTACAAATTATATGGGCCTTAGAGATGGGCCATTTGTCTATCACAAGAAAGGTTTTGACTTCTCATTGGATCATGCCACCAAATTTGGAGAGAAGTCAAACTTCCTTAGTCATACAAAAGATAAAACATTGAGATCTTTGAGTGAAAACCTATTTAAAGTGATCGTTGGTTAGGTAAATAGTAAAGATAAAGACAATCCCTTGATTGAAAACCTATTTTACACACTCATGTACAAGGAAGTTTTCTCACCTCCATACGAAGTATGATGTTTACCAAGTCTAAGCTTTACAGTCAGTCCTAGTATCACTTTAGAATAGCATAAATTCTTTGAGCATCTTGCTCTCAACTTTCTCGAGAAATTTTTCAATTTGACATTACCTTAACTGGTAGACTTATATTCCTCTTACTATGATGAGCTTTAGGACTCACAACTAATGGCTAAATAAGAGGATCAGTATCAAATGTTGACTACTATGCTAGAGGATGGCTCCACACTCCTTGTAGAAAATACAATTGAGGTAAACATTGGAACTTATGAATATCCTAAGATTATTTATCTAGGGGCTTCCCTTACTGATGAAGAATGTGATTATATTATCACTATTATAAGGGATTTTATTGATATATTTTCATGGGCTTACTCAGGCATGCCAAGCTTAGACCCTACCTTGGTCATTCATCAACTTGTCATACATCCAGATGCTAAGCTAGTGAAACAAAAATTGTGGAAAATGCTCCCATTAATTACCATATTAGTGAAAAAGGATCTAGAGAAATTATTGGTAGTTGGATATATAAAACCATTGGACTATTCTAAATGGATATCAAATATAGTCTTAGTTAGCAAAAATTCATAGGGCATATGTGTTTGTACTAGTTTTAAAGACATCAACAAAGTGTGTCCTAAGGATAATTTCCCTCTCCCAAACATCGACATGATTTTTGACTCAACTATAGGGTATGATATGTTGTCCCTCATAGATTAATTTTTCAAGTAAAACTAGATTAAGATTAGTCCCAAAAGACCAATACAAGATTACATTTACCACACTATAGGGAACATTTTGTTACCAAATCATTCCTTTTATCTTAAATTTTGTTGGTGCCACTTATCAACATGCCATATTTGTCATCTTTCATGACATGATACAAGATATAGTTGAGGATTATGTTGATGCCATTCTATCAAAATTAAGAACCCATGTTGGACATCTTGACATTTTGTAAAGAATCTTTGAGAGACTTCAAAAATACAAGGTTCATCTCAATCCTAAGAAGTGCATCTTCGGCATTACTTTGAGTGAACTACTAGGATTTATTGTATCACAAAGAGGGATATAAGTGGATCCTGCTAAGGTCAATGGCATCATGTAAATGCCTCCACTTTCTAATCTAAAATAGCTATGTATCCTACAAAGTAAAATCTAATTTATTCATAGGTTCATATTATATCTAACAAACAAGTGCCACCCTTTTATGCACCAATTAAATAAAGTTGTTGTGTTTCAGTGGGATATTGAATGTCAGCAAGAATTTGAAAAACTAAAGACATACTTGGATAACCTACCAGTATTGATATTGTCAACACCTATCCAACCATTACTTCTTTATATATCAGCTACATAACATGCACTGGGGGCACTCTTGGCCTAGCATGATGAACAAGGTAAAAAACATGTAGTTTACTATCTAAGTTGGACACTCATAACACATAAGCATAAATATTCACCTATGGATAAATCTTGTTTGGTAATGGTTTTTGCTTCTAAAAATTTGTGTAACTACATATTGAATAATAAGACTATTATCATTTCTAAGGTGGAACCTCTCAAGTGTTTATTCTCTAAAGAAACTCTTATAGACCACATGGCTAAATGGGTTATGTTATTGAGTGAATTTGATGTTGGGTACTAGAATTAGAATTATATTAAGGGGAAAGTCATCATAGATCAACTTATTTAAACTCTCATCATAAATACTCAACAACTCACATTTGATTTTCTAAATAACTCTATCATGATGATAGAGGAAGTGGCTCATGAATTTAAACACTAGACATTATATTTTGATGGCTCATTCACATCCCATAAATCTAGATCCAACATTTTACTAGTTACACCACATGCTAACCTCATCCCCAAGGCATTTAATATTATCTTCAATTACACCAACAACATGGCCAAATATTAATCCCTTATTATAGTACTTCATCTTGAAATACAATCAAATATCTAGTAGTTAATGGTTTATGGGGACTCTCAGTTGATCATTAATCAGACTGCAAACTAGTATCAAACTAGAGATGAAAATCTTGTACCCTACAAGTACCTTGTGGACAATCTTAAGTCATTAAAATTTGAATAGATACCACAAGTCAATAACTAATCAACTAGTGCAATGGCAACAATTGGGTTCATAGTACAAGTCACCAATAGTTTTAAAGAGTATCAATTTCTCATTGAGAACCTTCTATAGCCTACTCATGTATTACTAGATTCATAGAGTATTTGTACTATTGTTGGTTCCAATCTCCCAACTGAACCTCCTTGGTACCAAGACATTTATAACTATTTTCATGACCAAGTTCTTCCTCCTGACATTTCCAAAAATCACCAAAAAATTTCTTTCATCACCTATCCCATTATATCCTCCTTAGAAACATGCTTTATCATAGGGGCTATGATGGAATGATTCTTAATTTTTTATCTTCAAAAGAATCAAAATTAGTGCTTAAATAGGTCCATGAAGGAATATATGGGGCCCAAACTAATGGTGTAATCCTTGCCAATAAACTCCTAGTAAAAGGATACTACTAGCCCAAGATGGAGATAGATGCTTACAACTATGTCAAGAAGTGTGGTGCCTACCAATATCATGGTAAATTGGTACATGCATCTTCATTACCACTATATCCAATTACTACACCATGGTATTTTTTTTACGTGGGATCTTCATCTTGTCTAGAAAATAAATCTAACATCTGTTGATGTCCATAAACACATTCTTACTACTAAGGAGTATTTTACTAAGTGGATTGAGGAAATTCCTCTCACTTACATAATAGAGAAGTAAATCACTAAGTTTATCCATTACCATTTCATCTATCATTATGATATCCTTGCCTAAATCATATCCAATAATGGTAATTAATTTATGAACAAATATGTTAAAGCCCTTTGTATCCTCTTCAAAATCAAACACAATAAATCCACACCATATAACTCGTAAGGCAATGGTCAAGCTAAGGTGTCCAAAAAAACCATTGGCATAATCCTTAAGAATATTTCTAATGACGTTGGCCATAATTGGCACTTGAAAATATTTCTTACCCTCTGGGCCTATCATACTAGTCATCATACCCCTACAAGTGCCACTCCATATTCCTTAGTTTTTGCCACAAAAGTTATTATCCTAGTTGAGATAGATCTACCCTCATTGTGCATATCTTTATATCACATTATTGATGATGGAGACTATAGAATTTTTAGGTTGTGAGAGCTAGAAATTTTTGATGGTAAACATTTAGCTACCCTGGATAATCTAAGAGCATATCAGAATAGGTTGCATCATAGCTATAATAAACATATTTTCCCTTGGGATTTTGAAGTTGGTGACTTGGTGTTAAAATAGAATAAAAAGAATACCAATGTTGAATGCAAGAAGAAGGGTAAGTTTCAGCCTAATTGATTGGTCCCATATGTAGTTATACAAACTATGGTTTATGGGCATACATATTGGCTACTCCAGCAGGTGAAGAGCTACTGTAACTAGTGAACATTGTACATCTCAAGAATTCCTATGCTTGAAAACCTTTTGAACCATTGTCTATAATACCCATTACTTGGGATACTTTGTGTCAAAATTGCTTATTTTCCCATCATACTTGTAACCTAGACCCTTATAACCTACACCATTATAACTTGGACCATTATAACCTAGACCGTTGTAACCTAGACCACTGTAACCTAGACCATTGTAACCTAGACTATTATAACCTAGACTATTATAACCTATACCATTATACCTTGGACCATTTCTATTCCATTGTACCTAAACTAATCCTACTTTCATTTGGACTATTCTAATTTTGTGCCCCTTACCAATTATGATCCTAAATATGATTCAATGACATTTTATACACCTTTATGGATCATTCTAAGAGGCAATTTCTCTTGATCGGCATTTATAGCTTATTTTGCAGACAAGTATACCAAGGTATGTTAGCACATGGTTTTTTCCTACTGGATAGGTTTCTTGGGACTTCTTTGACACTGTGTACTGTTCTAGTCTTATTTTGTCATTGCTTGATATTTATCACTACCTTAATATGGTCATTGATTCACATTCATTGTATTTGGTTTAGCTGTCATTTGAAATTTTACCTATGGAAGTTCATCTACCTAGATAAGTGGTTTCATGTACCTTTGTTCGTATTGCATTTTAATTACTTATCCCAAAAACACAAAAACATTAGAAAATGATAAAACATAAGACCAAAAGCATTACAGCTCATAAAGATAGGCTTATAATCTCCATAAGAGTTATAAATTCATTCCATATTCTAGGTTGGGTTTCATTTTAATTCTATTTATTCAATATGGCTCATGTTGATCCTGAACACTCTTATCATTTTATGAGTCCCCATTATGTGCATTGTTCATTTGAACAAAATACATTACTATACACCTGGATTTTCTCATGCTTTCACCATTTTGAGAGTAACTTAAGCCACGCTCTTGATTTTTTATGAGTTGGACCATTTATCTCTCGTAATTATTAATAATCAAGTTGAGATGCTTAGAAACTTCTAAAAACATTGGTAAAAGATATAGAAAATCATAAAAATCACAAAATCATGAAAATTGGCTTAGAATTTCCATGTGAGATATAAAGCTTTCAAAATTTTCTTGGATGGGCCATCTTATTTATTCATTTTATTTCTAAACCATCTTGGTCTTTTTCCTCCCATTTCTAAGAGAACTACATTGGCTTGAGGTTCACATAGACTATGTAGGTAGCACTTGGATACATGGGGTATCTTAGGTTAGCTTGGCCACACCTTCCTTTCTTTTTTGACCACTTATCCTTTAGTTTCCCCATCTTTATTGTCCTTATCCATACACTCTCACCATTTTATGAGTTATATTAAGAGCATTATGCATCCAACTTTGATGCATTAAATAACCACTTGGATTTTCTTATGCTCCACCATTTTGTGAGCCATTTCTATTTGAACGCTCTCACCATTTTACGAGAACCTTCATCTTACACTCTCATTATTTTACAAGTTATTTACATTCTCACCATTTTGTGATCTCATTATCATTACCAGCCTTGGACATAATACACATTATGACCTCAGTTCATATGTAGGCACTTGTTTATTCCCTTTTTAGTATGGTTTTAGCTTGAACCATACTCTCATGCTTATAGGATTTATTTGTATTGAAGTTTTCAAGATTGTGTAACATCATCCCTATATTTGTATATGCACTCACCATTTTGTGAGACCTTTTCATATTCCTCTACACATTAATCATGTTTATTTATCATCAATTTTCTTTTATCCCATATCCTGGGAGAATTAAATTTGGCCTAAAGTTCATGTTGGATCTTGCATCCATGTAACTATGTAAGTAGCATCCACTTTTCTTGGGAATCTAGAGTTAGATTGGCTAACCCCTTCCTTTTATTTTATTCCCCCCATGTTGTTTGTTTGTTTCATTATCTCCTATAACCTAAGGGAAATCTTTGTCATCTTATTTGTGTCATTATTTCCCTATGGTTTGATCACAACCTTTTACTTATTATCCTTATGCTTTTGAATTAGTTTCATTATTACCTAGCTTAGGGTTCACCCTGTCATAAATAATAATGCCTCTATTACACGTACATGAACATTTTATTTTTTATTTACATTGACATTGTGATTAACAATTGTTTTTTGTATTGTTATTTGTTTAGCTTTGTTGACTTGCATACTTCTTGATTGTTTATTTTATCTTACTATTTTGTGTTCTTTTTTATTTTGCTTATTAGGTTATTAACTTGTTTTATGTGTTGTGTTTGAATACATTTTATAAACCTTTTGAGTCTGGCCTTAATTTGGGCTTGAATTGTTTACATTTGTATTTAAATTTGTTAAGCACGAAATATATTGAGAGGGGGGTGAATCAATATATTTATATTATAAAACTTTCCCTTAATCAAATATTCAAGATATGCAATAAAACTCAAATAATAAACATCACACTTGAAAGAGAGAGACACCAGATATAACGTGGAAACCCAATGTGGGAAAAACCATAAAGAACAATCTCAAGTATATTAGTGAGAACAAACCCACAGGAGCACCATACCCCTTTGCCAAGTACCAACCTCAGCTACAATTCGTGAGCACCACCCCATAGGAGCTTCAAACCCCTTTACCAAGCACCAACCCAACTATCATTCGTGAGCACCAACCCACATGAGCATCATCCACTTTGTGTAAACCACACACCTATCTCTCAATGTTGCTAAATCAACAAATGATAGTTCAATACAACATCTCTTTCCTCTCTCTCACCTTTATTCTTCTAAGCTAGATAATATAATATCAAATTAACCTCTCACACTCATATTACAAATGGCTACTCAAGCCTTTATTTATAGCTTTCCAAATGACCTTTGGCCTTCCCCCTTTGTGACCTTTCAATTCTCATGGAAAATGGCACCAATCTTGGATGACCCTTCATATCCAAGCATTTGAAAAGTCATGTGGTGACCCTTCATGACCAAAAACGTCCTTACCACTTTTGTCTTTATCTTTGGTGACTTTTCATATTCCTTAAAGTGTCCCTTCATGAGAAATTTGCCCTTACTCTTTTGTCTTCACTTGGTGACTCTTCGTATTCCCCACAATGACTCTTCATGGGAAAATGTGTCCCATCCTTCTTTTGTCTTTACCCCGTGGCTCTTCGACTTCTCCATGGGACCTTCTTTTGTCTCATATGCAACCAAAAATATATTCGTTAATATTAAATAAATATTAACTCATATTAGCCAAGATAAATAATATTAAATTCAATGGGGTCTTTATCATCAATAATGCTAAACCTTTGACATCAATGACAATATTTCCAACAATCTCCCCCTTTGTCATTGATGGCAACCTCAATCCTAAAACTACCACAACCTGTCACTTGCACATACTATAATCTGAAAGCATATAGTAACTCCCCCTTACTGTAGCAACCTGTACCTATTTCTTGTACTTATTTTATGCACCTATACCTATACCTATTATTCTCCCCCTTTGACATCAATGGCAAAGGGCCTACCTGGAGCTAACACTTAGCTCCCCCTCACTTGATGTTGAACCTTAATGGCAAGAAGTAAGGGAAGTTACTCCCAACTTCTCTCACAGATACTCAAATGTGTCTTTTGGTAGTGCCTTTGTGAAAATATCTACAATCTGCTCTGTAGTACTAATATATTCCAACTTAACCTATTGATCTGCAACCTACTCTCTCAAAAAGTGATATCTAATGGGAATATGTTTTGTTATTGAATGCATCACTAGATTTTTTGAAATATTTATGGCACTTGTGTTATCACAAAAAATGGAAATAGGTTCATCATACTTTACCTTGATATCTTCCAAAGTTTGCTTCATCCAAAGCACTTGAGTACAACATAATACTGCTGCAATATATTCTACTTCGGATGTAGAAAGTGATACTAAGTTTTACTTCTTGCTTAGCCATGATACTAAGCTATCACCAAGGAAGAAATCTCCTCCACTTGTACTCTTTCTATCATCTAAGCACCCTACCCAATCTGAATCTATATAAGCAACTAAAGTGAAATCTTTACCTATGGGATACCATAATCCATAATCCAATGTCCCTTTGATATATCTAAATATTCTTTTCACCAACTGAACATGACTATCTCTTGGAGATGACTGATATCTTGCAACCATACCTACTACATGCATGATGTCTGGTCTTGATGCTATCAAATATAAAAGACTACTAATCATAGATCTATACAAATATTGATCTGTAACAAGTGAATCTTCATCCTTGCTCACCTTATTTCTTATACACATAGGTGTGCCAACTGGTACATAATTCTCAAAACCAAATTTCTTTTACATTTCCTTGGCATATTTACTTTGAGATATAAAAATTCCTTTATTTGATTGAAATATTTGTAATCCTAAGAAAAATGATAATTCTCCAAGCATAGACATCTCAAATTCTTTTTGCATTCTATCAAAAAATTCTTTTGTCATATTTTCAATATTTCCTCCAAAAATGGCATCATCAACATAAACCAAAATAATCAATTGATGCTCACCTTTTGTTTTGATGTAAAGATTACTATCAGCAAATCCTCTCTTGAATCCTTGATCTTGCAGGTACTTATCAAGTCTTGCATACCAAGCTCTGGGAGCTTGTTTTAATCCATACAATGCTTTCTCCATCTCTTCTTTTAAAGAGGTATTTTTAGTAACATACCTTTCACATTCTTTTCTTGATATTTCCAACTGTGCCATCAGATCTTAAATTATCTCCTTTGACTCCTTGTCATTTTTCTCGATTTGATGCTTTAATCTTTTATTTTTATTTTCAACAATTTTCAACTCTTCTAAGGCACACATGAGTTCTCCTTCCATATTCACTTCAGCTTCATCCTCTTCTTCTTCTTGATCAACTATTCTTTTGCTTGCAGAGGCACCTTTATGTATGGCCATCTTGTGCTTTCCTGATCTACCTTCAAGCTGTAAAACTTTTCAAAAAGGAACCTGCTCTGATACCAATTGTTAAGCATGGAATATACTGAGAGGGGGGTGGTGAATCAGTATATTTATCTTATAAAACTTTCCCTTAATCAAATATTCAAGATATGCAATAAAAATCAAATAATAAACATCACACAAGAAAGAGAGAGACACCAGATATAACATGGAAACCCAATGTGGGAAAAACCATAGAGAACAATCTCAAGTATATTAGTGAGAACAAACCCACAAGAGCACCATAACCCTTTGCCAAGTACCAACCTCAGTTAAAATTCATTAGCACCACCCCACAGGAGCTTCAAACCCCTTTGTCGAGCACCAACCCAACTATCATTTGTGAGCACCAACCCACATGAGCATCATCCACTTTGTGTAAACCACACACCTATCTCTCAATGTTGCTAAATCAACAAATGATAGCTCAATACAACATCTCTTTCCTCTCTCTCACCTTTGCTCTTCTAAGCTAGATAATACAATATCAAATTAACCTCTCACACTCATATTACAAATGGCTACTCAAGCCTTTATTTATAGCTTTCCAATGACCTTTGGCCTTCCCCCTTTGTGACCTTTCAATCCTCATGGAAAATGGTTCCAATCTTGGATGACCCTTCATATCCAAGCATTTGAAAAGTCATATGGTGACCCTTCATTACCAAAAACGTCCTTACCACTTTTGTCTTTATCTTTGGTGACTTTTCGTATTCCTTAAAGTGTCCCTTCATGTGAAATTCGCCCTTACTCTTTTGTCTTCACTTGGTGACTCTTGGTATTCCCCAAAATGACTCTTCATGGGAAAATGCATCCCATCCTTCTTTTGTCTTTACCACGTGGCTCTTCGACTTCTCCATGGGCCCTTCTTTTGTCTCATATGCAACCAAAAATATATTCATTAATATTAAATAAATATTAACTCGTATTAGCCAAGAAACAATATTAAATGCAATGGGGCCTTTATCATCAATAATGCTAAACCTTTGACATCAATGACAATATTTCCAACAAAATTGTTATATTTATTATTTATTTCTTGATACATTATTGTTCCTAATTAAGTCTTGATGATTCATATCTTTATTTTAAGTTGGTTACATTTTATATTTAACATCTCTATTTATATTTTAATTTGTTTTATTTTTTTTTCAAACATAAATACTTGTAACTTTGGTTTTGGTATTTTTATCATTATCTTTAGTTGTAAATATTCACTTTTGAACCGGTCCATTAATAATTGAAATAGAATGTTATTATATATTATTCATACTTATGATGCATAATTTCATTTTTTAAAGTAAACACCAAGTTCTCTAAGTCCAAACATCAGTGTGGCACCAAACAACATCTCTGACAGCATTATCGCCCATATTTGGGGCATACCTAGAATATCATAGACATAACAGAGGCCAAACTTTGGAAAAAAACAAGAGACTCTATATAGTATATGTATCTCCTAAACTATCCTCTAACATCTAGTCATACATCAAATAGATCAATAGATGAAATTAACATCCACATGCTAACTAAGTATATTTATCTCCTAACACTAGCATATACCATCATATCATAATAAGAGAAAAAAGCATCATGGCACACAAAAAATATTAACAGTCTATGAACAAGTAGCTATGATCCAAAATGAATGTCGTGTGTGTGTGTGTGTGTGTGTGTGTGTGTGTGTGTGTGTGTGTGTGTGTGTGTGTGTGTGTGTGTGTGTGTGTGTGTGTGTGTGTGTGTGTGTGTGTGTGTCTATCAAAATCATGTTTTATACATCGAGAGAATATCTATACGTCTCATATATAATATATAGTTATAAATCAACTCTAATATTGGCCATCCCTTGAGAGTCTCTACTAAAAAATATAGCATGTGCCTGAAGTTGGTGATGGTGGTGGATCTGGTGGTGATGAACCCATCAGTACCCACTATGATCTAGTTATGCCACTAAACTCTTTAACTCAATCATATGCCTAGACTTATAGGTCCTTCTAGTTTGTTATGATCTTGAATAATCCTTGAATGATGAAACTCTCATATTTGTAGGGATTGAAACCTCATATAACATGTGGTAGTATGATATCTCATCTTTAAAATGTAAGACATCATCCTTCAAATGGAAGGCATCATCCTTAGCCATAATCACATCAACCAAGTCTCTGGATGAACCACCATCTATACTAACTCATCGAGCCTCATCCTGCTCCTCAATCAGCCTCTCCACCTAAGATATCAACCACTCTTGATCACCTTAAGCTCTGTCTCACTCTCTAGTCACTATCATAAGCTTTGCATCTTAAGTAGCCAATTAGGCTGGTACACTTGTAAATTGGGCCATATGTCCCCTCAATTTAGTAATCTCAACATCCCTAACCATAATCAATCCCTATAGCTAGGTATTCTAACTTTATGTAATGGATAAATCTTCACACAATCCAAATATATCACTCTATAGGCATGTAATATCTGATAATCATGCAGTAATCTCCCTTAGTATCTTATCAATCAAATCCTAGTCCTTTATGGACCTACCTATGTTGGAGGGCCCTACCTCTCTTTTACCTATATTTGTCCTGTACCAAAGGTCCTAGCCTCTCATATCCCTATTTTATGTACCCATCACCACCTACTACTTCAACCATATCAATATCTTCTAGAGGGTCCTACTCCAACTGGGCATGAATAATTTATAATGGGATAGCTTACAGTATTACTATCTAAATCATCACTTGAACATGTCCCTATACTAGGGCTTGACTCTCATCTCTCCTCTATCTAACCCATCTCTAATGTAGGACTGGTTGTTGAAATTGTGGCTTAGTCTATCTAATGGGTCAGGAACTAACCTATCATGTTACATAGGCATCAGTCACTCTAGCATTTGTTACCCACTTGCATATTCCCATATTATATGTTAAAATCTAACAAAATCTATCATATCCTAGTCTTGGGGCACTAGTAGCCCCCACTCTCTGATCTCTTGGGTCACATGAGCAAATAAGTGTGAACTCTCTAAAATATCCTACTATAAATCAAAATATTTATGCACTTAATCTAGTCTATATATCTCTACCACAAAGTTATGGTGGCCTATGATATATCAAGGTTTAATCATGAACCCGATGATAAATAAGTCCTCAATCCATTAAAATGGTGTCACTAAATATGATCACCAAATAAAATCTCCATCAACCATCTCATCTATGGTCTATCTATAAAAATATAGGTCCCCAAAGTGGCCTTATAGGCCTAGGCATATGAGATACCACTCAAATTACATTAGATCCTTAGCTCCCCATGATATCTCATCCCCATTGGTCACTCCATAGCTATATGATCCCAGGCCTAGACCTAAATTAGTGTACTATTCCTAATACTATGCCCTCTACAATATGCTATCATATGTAAGTCTTGATAAAACTAGGCCAAAATAATGGGGCCTCATGCAAATCATGTAGAGTGATCATAAATACCTTGTACCTCTCCAATCAAACCAAATAAGAAGAACCATATACTCTTATCTAATAGTAAAAGGCCAATAATAAGATCCATGAAAATCATAAACTCGAGACAAACTATCCCTTATGTTGCTATTGGTGCCACTACTAGAGCCCTTGTCATTGAGCCCTTATCATTTTTGTTCCTACTCCAAGGTCTAAACACCAAGCTAGGTCCTCTAATGCATATTTATTTATGGTCCTCTCAAACACATCAAGATCCATAATGCCTAAATGTCTTCTAGCATAATTAGTTAGCCTGCTAACATCTAGGCAATCCTCCAACCCTACATAGGCACTCATAATATCTTATGGACATCCTTTAGGGTCATTTTAGCCTCCCCAATTAGCAAATGTAAATTTAATGTCTTAAAGTACCACCTCTTTACAAACACTGATAGATAGGCTCAATATACATGAATCATTAGTAGTTGAGCCAAGTGATATAACTTTATTGCCTTTAGTAGGCCCATGAGCTCTTTTGTCTAGATGCCCTTTCACCATAGCACTCAAGATCATCCCTCATATGACATAATGACCCCAACTCACTCTTAAGAGTCACCACACCATGAACCAAGTCAATCATCTCTTTAGATTTCCTCTAATTATTCAATTCAATCTCATTTATTCTAATTTTAGGCCTAGACTAATCTTGTATTGGCCCCATTTTTTATTCCTCTACTTCATTTTGTCTTTCTAGTGACCTCACTATTTTCTCAACAATCTTTCCATTTAGTAGGGAAATATTTCCATTTTGTAGATCAACCCTACCATTTTCCTTCCCAAGATTTCAAACTCACTAATCCACAAGGCATTATCACCATTTAGCAAGGTGACCTCATTGTTTTTCATGATTTTGCCATTTGACTTGGTAATACTACTATTTGACTAGTGATTTATATTAGGATTAGTAAGGTCACTGATTAAGTAGCGATATTATTGTTTTGATCTATGACCCTACTAAATATCCCTTGACCTCATCATTTTTATGGTAAAATCACCATTTTTTATGGCAAGCTTATCATTTGCCAACTTTTACAAATGGTGAAATCGCCTAAATTCTTACTTCTCCCTAGTAATAAATGCATTAAATTCAAAAATTAAAAACACAAAAATATACCTACCGATATTCCACTCCCTAGTAGTTATTATTACTTTTAGATGCACTCCCTAAGGTGTTGATGGTGTAGGATGTTAGTCATTATACTCAACTCTCTCATGTGCCAATATGAGAGCTCTAAATTGTAATAGTGAGGGGTGAAAATGAATGATTTTTACCATTAGGGGTAAACTTATAGTAAAATTTTAAATTTTTTCACCCCATAGACCTTTTATTCCCCCATTTATCTTCCTCAAGCACTCATTCTTGCATCGTTTATCCATCTTTTAAACCATTTTATTGTAGTTGCTCCATTTTTTGGCCTCATTTGCTGAATTTCATGATTATTTTTCTTCTAATTGAGGGCCAACCCATAAAATAATTACATTTTTCTATTCTCCCCTTAAGGGGCATTGTGGTCGACCCAAATTCTATTTGGGGAATTTTTGTAACCCATTTCTCTATGATTCATACAAAATTTAGTGGAAAATAAGAATGAATTTATTTCTTCTAATTATGACATTCTAAGTGACCCTTTTTATTCTTTGAAAACCCATTGTTTTGTCCAAATGTCTCATCACACCTTCTCAAATAGGGGTGAAATGTAAACATCTAATTCATATCACTATTGTGCTAAAATTACAAATCTGAATAGCATTCTACAATAATACACAATCTAGACCAAAATCACTAAAATGCTCTAATTTATCCACACACATCATGTGCAGGTGCCAATTTGTGCTCATGTATCCTTGAATGGGGAAATGCATTTTATGCAATCATTATATTTTTCCAATTCACTTTGTGTTAATTTTATGATCAAGTAAATTTTCATTCTAGACCATTTAAATGCTATAATTTATTTGTACATGTCATGTGCAAGGGCCAATTTTTGCCTATATGTCCCTGAATGGGGCAATTCACCATTCATAATTATTATCAAACTCATATTAAACTCTAGTCAAATTAAGACCAAGTAAAGTGACATTTTTGACCATTTTAATTAAGTTTTCACCCAATTTCAAAGAATTGTAAAATAATAAGTAAATCCATTAAGTAAATCAAACTAGATTAGGAGCTTAAGTGGAAAATCCATGAAAAGATATTGAATATCTATTATTAGAAATTCATAATTCAAAATATATGGAACATGACACCATCAAAATGGTGTCAAGTATTAGGCATTAATGGAGATAAATATATGGTTTAAGGCCACCCATGACTAATTAATTCTCCCTTATTCTAAAATATTAATGGATTTGTCATCCAAAATTGAATTAATCATTGGCCACACATCTTGATCTGAAGATGGATGATCATGGTTGATTCTCAACATTTTTGAAAAAGCTATAAATACATGAGCCTTATCCATAACTTTTAATCTTTATTTGTGTAATGTTATTGCATAAATAGCTTCAAGAGAAACCAAACTTTTTATTGCAAATAACCTATGCATAAATATTACTAGAAGAGCTTCACTAATTCCTCCAAATTGACCAATCAAGGATCCAAAGCCATTGGTGATAGAAGAGATGATAGAGGAACTTGACCAACTAAATTGATAAATAATTGGATCACCAAATATAGGCATAAACATGTTTATGGACCATTTTTGAAGGAGAGCCACTATAAGAAGGTATTGCTTATCTTGCTTTCCACATTAGTTTTTTGATTTCATTGATACCACCTCTCAAGGGAGTGATCTTAGCATGTTAGGTTCTCTATTATTATTATTTATTTTCCTTAATAAAGCATGAATTATCATGATTTTTAATCTTTCTCTATATTAGGTACTAAAGGGAATTAATAGTCTTCATCTGATTGTGACCCAGTTGGTTCATTGAGTTCATCCATATAAGAAAAATCAAAATCATTCATTATAGGTAATGGCTAAGTGTTGAATGTCTATATAAAATATTAGACCAATTATTTAAATGTATATTTCTCCTCAAGACTTATATTTGTGTTGAAGGTGATGTAAGGATTTTTAGGACTATGTGTTTTTTTGTGAAGAGAATGAACCTCCCTATCCATTGGTGCCTCAAAAATATTTTCACTAATGAATACATTTTTTTTTATTTTTATCACTACCCAATATTTCCTTAGAGAGGTTTTCACTATATGACATTAATTTTGTATTTTCTTTGTTTTATTGAATAATAAAATCCACTTGCTCTCTAAAGTAGGCATAAGAGTCCAAATTGATCTCAAATCCTTGTTTATGGTCCCCAAGTAGGAAACCATCTCTAAGACCCAAGAATTTTTAAATAGCCACATTATTTTGAAATTATCCTAATGGTATGCAATCTCCTTGGTCTCAGTCAATTATTTTGGGATAATGGAGGTCAAGATGAATGGCTAGGATAGCATTGGTGTTAAAGAAGTTTGTATCAACAAGATCATCATATATGTTATAATAAGACTCTACATCTTTGCTAAGACAATTATCATTATACATTACAATTTTGTCACTTTTAATATTTAAGGGGTCACCCCCAAGTGGTTTGTATCTAACACCTCAAGTTCTTTTTTTATTTTCTAGGGGGTATAGGTCAATAATACCTTATCGGTTTGCCCCCAATCCTTTACCTTTGTAAGTAAAATTCTCCATGATTTTATTGGGTATGGGGTATTTTTTATTTTGATAACATGAAGCAAATCCATTTTTATATAACCATGGATCACCTAAACTACTGACCTATTCATGATCCAAAATACCATTTTTAAAAAACATCTAGAGGACCTATTTTATAATAATCATCCTTTTTACACCATTCCATCTAGGGACTACAATGGGATTTAGGTGACTTAACAAATTTGGTAATGTGAAAATCATCACTGATTAAGTGCTCCCCATAATCTTTGTCCTTTATGGTGAAATTATATGATGCTTTGGGATGGGGAGATTTGGATGAGGATGCAAGACTATCAGAATAAATGTAGGAAGACTTGGGAGACTAGGGTGCCAAATTCTTGTCATTTTAAATACATGCTTTGTTCTAACACAATAATTGGTACTAGTTTTAATGTCTAGGTTCTTACAATATTAGTAAGGTTATAAATCTATTAGAATGGTAACCTCCATACCTAAATGTGTAAACTTGAGACACTTATGGAATGTAGATGGACTATGCACATATCATGGATCCATGGACTCCCAAGGAGTAGATCATAAAATAGTTATAAATCGATGACATGACAAAGGGAGTTATGGGTGCTTTTTAAGGATGGGTAAACTAATGGTGTCAATTGATTCTCAAATTATATTGTTATACCCTTTGATGGTAATAGTATGAGCTTATAAATAAGTTGGTTAATATCCTATGTATCTAACTAGCTTGAGTGTATCAATATTCAAACTTGAGCCATTGTGTATGATCACCCTCTTAACCTTATGTTAGGAAAGTATTACCTCAATGTAAAAGGGATTATTGTGTGAAGGACTAGATAGTGACATGTCGCTTTGATCAAAAGTGATATGTTTCCCTGAGGTAAAACATCCTATGAGTGCTTATAATTATGATGGATCAATATCATTGGGGACTTTAGACTACTGAAGAAGCTTATACAAGATGTAGTTGTGAACTTTGAATGTTTAAAAGAGATCTAAAATGGATATCTATGTTCAATTTTTATCTAATTATTCAATAAAGTCATGTGAATTATCAATGAATGAAGTGGATGGTTTGGATAAGGAAGTAGAAAATTCTTGGGTTTAATTATTTGACTTGGATGCAAAAATACCTTGAATTGTAACCTTTAGGTGTCAAGTGGATACAACACAATCTCGAGCCTAATAAGGGTTAATAAGATGTGCCGGGGAAGGTCCTTGGATAATGAGTGCATGGTGATTGATGTTAGGTAGATGATGGAGACTAATATTGATAATGGCCACATGATTATCAGTAATGCAACCCACAACATTATCATAATTGTATTACTTGTTATGATAATCTACATGATTGGTTTGAGAATGTTGATCTTGATTGGGATCTTGTTGCTATTATAGCTGAAATTGTGTTGATATTTTTTATAATATTTATGATTGGTTTGATTATTATTTTTATTATACCTTAGAAATGGATCATTAAAGATTCCCATATTTTGATTAGAGGATGAATCATCATTATCAAGAATAATTTCTCCCTATTCTAGGAAGACTTATTCATAATGTCTTATTTGCATACACATATGTGTATCATGACCTTTTATATGGTTTTAATCATAATACTAGTTATCTTTGTACCAAGTTGTATTTTGGTTGACCTTCCTTGAAATTTTTGGTAAAAGGCCACATAATCATATTTTTTGCTACAAGTTTTTATACCATGGCTTCTATCGACACACCAAGAGGGGTGAATGTTCTTCATTAATACTATGTATTAGGTAGTGGTATTTGAAGTGTGAGTGGTTGTGTAGATATATATTTCTAGATAGGTAGTGGTTAAACCATTTACACATGCCTTGCTTCATTCACATTGTCACCTACTACATTTTTATTCTTCTTAACCACTTTAGGTTTATCTGATGAGGCACTTTTTGAGCTTGATTATAAGAATATATTTTTATTAGGCCTCTTTCAATCAAGGCCTTTTCTATTTTCAAACCTTTTTCAATGATTTGATCAAAGGTATTAGCATAATGCAATCACAAGTGAAAGGTCATTTATACATTCAAATTGGTAGAAAAAGTGTTTGCTAGTTTTTTTAAGGTGAGAATGGGGGAACGTACTGGCTAGGCCTCTCCATCTCTATAAAAATGATGTAAAGCTTTCCCCACTTCATTTTTTTGTATTACAATGGTAAACCATGGTCAATTCATGCTCCAATTTATAATATAAATGCTTGAAAAAATGATTAAGTAAATCATGAAATATTGCAATTGATCTTTTGGGTAAGTAAAAGAACCATTCCAATGTTTGGCTGCCCAAACTATAGGGAAACAACCAAAGCGAATAGATGTGGTTATATTCCAATTCATGGTAATCCATGATGAATTATTGAATGCACTCTCTTGGGCCCCCTTTCCCTTTGTATTTATCAAACTTTAGATACTTAAAATGAGGTGGGAAAGGGAATTGTAAAATACTTATATCAAATGGGTAAGGACATATCTCTTCAAAAAAATTACTTTGGTTCCCATTTGTAATCCTTGAATAGTATCCTTCATATCTTGCCACTCTTGAGAGAAAATTCAATTTCAAGAATTTGGGTCACATTTTTCAATTGTTCAATCAATACTTGATTTCTATCATGAGGTGGTGATTCCACATTTATAATTTTCCCTTTACTATAAGTCTCAAGATTTTTACTATTGGTGTTGATGTGGGTTTTAACTAGAGGTGGATTTGTATTATTGGAAGATTTAGACCACTTCCCCATATGGGTGAATAAGGGTTTGTAAAAAAAATATGGGATACCCTGTAGGAAATTTGGCCCCTAGTTCTAGTAATCACAAAAGGACATCATCTTTATGATCAAATAATTATTGTTCAAATTGGGATATTCAATGATTAGCTTGCTCAATAGTTGATTCCACTCTTGACCCTATTTTGGGTGGTTATGATTCATATTCTTGTTGATATACCCATTGTTAGTTTGATCTCCAACATTTTGGATAATTAGGTTGTAAATCCAATAATCATTGAAGATAGGGTTGTATGAAGCCCCATTTATAGTGTATTTAGGCATGTTTATGATCTTAGTTTTGAAATAAATGATTGAATTAATGTTTTTAAGTGATTTTAATGTGACTTTAAGTTTGGTTAAGAATTTATGTTACTCTTGTTTAATTTAATTTGAGTTAGTTTCTTAGATTTAGATATCATGTTTCAGTTAACTTTAAATCTCTATGTTTATGCTCTTTAGAAATAGAATGGCTTGGCATTTGATCTTGATTCATTAGATGCTTGAACAAGTTTTATTGATCCTTTAAGTTTAGAATGCTTGATAAGTTTTGGAAATGTTTGAATTTTTAGAATGCACTTGAATGTTTAAGTATGCTTGAGATGTTTTGACATGATTTGACTTGATTTAGGACTTTGTCTTTGTATTGAATTAATCTAGATTTGAAGTTAGTCAAAGGTATAGGTTTAACTTTGTTTGAATTTTGATTTAGGTTGTAAATCAAGTTTGGCATTTGATCTTTGACATGATTTGACTTCAAAAGATGACTTTAGAAAAGTCTGAATCTTAAAGAGTTTGAATTTGTTTGACTTTGACAAAGTTTGAATTTTGAATAGTTTATGTTGATGATTTAAAATCGTACTTGATTCTAATCAACACAATGGGAAGTTTCAAGATATGGGATTTGTGTCTTGAAACAACCTCCAAATTTTAGAGAAGTTGGTTCTTCTTTGGTAACAGTATCTTTAAAATTTGGAGGTTGTTTCAAGATGTAAGTCCCATATCTTAAAACTTCCCATTGTTGATTAGAATCAAGCACAATTTTAAATCATCAACAGTTTTTTTGCACGCCTGGTGGGACCAATCTTGAAGTCTCTTTCAAGATCGTATGAACCAAAGAGCTACGAGGAGTCATAGTTGTGGACTAGTCACCAGTCATAATCTGCTACAAATCTAGGTATTCTTTTGCCACCTTTGGTAACAAGTCCAATAAGAAGAGCTAACCAGTTTGTACCAATACCAATAGCTAATATGGGAGCTCCGATACCCCCAAGAAATTATGTGAGTTAGAATACTGGTAGTCCATTAGTCCTCCCAATACCACCAGCCATTTGGGACCCTATCCCAGTGAATGCCTTAAAATCTCTACCTAATTTCAGTGGGCAAGACTCTAAAACACCTAAGGAACATCTTCTAGATGTATCAGATGTCTGTGTTATACATGTTGTCACATAGCAAAATGTGGCCATAAGATTATTAGTAGCTTCTTTTAAAGGGAAAGCTTTAGAATGGTACAGGTCCCTAACCCCAAATACCATCTCTACATGGGATGAGCTCAGAGATCTTTTCTTTGAGAGATTTGCAGATAAGGGTGATAAGTCTTCTTTGTTACAGTAGTTAATCACCATTCAAAGGGGACCACAAGAAGCCATGACTGACTTCAATTCTAGATTTCAAAAGACTTGGGATAGAATCCCTATTACAGCTAGACCATTACCAGGTATGGCCATATTGTTTTATCTTAAGGCTTTGAATTTAGACATATATGTTATGATTCAGTCACTTAAAGGACACACTTTTCTAGAGGCTTATGAATATGTGGTCAAAGCTGAGAACAATTTGATAGATGCTGGAAAGTTACCTCCAAGGCCTCCCATGCCCATTTTCCCAGAAATTTCCTTGCCATTACCTCAAGAAGTTCCTAAATCTATAAGCACACCTATATCTATGTACACTTACCCTCAATCATCTACTAAAGAAATTATCCCCACTCAGTCATCTGAGCTAGATGATATCAAGAATATCCTGAGGACATTTTCTAATGAGCTGATCAATATAAAAACACAGCAGAATACTTTTTCCAGGCCTCCATGTCAAGGCTACCAAGGAAATAGATTTTCATCTTAGTCAAACCAATATCAGGGTCCTCCAAGACAAAATAATCATCCACCAGTAAACCAATTGGTTGCAGTCCCCACACCCTCATAAACTATTCCTCCCAATTCAAATAGGGATATTGTTCTAGGGCAAAATAACTATGTAGATAACACTAATGCCTAGTGTTTCCCTTGCAACAATGCTCATGCACCTAGAGATTGTCCTATGGGTAATCTACAACAAAAGGTGGTAGAGCAAAGAAGAATGGATGGTCAATTTGCAAGTTCCAGTGACAACCAAGCTTACCAGTCTCCTGGTATGTAGAATTCAGTCCTAGTGGCTCAGATGCAAGGAATGTCCTTGCAACAAGAGGAAGAAATAGCCCCAAAACATGCTTTTTTCTCATGGGTTGAGGATAAAGAATCAGTTTTCTTGAATGAAGCATCTATCTTTAAAAAACCTCTGGTGTAATCTGATTATTACACCAGAACAAAGAGAAGGATGGTGGAACAGCCTGAGATTGTAAATAGTCAAGTCATGGAGAATCCTCCATTTCAAGGACAAAAAAACACTACTGTCAGACAAGAAGTGCCTCAGCCAGTGCAAAATCAAGGGACTCCAACCCAAATTTAGGAAAAAACAAGATACCCATATTTTCAAAAAGCTCAGACTCTGGGACCAATAAATGTGGTGGATCAATTGAAGAAGACTCTAGCACAAGTATCAATATGGGATATATTGGCTATTCCTAAATAGAAGACACTACTACAAGAAGCTTTGCAAGGGCAAGCAGTGCCCAAAGATACTGTTACCAAAGGACCTGCTGGAAAAGAAAAGCTCAAATATACAGTCCATCTACAAATAACAATCCTAGTGAATAATACAGTAGAGGTAAGCAAATCTAAACCAAATCCCTTCTACTTAACTTTGATAGTGGGTAAGAAGCTGCTGCATAATGCAATGATTGATTTAGGGGCTAGTACCATAGTAATGCCCAAGTAGATAGCTTATGCTTTAAGAATTAAGTATGAACCACTCACAAAAGGAGTCATACAGCTAGATGGCAAAGCAATACAAACCATAGGGAGAATTAAACAACTCCAATTACAATTATATGCTTCTATAAATATAATTGTAAATCAAGATGTAGTAGTAATAGATATACCTCCTATTTTTGGCTTATGTTTGTCAAGAGACTTTATAGCCAAAATAGGGGGATATATGTCCCTTGATTGGTCTCATCTCATCTTAAGAACCAAATATGATTCAAAGATGAAGATATTGTCTAAACCATTATATAAAGATCACATCACTAATGAGCCCATTGCAAAGTCAGAAGCAGCCCATGCTATGATGAATAAAGAAGAGAGGGTCTTTGTCGAAGAGCTAGGTGAATGGACTGGGTATAATCAAGAAGAAGAAAATGATCATTTATTAGCTATGATGCAAAGTGATCCATATGGAAATTACGACTCCATTGGCCTGGGCACTTACGTTATACTTGATGAAGGTCATAGAATTCTAAATGTTTTGGAGGAAGAAAAGTCAAAAGATACCTCTTCTATTAATCCTCGAGTCTCTTATGAATTCCAGATTCCTAGTGAGAAATCACAAGCATATATTTTGACCCCTGATGAAGAAGAAATAATCTCTGACTTTCTTCTTACTTTGCAAGATGATGAGGAGAAGCATGGACAATTCTTGGACCATGATTTAAATGATTTGTTTGAAATCATTGAGTCTGGTTATACCATTTTTCAAGATAGCTGTGAATTGGTTACAGATGAACATAATAGTATTGAGCCTAAATTACATGTGAAAAATTCTTGCAAACTTTTAGAATTATCATTTCAAGATATTGGTAATTTTGAAGTTATTAAGGAGGATGATCATGCAGTAGAAGCAGAGTTTGAAGTAGAAGGAATTAAGTCATTAATTGATTTTTTGGTAAGACATGCCAATATCAAGAGTAGATATTTAATGAGCTTCCAAGAACAAAAAGAGTCTATATATGTTAGAAGCATGTTTGACTCAGACTCACTTGAATGCAGGAAAATCAAGGAGGCATACACTGAGGAAAATTCACCAAAGCCATACCCAATTCGATCACTTGTATGGCAACATAAGTTGGCTTGTCATGAAAGAGAATTTAGAAATTATGCTTTTGATCCAGGAGGGAGATAAAGATGATTCATTAATGTAGTTAGGTAGTTTCCCTTTCTGTATTGTTTTATTTTCTTGATTTGTTTTTCCTGCTTTGTTTTCCCATTTTGTGTTTTCCCACTTTTCTTTTAAATAAGTGTTCTTTGAACACGTAGTCGACAGCTCAAAAAATTTCAAAATTTTCAAAAAAATTATCCAATACATTGAATGTCTTCCAAATCTTTAGAAATCCCCAAGTTACCTTGCGTTGCCACTTGCATAACGTGTCTATCCCACTGTTCCATAAAGATTGAGTAGGATCTGCTAATGGTTATCTGAGTTTAATGCCATTTTGAGACTTTATAGGTCAATAAATAGCTCTTAGCAAGAGTTAAAGTTTACAAGTTCTTAAACATTCTTGCATCTGCGCAAAAATATCCTACTACTTGCATTTTTTGTGCTTAGTAAATTACTTCAGCGAAAGCGTCTCTCTTTTGCAAAAGTTCATAAAACTTACTACAAAGAAGATACAAAGATGGAGGGGGCACAATCTTCACAACAAGGAGCTAGGATGTATGAATCCCTTGATAAGTTTCTTACAAGTAAATCATATGCTTCAGCTCCCACACAGCTATTGAAGAACTATCCAAGGACCAGGCTTCCTGAAGCTGGCCCAGCAAGTGATTCAGCAAAAATAAAGCATTATGCAGATGGCATCATGGATCCAATTCTTCAGAGACCCAGTAGTAAAAATCTTAGAGAAGGGGCACATCAAAGGTGTCTATAGAGGGTCGAGTAGGACAGTTTGAAACATTCACCATGAGGATATGGGCTTCACAACTAGCTCAGTTCATTGTCCCAGTTGTGCATTCATGCCCCGACCTAGTCAAATTATGTGTAGACTTGCTCCATGCACCTTCAAGCACCATTCAATGAGGCCCATTCATAGTGAAAATCACACCACAAGCTATCAGGGATATGTTAGCTCTGCATCATGACAGTACAGCTACGTTCCCCACTATTGCTAAGATGCAAAGAACATGGGCAAACATCAACACTCAGACAAGGTTCTTGAGATCTGAGTTACAAATGGGTGATGTTGATACTACGGTACCCACACTCCCTGCACCAAGAGCTCAATTCACACAGGCTAGCCAAGACACATTATCTATGATGGCTCTCATCTTTGGCATGAAAGATGATATGGTAGCGTATGCAAAACAAATGGCTATCATTTTCAGGCTGAAGACTATTGACAAAACCCAGGAGTATCGACTCAATTTTTTTGAGCAAATTGCTTTCTCAATGGTAGAGCAATTGGCCCATTTCAGATCAAAAGGAGTGTTCAGGTATTCTTCCTATTTGTTCCACCTCATGCTTTTTTAGAACTCTAAACTTTTTGCCCAAAATATTTATCTTAATATGTATGACCCATATTTTGATCTCCAAAGGACCATTCCTGTGTCTGCATGGACACACATTTTGTTAAATATTAGTGACCCATATGAGCTCTGGGAATTATTTATCACTCCTAATTTTTGCCATCTCAGTCCCAAACTAATTATGAATAGATTATTCCCCAGTGTTTCAAATCTTTTGGCTAGTTGTCTAATTCCTTGTGATTTCTATTTTGGATCCCACTATATCATTATAAGAGTCCATGGTTTTTGTGGGGAACCAATATTGCTACCTAAGATCTTGACTCTTAGGTTAGCATTCCTAGAGGTCACCAGACAAGTATCCATAATTGATAATGAATTTGGCTCAGGGAAAAGGAAAAGAAAAATGTATAATCTACCATGGATGACAAATGGCATGGTTTTGGAAACCAGAGATGCTGAAGTTGTGTTGCTCAGAAAGCTAGCTTTTCTAGGTTTCCTTCTAGTATAAGACAAATGGGTTTATGACCCAAATGATTTCATAACCTCCTAGGTAAGGACTCACAAGGTTTCAACTAGAATTTCGCATGAAGGTCACCCTTTTTGGGAAACTAGGAAAAATCCTAAGACAATCCTGGATTTTATGTTGAGTTAACAGACTTGCCACTTCCATAGAATAGGCCATGGGAGACATTCTATGTCAAACAAAGGGACTACGATCCTAAATTCAGAATGATATCTAGCTTAAGAAGAGAATTAAAGAATAAAGATTGGGATACTGAGAGGATAGAGGCCTATTGGAAGTATAGGCAGGAAATTTGTCAAACAACCCATTCTTTCAGGAATGTAGACATAGATGAAAGATGGGAAGAACTATGGGATGAGTGTCATCTCTCCCCTAAATCTAGCCCAGAGATAGGTAATTTGCCTACATCAGGTGAAGAATAGGAAGCTAGGGGCCAGGTCAAGCCAAGAGTCACAAGCCTCAGAGCAATCTACAACTGTAGCAACTATATCAGTTTGGCCTCAATCCCTCAGCACCATAGAAATGCAAAAAAGTGTGGTGACTTCATCATCACAAGCTTCCCCATCAGCCCCAGTTGTAGATGTTCCTAGTTCCCCACAAGCCTCATTGAAAGGAGCAAAAATATAGTTGGAAGAAGAGACACCCAATAAATGAAAGAGGGTGCAGTTTTAATTAGTTTTAGAGGAGACAGACACCTCACAGTGCCAATTATAGGGTGTTGTAATTGCTCCTCAAGTAAGTACTACTCCTCCCTCTCCTTCTCAGTCTATTTCTTCCCCTGTCACTTTTTCCACTACCATTTCTCACTTCATCCCATCAGTGCCACCTCAAGCCTTAACATTACCTCATTTTTCCCCTTCTATTCCCAAGAAAATTTTCCCTTAGATTGCCCATAGCCAACAATTGGCTATTCAATATGGTCTTCCACAAGGACATCCTTTTATGGGTGGGCACATTACCTCTCCTTCTACCTTCCAGACCCAAACAGAGGTTGCTAAGAAGGCAAGGGAAGCCCAAAGAGAGAAGAAGAAGATTAAGGAGAATAAATCTTTGGTTACACCCCATTTGCAGTCACAATTCGACCCAATTCAGTAGCAATTGACGGTGACACATTTGTCACCAAATGTAATAAAGCCAGCTGAGCAAATGAAGCTAGAGGATTACACAATGAATGCAGTATCCATCAACATGTCACTCTTCATGCCATAGGATAAAGTTGAGTTACTGACTGAATCCACTTCTATAGTTACTAAAGACTACTTGAAGATATCAAGAAGGTTACAGAAGATGGAAGCTAAACTAGCCAAGGAAAAGGCAAACTATTAGTTTGACCTTAGAGATCAATAATAAAAACAATGAAATAGAGAATCTAAATAAATAGTTTCAAAATACTATTTCTCTTTAGACTCACTAGGTAGTTTAGGCCTAAAATGATTCTTTAAAGGTAGGGCTCACATAAGTAAAGGATGTAGTGACGACCCTTAGGCATGAAAAAGCAACGTTGCAAGAAAAGAGTGAGGAGCACTTGTTCTAGGTTACCCAATTACAATAAAAGCCACTGGTTGAATAGAATAATGATGTGGTCATAATCACCCAATTTCACTCAGAGCAATAGAGAGTAGCACAATTGACACTAGAGCTGGCCAATAGGCCAAAGAGTGTCAGAGTATTAAGTCTGGTAAGGGAGCTATACAAATCCATATGGAAGAGAATCTCTTTGGAGATTATTCAGCTCAAGCCATCTCTCACTTTCCTACTAAATGCAAAGAAATTATGCAAAAAGGTGGAGAGTTCAGTTGTAAATACTCTGGCTACAGTCTCTGAGAGAGTAATGGATTCAAAAACATTACTGCAAAATCTATATGATGCAACAAATGCAACACTGTCAACAGTAGGAATCAATGATAGAATGGTCACTGCCAAGCGAGTAAATGAAGTTCTCAGTTGCAATTTCACAGCCAATAGTTGTAGGGAGCTTCTAGATGTCATGAAGGAAGGAATCAATGAAATGAAACAACATGTTGAAGATCTAGTGCAACTAGGTTTTCCTTCTCCATTTCTTGATGACAACACCGTGCTAATGGTAGAAGAAATTAAACCTTTGTTGTTGGCCAAATAGAAAGATCAAACAGTTTTCTAGAATCTAAGGGATGATTCATCAGTCCCTGAAGTAGAAGCTGTCTTGGTTCCTGTTTCCCAGCTTGAATTCAAATTAAAGGCTATGATTCAAATTTTGCAACATTTTTCACACAAGGATATTATTAACCTTGATTTAGCCTTCAATGAATTGTAGATTAAGCAAGGGTTATCTGATGAAGAGTGGTCCACCTACCAGATAGCATTGTTGAAGTTGTAATTTTGAATTTTTGATCAAACGGGAGTCGTGGGTTCTTTTTGAGCAGGCCCAAAAGTCCTCGAGGTCACTAATTACTGTAGAGTAAAAATTTACTCTACATTGCATTCTATGTTTTAGTTGTGCACTGCCAAATTCTGTCCTTGCATTCATTGGTCTGAGATGGTGAAGTCATGATATAAAGCATGGGCTCTATTTTCCTTTTGATTCATTTTTGCCTAAGTGTTAAAGTTGAGCAGAAGTTGCCAAGTGTTGACATTTGAGGCATCCTTTCTCAGTAGAAACTACCAAGTGTTGTAGTTTGAGGCACCTTCTATATGTTTTGTGAGTTGATCAAAATGTACCACGTGTCTCATAGTGGCTCAGAAAAATGCGCCAAGTGTCATTGTCCATGGTTTCATATTGGTACTCGCATTTCATCTCTTTCTAGTGAAAGGTTTCAAAAGCTAAGTATCAATATCGAGCAGAAAGCACCAAGTGGTAGTTATGGAAGGTCTCAATGTTGCTTTTTTAAAAGTGACAAAAGCTACCACGTGTCCCAACAAAAGAAAGTGGAAGCCACCACGTGTCATGATCCAAATTATCTCCATTTTGTTTCACTGATATAGTAAAGACCGTGGTGGGTCCTAAGTTTTGTGTCTGAAACAAGCAGAAGCTGCCAGGTGTCGCTCTCTATGTAAATGCGAAATAAGACCCAAATTGTTTCTATGGTATGAATACAAGTAGTGGAGACTGTCACATGTCATCTTCCACAGGTTTCTAAAAAGGTAACTACAAGTAGCGGAGATCACCACATAACCTAGGTAAGAGAAGCAAAGATTTCCATGTGTCTTTTAATGAAGAAGTGGAGGTTGACACCTATCCTGGTCTCCCTTTTAAAAGAAATACCATGAATCTTATTATCTTTTAAGCTATTGGAGTTGTGAGAAAGTGGATAGTGACAAGTGTCAAAGGTGGAACATGGCTAAGCAAAGACATAAAAAGTATAAGTTATGTGGAAAGTGCCGCGTGTCTTTAATAGGTGCTACAGAACATGAAAAGTGTCATTCTCCAGTGTTTGCTAAAGTAATAAGAGGAAATTGGCTAAGTGTCACCTAGCATTCAAGAGAAGGGAGTGTCAGGCAATCTATTTTAGCCAATGAACTGCCAGTTTAGTTAGGGGGAAATTTGATTTGAGCCATTAGACTGGGAACAAGCAGATAATCTGGAGTGGATCCGAGGCTATAAATAAGGGTGTAGAGATCACCAAAAGGGAGTCCATTATTAGAGAGAATTATTGTAACAAGTTTAGACTTTCTAGAGCTGTTACTAAGTAATATCATTTGTTTTTGTCTCATTTTCTTGAGTTGAAAGGTTTATATAACTGTACATGTTTCTATGCCTTTTGTATGACTGGAAGATTCAAATAAGAAGATTGAACCCCATGCCTTTGCTGATATTATCTGTGTCATTCACAAAAGTAGTCTAGACTATAGATTTTCTAGAGTTGAGATTAGGAATGTCATTTGCTTTTGTCTCATTTTCTTGAGTTGGAAGGTTTACATTACTGTACGTGTTTTTGTGCCTCTTATGTGAATGGAAAATTCAAATAAGAAGATTGAACCCTCTGCCTTTTTTGACATTTTCTATATCTTAGCAAAAGAAGTCTATAATGTGACCCTCTGTTTCTATTGTTTCAATCGTTTACATTGATCATGCACTTGTTTTCTCTTAAATGTAAATGAATCCTACATATAGTCTCATTGTGCTTAGGATTAAGGTCAAATTACATCTTAGGCACATCGCCATGGATTAGATTTTCTTTCTTGCATTGTGTTTCTGATTTAAATTCCTATCTATTTTCCCAGTATATACTCAATTTAAAGAAGAACCAAATTCTCTAAAATCTAGAGCTTGTTTCAAGACGCAAGTCCCATATCTTGAAACTTCCCATTGTTGTTGATTAGAATCAAGTGCAATTTTAAATCATCAACAGTTTACTTTGTTTATCTTTGGAAAAGTTTGAATTTTGAATATTTAACTTTGAAAACATTTGAATTTTGAAGATTTTACTTTGTTTGAATTTTAAAAGGTTTAACTTGATTTGATTTTAAGGTTTGACTTTTTGTCAAAATAGATCTCAAATTTTGACTTTAACTTGAGGTTATAAGGTTGACTTCAAAAGGTTTGACCCAATTTGACTTGATTTTATTTGACTTGGAAAAGGTGGACTAAATTTTAATAACTGATTTGGAATTTGATATTGGTGAAAATGGACTTGATTGGGTTTTGGACTGTTCAAATTAGATAGAATAACAACATAATAAAAATAGTGTAACATTACTATTAGATAGAATTAATACTGATTTAAATAGAGTAATGAATTAACATATAACATTATAATTAGATGTGAAAAGGTTAGAATTAGGAAATTTAATCTTGTTTGAGGTATATGGGATAACACACAATACTGGTATTGACAACATATAAGAAAGCACACAAATATAATCCTTATGCTTAGTAATAAATGGGTGTGCAATGAAACCACCAACCCATTGATCTACTCATGCAAAAAAGTGAATAAGTTGATCTCCCAACCCTCATTAATAATTTATATGTGATGGGTAACTTTTTAAAATGTTGTTTTCCTTGTATTAGGTGTTGTTTATGCTTGAAGATCATAAGCTAGGAAGAAATAGGTTTATCTAGGTATATCCCCTATATACTTTGTATTATGTTAGGGCCCAAGACTAAGGAAGAGGAAAATAACAATATTTTTGAGAGGGTTTCATCCCTTCACAACCACTCTAACCATAATATCTCAATGGAGTGTTATCAAAAATTGTTCCTCAAGAGTGTTGTTTGAATCATGGTGTTATAGATAAACTCCTTACCTTCAAAGTTATGTTTAAAACACACAACCTCCTAGATAATGTCAATAGATACTCTAAATTTATATACCCTATCAAAACATGAGTTTTTTATGTATGTTAGGGGATGAAATTCTAGTCATCACACCTAATAACTATTAATTGGTGATTAAGGTTCAACTCACATAGCCAAAAATTAAAAAAGAAGATAAATTATTTATGATCCTCAGGGTCCCATGAGGGGAAAGAGAATAGCATACGTAGTATCTCTTTGAGAAGGGGAAAAGATAACTTAAGTTTTTTTTCACTTAGGATCCTAACATTAGGCAAGGGGAGAGCATACTCATGTTAAGCTATCGTAAAGAAAGACACAAACACAAAATCAAACTCAAACAAGTTCATTTTAAGCACCAAATCCAAGTTTTTGTTCCTTTTAAATAAACCAAAATAATTTTTTATGAGATGTTTTTTTGAATAATCACATCTTGGAAAGAAAAAACCTATAACAATTAATTAGAAGTATCAAATGTGATCTTTGACAAGTGAATGAGGTCTCAAAATTAATGTTTTAGGTCTCTCTCTATGTTTTTATCATTTTTCAAAGTGATTTCACCATTCTGCAAAGTGATTTAACCATTCTAAAAGTGATCTATTATTCCAAAGGTTAATTTCTTTGTTTTATAAGAAATAAAAAATAGAAAATAGAAAACTACATTTATGTTATTAAGGTTAGTAAATCTACTACTACACAAAATGTTTTTGTTGCTGCAAATCACAATTCTATTATTATAAACAATGATTTTACTACTATAATAAATAAATAAACAAAAATCATAAAACTAAATGTTCATTATCAATATTTATAATACCACTACTACAAATTTGGAACCACTTTTCTATTGATCTTATAAAATATAGTCAACCAAAATAGATGCAATTATGTCATCGTACACCATGATTTTAACACTACACAAAGTGATTTAATCGATCCAAAAACATAATTTACTATCCACATATAATCACTTATTTTATTCATGTTAGATATACTATGTTATGAAAATATATACTACATAATTTTATGAATATAAAAAAGTTCTAATGTAGATATGAATGGAAACATAAAGGGTCTCTGCATGTGAATATTTTCTTATGGTTAGATGGAGAACTAAATATGGACACTGTAGACTAGAAACATAAAGAAACTAAAGTTTCCCAAAACTATTTCGATGGAATTATACATGTGTGGAATCCTCATGGTATTGCAAGTTAAAAAAACATATAGGTAAGAAATGATTAACTAGTTATTTATGTCTATTATAAAAATTAACTACTTTAGAAAAATATAAATGATTATAATTTCCTATGTGGTGTAGGGGATATAGTTTGATCCTACCTCCATGTTTGAGAACATATTGAATATTAATCAAATATATCCTCAACAAGACTATCAAGAATTAGTTAATTGTGTGGAGTGTCATACCACATGTAAATATGGAGCTTGCCTATGGAAAAAAAAGTAAGGTTTATAGGAAAGAAGCATTATTATAATAAAAAAATGTTTGTGTATATAAAAATTAACATAAATTTGTCTTTGATACAAGTACAATGCCCATTATCCTTTATATATCGATGGATCAAAACTATACATATATGTAGAGATATAAGATAAATAATATAAACCAAAAATAAATGATGACCTTGTCAACACTCATAATTTTTGTGTTATAATCATGGCATGCAAATATATATTGACAACAAGTTATTTAAAAAAATGTCATTGTACATTACATTATAAAAAATGTCACAAAATCAAAGAAAATTTCATAAACATATCAAAAACTATTGATGCAACTTGAAAATTTTGAAATACCTAAATAACTTGTCACACAAGTATATACACTCCTATTAAGAAAAATAATTATTGAAATGGATATAGAGGCAATGGGGGTATACCACATATTGATATAACTTCCTTTGATAGAGTGTAGTAGAGTATTTGTATCATTGAATGAAGGAAATTTTATAGATCATGTGTCATATATGATCACCAAACCACCCAATGCCCTGAGAGATATGTAAATGATTCATGCTTTAGTAAAAAAAAATAGATGTAAATCCTAGTGAACTAATAGCTTGGCCCCAAATTGGAACATCTCCACTGAGTGAATAAGTGACAGAAGGTTGACTAGACATGGATTTCTTGACTATATTCCCTGATAGAAGGTGTGATTGGTTAGAACCATGACTAAAGCACATACATCTACATCAATATGTGAAACATCTAACGCAATATCAAGAGATTAATTTTATGACACACCCCCAAATTAGGTATCTCACCATGAATAAAATAATGTAAACTCAAGATCAATATTCATCAACAATATTTGTAAATAAAATCCTTCAAGAATTACCCATTACAAATGATGAATTGCCTGAACACATCAAGAATATGTTGGAGTCCCATCTTGATGAGATATGGAATTAAACTATGAGTCACACATTCCTATTGACTAAAGATTCATCCAAAATTAGCAAGCCTATTTCATCAAATTAGAAAACCAACCATCTTCTTTAAGTTAAGAGTAGCAGGCATGTATTGACCAAACCTATATACATTGATGCTAGGAACTCCACATACCAATCAACATGAAGTACAAATATGGTTATGGCAAAACATAATTTACCATCCACATATAATCACTTATTATATACACATTCGATATATAGTGTTTCAAAAATAGATACTACATAAGTTTATGAAGATAAAACTTTCTAGTGTAGATATGAATGAAAACATAAAGGGTCTCTACACGTGCATGGTTTATTATGGTTAGATGGAGAACCAAATATGGACGCTTTAGAATATAAAAATAAATAAGTTAAATTTTCCCAAAACTATTTTGATGTAATTATACATGAATGGAATCCTTGGGGTAATGCACATCAAAGAAACATATAGGTAAGAAATGATTAGCATTTTTTTTTTGTTTATTATAAAAATTAACCAGTTTAGAAAAATATAAATGATTATAATTACATGTGTGGTATATGGAATATAGTTTGAGCCTACATCCATGTTTGAGGAACACATTGAATATTAATCAAATAGATCCTTGACAAGACTATGAAGAATTGGTTAATTATGTGGAGTGTCATACCACATGTAAAGATGAAGCTTGCCTATGGTAAAAATATGAATGAAAGTTTATAGGTAAGAATCATTCTTATAAATAAATGTATTAAATTCTTATTTGTATAGGAATAATAACAAAAAATATATCTTTTATGTAGGTACAATACCCCTTGGCCTTTACATCTGATGGATTAAAACTATATGTAGATATAGAGAAAAGAGATAAATAATATGAGCCAAAAATAAATGATCATGTCGAAACTCATAATTTTTGTTTTTAAAATCATAGCATGAAAATGTAGATTAGAGATTAGTTCTTTCAAAATAAGTGATTATAAAATATGTCATAAAATCAAATAAAAGTTCATACACATATCAACAAATGTTGATGTGACTTGCAAATGTTGAAAACCCTAAAGAACTTACCACACGAGTGTATGGATGCATGTTAAATGAAATAATTGTTTAAAGAGATATAGTCTAAATGGATACATACTACATATTTCTATATATTCCTTTAATGAAGTGTAGTAAAGTATTTGTATCACTGAATGTTAGGCGTAAATGTTTTAAACTAGTATTCAAGAAGATGATGAAAATAAATTACATGGGAAATAAATACTTTATGGGTACATTGATAAACCTCTCCTTATGTAACATGTACTACTCATTGAGGCCATGATATCTCAAATGTATAATCTTAAAATTTGTAGAGCATGAAAGTGGAAACTTATTTTAAAAATGTGCTATGTGAGGGTATGGCCTAGGTTTCGTAATGTCACAAAACAAGATAGTCAATAATTTGTGGAATTTTATTGATCAAAGTTACTAAATTGTACAAACCATTTCATGATATTGAGAAATGCATTATCCTTGAGGATGATAAAATAAAATATAATTGGGGTCAATTTCAATTTAATATTTGGCATACAGAGCACATTATTAAAACACATAATGATAATTCAATGATAAATAGAGAATGAAAATGAGGATACTATCAACCAAAGCACAACTAAACATGATTGGGACATCATATCAAGCATACACAAATGAAATTGTATGCATATTTTTGAGATTGATATGTTTGGTCAAAGGGATTATCATAAGTAAGAACTTAAGAATGCTGACATCTTGGGGGAATAAAAATGATAAAATATATTAAATTCAAAAACATGGAAAAATAAATTGCCTTGCTATGTAAGAAATGAAATCTAATTTTTGCTATGAAAGCCTCAGTGAGAAACAGAAAATTGCATTTGATATAATTATTAGAAATTATAGTTAAGGAAAAACTACACCTCCTTTAAATATGATAATCCAAGGAATGGTAGAAACAAGAAAAGTTGATCTTATTAGAGGGATTAATTTAGCACTTATACAGTTATCATAACCATAATGTTGCCTTGCTAGATTTGTAGTATTTAGCATTGGAGTTTTAGTATTTAGCATTACTGCATTAATAATACATACAACCTTGAAAATTATTACTTCAAATTTAAAAAAATTAAAAGGAATAAGGTTAATGATATTTCAATAAGAAATCTGACATGTTAGGTATAATTTTACTGATGAGATGGAACTGAATTATTGATTGTTAATGGTGCAAGGGTGATGCTCACTAAAAATTTATAGATAAAAGAAAGTCTTTCCAATAGTGCACTCGGATATGTTCAAATAATTGTCTATAAACTAGGATTAACACCCCCTGAACCACCTATATATGTAGTGGTTAAATTCAATAACTATGTGTATTCATTTTTTTATGCAAATCTAATTACAATTCTAGTCACCCTTATAAAAATGGGTCACGTGTGTCAATTACCTTTGAATTTGGCATGGGGATTGACAACCCACAAATCATAGGGTTTAAAATCTAACAAAGCCATAATTGATATGGGATTTATGGAAAGATAAGGTTTAACTATTGTTTCTATATCATGTGTTAATTCATCATATGGATTGAGGATCTCACTATCTTTCACATATGAACAATTCGAGAGATTGAAGATTGGAATAGGAGTAGAGAAAAGAAAAGAAGAATAATAATAAAGACTTCAATTGTTGGAAGATGAAATATATAAAGTTTAAATACCATAACTAATTATTCTACTACAGAAATATATATATATATATATATATATATATATATATATATATATAATATATAGTGTTACTCTTTATTTAATATTTAATATTACATTAAATGAAATTAAATTAAATTAAATTTTAAAAAATGGTTATATTTAATATGTTTACATGAACAATAAATATTTATTTTCACCTTATGTGATGGCAAGTACTACTAACTCATATATATATATATATATATATATATATATATATATATATATATATATATATATATATATATATATATATATAAAATGTCAAAAGATATCAATTTTGAAACATCTATTTTAAATGTTAGGTTTGTGTATTAAATAGGCATCTTGAAGTTTATATCTCATCATTTAATAAATGTGTATTTAAGATATTTGAACTACTTTTATTATTTGCAGTATGTACAAATAAATAAGAAACAAAAGTTAAAATATCCATATTTGTATAGCTTAAAATGAATTTGATATTTAAAATATGTAATCATAAAAAAAAATTGTATCCATAAAAAAAATTGTAATCATTAAAAAAAATACTAAAATTAAATGTATATTTATTTTATTAAATATGGAGTGTAATTAAAGTTAACTCAGATATTTTTATATAGTTTAGTATGAATTTACTCACACACTTATAATTATTCATAAATAATAATATATACTTATGAAATAGATATATTTTTAAATTATGTGAATTAAAAAGTATATTCTAATCCGTAAATATATATTCTTTTAAATTTTAATTATTTTCATTTTAAATTGTTTTATTATTTTAATTATATTTTAACTTTTAAAAATATTAGTGTGTATTTTCTAATTAAAAGTATGTACGAATGAATAAGAAAAAAGTTAAAATATTTATATTTACAAAGGATAAAATAAATTTGAAATTTAATTTAGTTATTATATTAAGAAATAGTTAAATATATATTTATTTTATTAAAGTTGGAGTCCAATAAAAGGGTAACTGGAACATTTTTATTTAGTTTAGTGTGACTTTACTCATACATTTTTCTTATTATATTTAGAAAATATAATAAATCATATCACATATTCATGAGATAAAGATATCTTATTGAACTAAGTGAATTAAAAAAATTCTTTTTTATTTTTTTATTATTTTGATTTCATTTTTAATTTTTAATTGTTTTGATTTTATTTTGTATATATTAACTATCAAAAATATTAGTTTAATTAAATTATATATATATTTTTTTTAGTAGTAAGTATAATTAAATAATAAAAATAAATAAAATATCCATATTTACACAACATAAAATGAATTTCAAATTTAATTTAGTTATCATATAAAAACTAAATTTAAATGTATATTTATTTTATTAGATTCAAAATGCAATAAAATTTAATCTAGACATTATATAATTTAATATGAGTTTATTAATACAATTCTATAATCATTATAAAATATAATAATCATCACATATTTATGATATAGAGATATCTTATTAAATTAATTGAACTAAAAATTGAGTCCTTAATTTTTAATTATTTTGATTTTAATTACTTTTATTTTATTTTTCACATATTAATTTACTTTTTCTATATGTTGGAAGAGAATTTACAAAAGGCTATATGTTTGAAGGACAAGGGAGAAAATTAAAAAACAATACTAAAGTCATATAAGCTCTATATGAGCTACAACAACCAAAAATTAAGTACCAAATACCAGCCACGAGGCCTAGTAAACATGGTTATAATATAAAAAAGTTTATACCAAAGAGAAATAATAACAGACAAACTAAAACATAAACATATTAAACATGATGACTATTAAAGTCCTTAGGTCCCTCTTGAATTTTATCATTACCATGTCATGACTGACCAAAATTATGTTATTAACACCTGTAACACAAGAATTTACCTTATGCTCAAGGCCCCCTCCAAATTTAAAGAGTTGTTATCAACCAATTATGTAAACATGTGACTCATTTTAAGCTCATTAACTTTAGAGGATTCACAAAGTTGGGAGACGAAAATGGGCCATTCTTAAAAAAGCTTTTCATTTATTGCAAAGGGCATGCACCCTTTTTAAAAGGGTGCACATCATTTGAAAATAAAAAATTCCTAATGATAAGTGGGTCATTCCTATCCCTAAAGAGTGTACACCCTTTCTCACAAAGGGTGTGTGCCATTTTGGATCCCACAAAGGGTGTGTACCATTTATTGATATAAAAAAATAGTAAAAATCTAAGCCAACATTTCATTTCACTCTAAACTTATTGCTCATGATTTTGAATAATAAAAAGGAAGGTGTGCATGATCTTGGTCTCCCTACATCCCCATAAATATTTCACACTTGCATCACAGTCCCAAGCATGTTTATTTTTTATGTAGGGCATGTTTAGGGTTTGTAATGCATTTTTTGTGATGTATTTTTAATAGTATTCACATGGTAAGAGGGTACTAAAATTAAAATTACATTTCTCTCATGAAAACATTCAACTACATACTATAAAGATTTGTTTTTATAAATTTATATGCTTGATTTAATGGACCCATTGATTCAAGAAAACCTCCAACAAAGCCATAATCAAAACCCTGGTATTTTGAATTCATAGAAAAAGAAGCTGAATTATATGAATAATATAATTTAAAGTGATAATAATTAAAATTTACCATCAACATTTTTTTTGACTCTTCAAGTCATAGTGCATGACTTTCACTACCGATAAATTTGAGGTCATTTACAATGAAGTGGTAAATGTCACTTCCCAACTTGATGCAATGTTGTATCAAAGAGAGGTATTCAAAGAATATTATTATGATAAATTATCATACAAGGACATTAAAAATACATATATAAAATAAAAAAAGTGGGTGCTTTATTTATTATTCATATAACTACTGAATCACCACCAATGAGTCGTAAAGGCATTATCATTGATTGGTGTTTTCATGTAGAGATTAAAAACAAATTTTGGGATAGGTGGTGGATGGTGTTTGATGAGTCTACATGAAATAATAATGAGGTTCCATTATATTTTTTGAGAAAACTTTACTATGATTTTATTCTATGATAAATCCTAAATTATTTTGACATAAAATCCTCCCAAGGTAGGGGAGGTGGGTCCTTATTTGCAGACTTGGTGCCAAGTTGGACTAAAATCACTAAAACCATTGATAGAGAAATATAAGGATAATAACACATAATTCCATCCCAAAAAATTACATTATAGTACATATATCGGCATCCTTGAGTCATTTATTAGTCTCACACAGGTTATGATTGACCATGGGATGCATACACTATGGAGTTGTACACAGGATATAGGTGGTGGCACATCTAGTAGTGTCCCTCCTAATATTGGTGTTTTATGTGGTGGCATAGCTAGTAGGCATCTTACAGTTAGTATACATCATTTCACATCATGTGGGATGAAGTGTGTTATACCACCTATTTAGGTTATACATACAAGGGTTACATATGTAAATCCAATAGGCAAACCTATGGATACTAGACACACATTTGTATAATACACTAGTACACAGTAATATATGCCATCTATAGTTACTTCAACACTTTAGGACACTAACACGCTTGATTATATGACATCTATAGTTGTTTCACCACCTCAGGTCAATACATAGATAGATATGTAGGGCTCATCTACTTCACCATAAGTATTCACACATGTTTAATTAATTATAGTTTATGTATGTAAATTAATATTAAGTTTATCTTTTAATATATGTTTACGTAATTAATTAATATTTGAATTCTTTCATTTGTTTCTTTTATAGATGAAATTTATATTTTAGGTACCCACATGGTTTAGATTTTATTGTTGAGGTTACAATTAACACCGCATTACCCTACACTCAAGTAAGGAAATTAAATTGTCAACTTACTATATTGTTTGAATATTTTGTATATAAACCATAGTTTTAGTGTGTTTTCTTACTTAACCTTCCCCTCCTCTTACCAGATATAAAGACATAGGAGGAAAGATGTAAAGAGAGAGATTGTTGGGCCCCCTTTTGAAGAAACTATGTGGACCATGCCAACTGGACCTATCTCAACATGAGGCAATCTTTGGAGTGGTTGTTTCATTTTTATACATTTTGGTGCTAGCTAGAGGAGTCCATGAGAATCCTATGATGACTGGAAGGAAGTTTCATGGCATCGAATTTCAAAGGACATCTCTACCATAACTTATATGTGGTAGTTCGAGAAGCATAAATGTCAGAAGAGTGGAGCAGGTGGGATAGTGACCCCTAGTGATAGCTCAGCATATGGCATACGCTCATCCAACTTAGGTAATGTCATGGAGTCAACAGACTCGCAATAGCCCATCACTTAGCACATGCCCATCTAACCTGGCAAGGAGATGCCCAATTGCCTATAAAAGAAGGCTCACATTTAAAGATCAAGGGAGAAGAAACTAAGGCAGTGAAATTTTGGTAAAATAGAGAACCAATCTAAGTATTTGTATTTTATATAAGATAGATTAGGCATTTTAATGTATATCCCAAGCTCACTTGTGATATTCTAGGCATGAGTAGCGGTAGGGAAGAGCATACTCTCTATTTTATATCTTGAACTTTATATGCTTTGAATTATATCTTGAACTTTATATGCTAAACTATGAAGTGAATGAAGAATGTGGTTGAAGAACTAATGTGTTAATTCTTGTAATATAGATAGCATAGTGTCATGTTATAACTTAGTTTTATAATAGTAATGATATAGTTCTTTACTTGAATGTATTTTGATATGGAGGTTTACCCCTGGTCGCTAATGGCATCCTTGTGCCATATAATGACTTTTGGCCTACCTAAAATAGGCTAAGTATTAGAACTAGATTGTGTTAAAGCTCTAAGACATGTGCCTAGAGCACTACCCTGAGGATGAACATTTGAACCCAAGCCATCCCTATGACTTATCTAAGTAAAAAAATTACCTATACTAGCTATTCTCCTAGATTATGCCACTAAGAGCCCTACCTAACTAGTTATGGACTTGCACCATAGAACTTATGTCTTTGAAAAGGCTTACACCTAATAAACTTACCCTAAATATCCTAATACTATCAAGCCACTTGGACCATCTTGCCCATGACTAAGTCCCTTGAACCCCTAATTGCACCATGTTGTAATTAACCCAACATAGGCCTAGTCCCTTCACTTTTGTGCTTTAGGTGAGCATACAAGGCTTGCACCTTGTGTGAAACTGATGCTAGTGTAATAGTGTGTTAAATATTGTGCTCCAAAGCCTACTATGCTTGTGCCTAGATCTATCAAGTCTAGAACTGACTTGGATAGAGAGATAAGTGCATGACTAATCACAAAAGCTAATCTAGTGAACTTTTCTAAAACATTTTGGCTCCATTGCTATGATTCATGTTGAATTTCATTGTTGTAATGGTGTAATAAAGTAATCTTCTAACAATCACTCAAGAATATTGAGTGCTAGCTAGAGACAATGGAAGATAGTTTCATGTAGAATCATCCCACATGTAAAGGATAGGAGTCAAGAAAATGGGTACAAGCCAACCTGTATGATACTCTATATGAGGTGTTCTTTTATGATTTATTTGAGCATGTGTAACAATGGTTGGTTGCCTACACTACTACTAGAAGGTGAAGCTATGGACAATGCATCAAGTAGACCATAGAGAATATATAGAGGCTGAAGAGCTTGGATGAATTTTGGACATGTGCTATGGACAAGTGGTGGAGTGGTGCATTGAATAGATACATGTTGGAGTTCGTAGTGTCAACCTTATTTGCTCGAAAGAATTAGAGTATAAGTTTTTTGGTGAACCAAGGGGTGCATTCATAAGAGGGCTTAGCACCAAACTAAAAAAGATTATGGTAGAGTATGGGATATAAATTGTAATAAAGGAAGGCTAAAGTCCCAGCATGTATGAGCAAGTGCAAAAAGTGAGAAGGGGAAGTGTAGGTGAGGTGCAATGGTAGGGGCTGAGAAACTTGACACCCAAGAGCTCTAGAGGTTAAACTATAGTAAACGAAGGTGTAGGATGATGGAGGATCTAGAACCTATAAATGTTGAGAGGACTCATAGTGAGTAAGAAGGGCATGGGGAAGGATCCCTTGATTTTCAACAACATGAAAAGAGAGAGGAAGAAGCAAGAGATTAGGCTTAGTAGTTGGGTGTAGGATGCAATGGATTCCTATAAGATGTGGTGATGAAGGACATGCTAGAAGCACCTAGCCCCTTTGAACCTAAAATTCAAGCTCATGTACTAGATTCCCCACCAAAAAATAGAAGAATGGTAACTAAACTTTTTATCGACATTGATTTTGAAAGGATTCAAGATTTAGATAAAAAAATTGTGATTGAGAAAGTGATTCCCTATGAAGAATTGAGTGAGGATATGATGAATATAGAAAACACCAACCCAAAAATCATTAACATAAGCATAAGCATTCTTGTGTAGAGGATGTTAGCTATGTTAACTAGGTAATAGCCTATAAGAAGTGGTACAGTGCCACAAGTGAGCGATACTACACTAACAAGTTAAACAGTGCAAATGACAACATCAAGATCAATGCCCCAACCTATAGTTAGAGTTGCTAGAGGGTCACCTCTAGCATAGATGCAAGGGGGATAAGTACCTCAAAACTTGACACCACACCCTTAGCAAGTCTACTATAGGATGGTAATGCACTTGCTCAAGTATTATGGTGTAGAGAATGTCATAGAGCATATGCTAAAGTGTGAGTTATAATGGCATGCTTGGGGCATCACTCAGGTTGAGTATAAGGCAACCCAATTTGCAACCACCTTGTTGGATCATGCCCATACCTAGTATCAAGAAATTTATCTGAACCAAGCTATGGCTAACTATAATATGCTAAAGGAATCATTCTTGAAAGAGTTTGATATCCCTAAATTTGAGTAGTAGAGCATCATGGTGCTCAAGGAAATCAACCAAGATTTATCTAAGAGTGTGCACATATATGACACATGGTTTAAAACTCTTCTCTCTAAGCTTTTGTATGACATTCATCCCTCTCAACATGTGCAATGGTTTTTTGGAAGATTGCTAGTGCCCTTTAGATGAGCATTGTCTATGAAGACCTTCATGGACCCCCACAAAGTGCTTAAATCTATGGTCAAGCTGAGGTATTAGGTAATGTTGATACTAAGATTAGCCCATTCATGGAGGCATAGATCATGTCAATGGCCTCTTAATTATAGAAGTTGGTTGCTAGTTTGGCACATGACACTCATAGTGGGTTATGATGCACCAAATCTGAGATGGAGGGGCATAACAAGAATAATTAACCATGAAGAAATGTTTGTACCCTACTTCTCAACTATAAATTTTTCCATGGGTTGCATGACTCTCAAAACTACCCTTTGTTGTAGCGTGCCAATCAAGTGAATACTATAATTTATTTCAAGATGTGTGATGCTTATATGCACTCAATAGTAGACTATTGAGTTATCGATGAGATATGCCAAAACATGGAAAGAAGTGCATGATAGGTAACAACATCAATTGGTGGTTAGGTAGGTCAAGGAAATGAGGGCTATGGCCAACACAATATGGGTTATGGAACCAATGAGGCATGCATGGGCAAGGAGGAGGATGTGGTAGAGGAAGATTCCCACCATGATCATGTTAAAAGTGTGGGTAATTGAGTATTATCAATGCAAATACCCCATGCACCCAATATGCGGGTATTATTGAGAACCACAGTCAGTCAAATAATGCCCAAACTTATACAAAAAGTTGACTCAAGGTCAGCCTAGTGTAGACAAAGGTGCAGCAATGGTGAGGCATAAGTCCAAAGAGGAAAGGTGGACTCCCAAGCCATAATAGACTCATAAGGAGCTACACAAGGTGTAATCCATTACTCAGAGTGTTTTTTCCACTCAATCACCTACTGTGCCAACCCAAGAACTATGCTTGGAGTATGGTGAGTCAAGCCACATTGAACTCATAATGTGGTTTGAGCCAAAATATGCACCATATCCTAACCTTGCACAATAAAAGGATGTCTTATAATAATCCATGAGCATGATACAAAATGTTCAAGGTGAACTCTAGCTAAATAAATATTTAAAGGTACAGGTCATCGCTTCATGCAAAAGACAAGACAACTAAGAGGTTAAAGTATAGGAGTTAAATGAGATCATGTGCCTCCTACAAATCAAAGGGATGTTACCCCTATTAAAATATCTATTATTGAATCATGAAAGGAAGGAACTAAAAGTAGAGGTTTCACCTCAAATTATTGAAGTTAATGCTTTGCATATGAAGTGGATGCGTGAAGTAAGACATACTCAAAATGCAAAGTATGACCAGGAGTTATTGATTGATGCCACCATCAATGGATGGTTAGTTTGTGAAGTACTTGTAGACATGAGCATCAAGATTAATATCAAGACCAAAACCACTTGGGAGAATCTGGGATGACCACCCTTGAAACCCTCACCTGACATGTTGTTCATGGTAAACAAAACCTAAGTGTAACCTATTAGGATATTGAAGGGTGTTATTGACCAAATTTGACCTTTGGTCAAATTTGAATCAACCCCCTACTTTTCAAACTTTTTAAGGGTCATCCATGTCTTATAGGTGTGTCATTTTAATCTAGATGTTAATTTGTCTCTAATCTAACCTTGGTTTAAAGTCCAAGTCTTTGTACTAGTCAAGTCAAAAGATAGTCAACCCTAGTCAAATAGGGTCAAACCTAGTCAAAGGCATGATTTATGTTATTTTAGTCCCAATAGTGTTTTGAATATGATTTAAGTCATCTTTAACCCAATTAATTACTTTTATCATGTTCAAAATGCAAAAAATTGCCATATGGGCCCACTTGGAGCTAAAAAGGACTTGTACAGATGGTTGAAGTGAACACTTGTCACCAAGATCAATTTCAATGTGGGAGGGGTTAGATTTAGGTCAGAATTAGTTAGGTAACATCTAGAGGTTAGTTACAATCAAGAAATGTGACTTTCTCCTTATTTCTAGGGGTTTCTAGGCACTTGTACAGCCACCATTATTTGATCTCCAGCTCAAAACATGGGTGGGGGATCTCTTCACCTCCCCACATCCATTTCCATGCCCAAACCTAAAGGAGAATGCAAAAATTTGGATCTACAACTCATTTTTCTTATTTTCTATATTGGGACATATAAAAGGCTCAACTTCAAGTGCTCACCATGAGCTGTACAGGTGAATTCAAGGGGAATGGTCTTGGGGGTGGATAATACCCTTAGTCTAATTCACTTTAATGGCAAGAGGTTTCAGATTGGTGAAGTATGATTTATAAACAAATACTAACACTCCAAGCAATCTTTTGGATCTATTCAACCATGAGGGATCTCTCCATGAGACTATTTCAGCTTTGTTTGTCTGGGATTGATGTGTTTTGGTGTTTTAGGTGTTCCAACATGGTTTTCATGATGTTTTCATGCTCCTATTTGTTTTGTAGGTTTCAATCTCATGAGAAGGCCTCATCTAGGCTTACAAATGACTAGTTTGTATTCATATTCATCCCACTGTACAAAGAATGTCTCTTTCATGTTGGATATGATGCCTTAATGTTGTTTTTAAGGTGATCCTAGTGTATGTTGGGCATCTAAATGATGAAAAAGATATTTTTTTTAATCTTTAGAGGCATCCTTGGCATGATTTTGGCCATTGCAAGTTTCCCTTCACTACCACAGTCAACATTCTTAAGTTACAAGAATATGTTGATGTCATAAGAGTGAAATTGGAGGGTAAAAATAGTTATTAGTGCCTTGAGATCATAGGTGAGCATTTGGATGTGGAATAAAGGCATAAACCACTTCAATTTGTGTATGTCTCAAGAACTTATCCCAATTCTACCTGTAATAAGCACCCATACCCTATAGTGAAGTATGCAATCATGCCTATAGGGGTGATTCAAAGTGTTTTCAAAGATAATTTGAATGACCCTTGCCATGAGAGACCATAAGAAAACATATGAACCACCCTATCTTTACAAGAAAGGATGCTAAAACATAAAAATGGAGATGATTGTCATAGTCAGGCCTAGTGACTCTAAGATGACCAAATAGTGATCCTAGAGGTTCGAAGCAATTACATAAATTAAAAAGGGAGTTGTTCTAAAAGACACCAATTGGTATCATTTAGTTTTATAGGTTAAAAACATCATTTATGAAAATTTGGAGCTTGAAATTTCAAAGGGAAAGTAAATTTTTAAGCCTCTAAAAATGGATAAAAAGCACTAAAAGAAGGTAGTAATATCTACATAATGCTATGAAGAAAGTGACTTTGTTCTTCATCTTGAAAGTCATAATCCATGACATCAAGTAGGATAAATTAAAGTGGACTAAAAATATAATCCTGAGCTAAGAGAAATAATTCAAAGGTGAATTTGATGTTTTGAGGCCTCCCACACTATCTCTTGTCTGTACATGCCTGGAGATGACTATCACAGTCAAGGCAGTGAGCTAGTAAAACAAGGTTTTGATATTATTTTATGTTTTCAAGGTGATTTAAGGCATGAAAAGGTTTTTTTATCACAATATCCTCATGATATGGTAAAAAAATTGCCAAATATTCTCTAAACACACTCCACACTTACTTATAGGCAGATTTCAAAGTGACTATCTCAGTTGATAGTGAACGAATGCTTGAAGGTCAAGTTTGGCAAAGTAGGCATGATAATTGGACAAAGTGGAGGAATGATTAATATTTGGTAATCAATTAAAAAAATTCATTCCCTCAATGACATAATTAACAAGATCAAAATGAACTAGAATGTACCTATAGGCCCAAGGTGAAGGGAAAATAGCCTCCTACAGCCAAGCAAATAGTGGAATGAGGATCAAAAATGCTAGGTTTAAAAGATGGTGAACTTTTCCATGAGGGTGGTCCAAGTATGAGTTGTATCACTTTTTAAACATGATGGGGATTCTCTAAACAATCAAAAATAAGTCCCTTTTTCCTAGACTGTGTCAGTCAAGGTCTTGAAAATGAGCTAGAAGGTGAGATACAGTCAAAATGTGAGAGCATACATAGAGATTAGAGACTTTTAAAAATGGAAGTGATATTTTAATTCTCTCAAATGACACAAATTACACCTATAAAACCTATTCTCATGATTATCAAAATTCTAAGGTAGTCAAATAAAGTCTATCTCAGTCCTAGCAGGCAGGGAAGAGGTGAAAAGTCATAAGAGGTCTAATGCCAAGAATGAGAGGAAGGATGAGGATTTTTCAATGAATGGGAAATATTAAAAAAACACAAAAAAAATGTTTTTACCATGCCTAAGACAATATTTCAATTCTCAAACACCTTTCTATATAAGCCTACTTGTCTCAGTCCATACAGTTAGCATCTTAAGGCCTTGTTTCAAAGGGCTAAAGGAGGTTTCCAAGTGCAAACAAATTTTATAGGGGTTATAAAAGATTTAAAATATTTTATTGGATATTATAAACACATTTAAATGGTCCCAAAACATGGATAATGCATGAAGGTAGGATTTATGGGTCAGTTCGGGTGAAAACATGCAAAAAGTAGGATTTTTACCCCTTTTTTGGCAAAGTTGAGTTGGTTTGACCACCTGGACTTAGAATCCAATCAATCCCTTTCGTAAAAATGACTATAATTACCTAATTTATATCTTAAAATATTCACTTTTCATGAAATAATAGGCTTGGTACTCACTATTTTGTCTTAGACCCACCTCAATCCATGTATGCAGGAAAAGGACCAGTTTTGAGAAATCTTGAAAATGAGAGACTTGCACTTATTTTGACCATTTCATGATGTATAAAGTTGGAAGACACCTAGGGGGACATAAGAAACCAAGATATAGGGTCTTTATGTCAAGGTTTTGGCTCACACAAGAAGCTTTGCATGAAGATCTAGTGGGAAAACATGCTTTCCCAACCCCATACAAGGTGTCAACTCAAATTACATACTCCTCCAAGACTTATAATGATTTTTTTGATGATTATAGGATAAAATATGATTTTTTCATGCTCCAATATCCCATTTAAAGATAAATACATCATCCATTTGGTTCACAAAGACCTGGCAAGCTGCTTGGCAAGGCATGATTCTTCTTCCAAAATAGGGGAAAATTACTGTTTGGTTTCTTGGTGAGAACCCCAAGGTAATTTTAAATGTTCATGGTTCAATTAAAGATATATTTTTGCATTTTGTTGGCATATAAACACCAAGAGAAGTCAATTTGAGCTTTAGACATGTTATAACCCTCACAGAATGTAAAAATCCTATTCAAGGGTCATTTTCTTTTGCTTGTATCTTCCATAAAATATTTCCTGGGACCTGAATGATTTTAGGATAATTTAAGGAGGCCTTTATGTGTAAAAATTTCAATTTGGAAGAGTTTTCAATGTCAAAATTGTATGAATAATCACTAAGACCAAAAAACCTCTTAAACCCTCCTAAAACCCTTAGCCAGACTCGATGGTGGAGAGCATGCCAAAAGTGCACTAAAATGGATTAATGTTACCATGGATATAAAATATAATTTTTACATAACACTCTAAGGTTTATAGACATATGTATTTTTTGTATGGATCTATAGATAATAGGGGTGAAAAGAGCTTATTTTCACCATTTTTGATGGTGTGAAAATTGTAGGAGTTAAAAGGTGAAATAAATTTTGAGGGGAAGCTCTACACTTTATCTAATTCAAAAAAATCACTTTATCTCTTGAAAATCATTCTAGGTGTCCTAAATAGGCCTTCACTTTTGGCCACTCTAGTGAGCCAAACAGTTAACGTTGGGATAAAGTGGTGAAAAGTGATTAGGGAAGCCTTTTAAAGGCTCTTTTCTTGAAACTAATGATTTGGGAATCTTTGAAAGATGTCATTCCCCTTTTTTCATGAATTTTTTTGAATATTTGGAAGTTTTGGAGTGCCAAGTGGTAAGGGTGCATGGGAATGAACTCTTTTGAAATTGCTTGAGATGATTATGCATGCCCACAACAATAGGAATGATCAGAGACCAAACCAATGCATGGATGAGGTTGATTGTAACCCTTCCTATCTTATACAACCATTATACTTCAAGTTTTACAAAAAAAAGAGGATTTTTGGAAGGCAACTCAAGTAGGTAATTTCTTATGTAGAACTGGTAGTTTTGTGCCACTTTCCACCTTCCTTGTGCTCTATTTTGACAAGTGTGCCTCCTGAATTGGCATGGTTCACCTCACCTATATTCCACATGCAAATTCAACTCCATTTACTAGATGTAAACATGTCCAAGTGACCCTTGGACTTCCTCTTGCTTATTCTTTATCACTAGGCTATAAATATTCATTATTTTGGCTTGTTTTAGTAGCCTCCATTAGTTGATAGGGAAACTCTAGCCAAATTTTTACATGAAAAACTCTTGAATAAATAATAAAAGTGTTATTTCCACTCTTACACTATAATTTTGTGTTATGACTTGAATTGTGTTGGTCTAGTTTAGTGAAAGTTGTCTTTGATAGCTTTATACTCTTGATGGTCTACAAAGTTGTAGATAGATGATTGTTTTAGGTCCTTATTATTGTTCCTTTCAAGTGTAGAGATCTTATAAGTGATCCATGAATGTACCCCTTGGGTGTCATTCATTTCCTTCATAAGATTCATTCACCTTATTGAATCTAGTTTGTGAAACATTGATGCAATATAAGGTCTAAGGTTATGAGTCTTATGTAAAAAGTACATTATTCATCTTAAAGTAGTATTTTCAGTCAAAGTGTGAGGAAAATTTACATTGGTGTATCACTTGATAGTTGTTCTAGTTTTCTTTCTTAAAATCTTTCCATTACCATGTTTTTAGAGTAGTTTAGAAGCAATATAAATAAGTTCTAAGGTGTTAGCCCTTATAATACTAGAGATTCATCTCTCTCACAAGTTCCCACAAACCTGAGAGATGATTCCATGTTGTATCAAATTTTAGGAGATGAATCAATGATCCTAGGGTACACAATTTGATGCCAATAGGTGTCATTATATATATCAAGGGCACTAAGTTCTAAGCTGACTTTGAGGTCATCGAGTTGGTAGAGTAGGACAACTACCCAATGCTCTTGAGTGGGCCATGATGCTATGTAAATAACATAGGCATGCACTTCAATAAGTGCTACATGACTTTTGAAATTGGGTGGTTATCCCCCTATAAATTGACCAAGGTCCCCCATATGTGGAGAGTGTTGATCTTGAGGATGAGATCAACCACATTTACAACATCATGGTGCAAGGCACCGAGAAGCTCAACCCTAATGACCAAGGCATACTCAAATGGGAGGATGAACAATTAGCCTCTAATATAACTGATGTAGCCTATGGATGATGGGTCAAAGAGGCCTATGATTTCATTAGCCAAAGGTGCCACCTTATGCATGCAATCGAGCTAAGGCCAGTTAAGACAAGGCTGGTTAGGATTGAATGCAAATAGAAGAGAAGAGTTCTACATGCTAAAAAGGCTAGAAAAAAGATGTTTTGGCTTAGTAAAGAGAAGCTTTTAGCACTCCCAAAAGATGAAGGGATCTAGCCTATAGAGATGTATGTCCATGACATTGAATCTTGAATCCCCAAGGAAATGCATCAAATGGGCACACTAGTGCATACCTTGAAGTGCAATGTTGTTCACTAGTGGTTAGTGCAAAGACCTAACTTGCCAACTTGGCAAGATGTAAAGGTAGAAATATTCACTAGGTTTGGTAAGAGTAATAAAGACTTGGACATACTTTCCTACTCAGGTGATTTTAACCTAATTATGCATGTGTAGTTATGTGAAGAAACTTGGACTTTCTACAGCAAGAACATGCCAAAGGGCCCATGGGTGCATGCCTTCTATAGGACTTTGAAAACATGGGTGTGAGTGTGGTATATTGTAAATAAGACACACCACAATATAAGGAACTTAGAGATACTCAAAGAGAGGTTTTTACACACCTTATCTTTTTCTTCATAGAACTTAGAGTTACTAGAGCCACTACAAGTCATTCACAGTGTTGTGTTTGAGGACACTACCATCCTAGAAGAGTGCCTCAGTGAAATTTTTGGGGACAAAGGACTAGCACTCCTAATATTCTTTGAAGAGTAGGTGCTCACAGTGACTCCAATGAAGAAGATGATGAGACCTATAAAGAGCATAATTTGAAGGCTCTACTAGGTAGGCAAAAACTTGTGCACTTTGTTGATAAAAATGCCCCAGATGAATATGTTTTGATGCATCTTCAAATTGAAATAACTAAGGGGACTCAACAAGTTGAAAAATATCATCAAGAGAAGAATGAGCCCCACCACATGCTACTCAAGAACACTAAAGTAGACATTAGCATAGAAGGTGAGCTGAAGATTACCACTATAGGTGCTTACTGGTCTAAGGTAGAGATGGCATAAACATATAACTAAAGGAATTTTAGGACTTATTCCTACGTAACTATCAGGATATGAGGGGCACTCACCCTTCCCTTACAAAAATGAGCATCAAGATGGTGGATGGTGTGAGGATGGTCAATAAATGCTCATATTAAATGAATCCAAATATTTGTGCCAAGGTGAAAACATAGATTGATGGAATGCTTGCTAATAGCATCATCTACCCTATGTAATAATTTGAATGGGTGAGCCTAATGGTCATCAGTAATAAGAAGGAGGGGTGCATTCAGATCTACATTGACTATTGGATTTTGAATGTTACCTACATCAATGATTCATTCTTAACCCCATTCATTGATAAGGTCCTAGATGGGGTCATAGGTTGTGAAATCTATACCTTCACTAATGGGTTTTTAGGCTAACATCAAGTGTAGATTGAGGAGTTCGATAAGCCCAAAATAACCTTTTATGACTGAATGGGGTTTTTCACTTAAAATATGATGCCCTTTAGACTCAATAATGTACCATACATATTCTCCATGGTGGTGATCACTGCTTTCAAAGACTTTATCCATAAATTCCTCCAAGTATATCTTGATGACTACACTATGTATGGTATTATAAAAGACCATTATGACAAGTTGTGCCTCATGTTTGAGAGGTGAAGGTAGATCTAGATATATTTAAATTTTAAGAAGTGTATCTTAACAACTCCATTTGGGAAACTTCTTAGGCACATCATCTTCAAGGATGGTTTACTTGTTGATCTAGTGAATATAGACATCATAATCCAACTTCAGACTCCCTTGATGTAAAAAGATGTTTGTGTCTTTCTAGGCCATTATGGCTACTATAGGGAGTTCATTAAAAGATATGAAAATATTTTAGTGCCTCTATATGAGATCTTGTGTAAGGATGTCCCACTCTATTAGGGTGAGGTACAAGATGAAGACTTTGATATACTGAATCTAAAGTTGGCTAGCATACCTATTCTCCAATTTCTAAACTAGACTACTCTTTTCCACATTCATGTTTATGCTTCAAGCTATGCCATTGATTCTGTATTGGTACAACCAAGCAAGGGTAATATGGACCACCCCATCTCCTTTAAAAGTAGTAAATTGATGCAGGTAGAGAAAAATTATACCACCATCAAGCATGAGGCATTGGCAATGATCTATGACTTATAAAAAATTAGGAAATATCTATTGGTAACCCCATTCATATTTTTAATATATCATGAATCACTCAAGTACCTCATAAATAATCCTATTTTACATGGGTGCATATGTAGATGGATTGAGTTATTCCAAGAATTCTAGTTTTATTATAGTTATTAAACTTGGAAAGTAGAATTTGGGACCAAACCAATTATCCTGCATCAATTTTGGTGATGTGGTGGCATCGATTGAGGATGACATGCTAGATGCATAACTATACAAAATCTAGTGCATTCTTGAATATCTAGAAAATATTTCCACTTTCCTAACATTTGGGTTTGTACCCTAGACCTTGTCAACTAAGGAGAATAAATAACTTGTGGTTCATGCCACGCCCTTTTAGCTCATTGAGGGGGAGATGTACAAACTAAGTAGAGATGAAGTCCTATGTTGGTGTGTTTTATAACATGAGTAGGACCCTATCCTATAGGAAGCACATGAAAATATCACAAGAGGCCATTGTGTTAGAAATGTAATGCCACATAAAGAATTGTAGTCAAGCTTGTGATGGCCAAGCCTATTTCAAGATGCTAAGGAGTAAGCTAAGGCATGTGACATATGCTAGTGCACTGAAAAGCCCAACCACAGGGATGAGATGCCTCTCATCCCCATTCTTTCCCAAGTGACATTTAAAAAATAGGCCATTGACTTTGTTGGGCCAATTACTCCCATTTCACAGTGCATAAGTGCATGATATATTTTAATGACCACTTACAATTTCACTAAGTGGGCCAAAGCCATGTCAACCAAAGACTATAAAGTTGTAATAGCTATACACTTCATATGGGTGAACATAATAAGTTGGTATGGGGTGCCCTTGAGTCTGAATAGTGACTAGGACACTCATTTCATTAATAAGATGGTGCACATCCTTTTGACTAAATACATGGTGGCGCACCACAAAATCACCCCATATCATCCCTAGGCCAATAGCATAGCTAAATCCTTCAACAAGATTTTGGAAATGTACCTAGAAAAGATATGTGATGTTGGTCACAAAGATTAGGATGATCAAGATTTAGTGGTACTTTAGGCATATTGCATGACATACAAGTTCCTAAATAAGGCTACACCATTTCAACTAATGTTTGTAATTGAAGTAGTTCTACCCATAAAATTAATCATGCCCTCCTTATGCATTGCATGGATTGGTCACTTAGATGACCAAGAATATTTAAACACAAGGTTAGAAGACTTCAAATAATTGGATGAGAAGCATTCCCAAGTCAAGTAGAGTCATAAAATTGAGAAGGCATGCTAGAAGCATTGGCATGACAAGCAAATCAAGTGTAAGAAATTGATTGAAGGAGCATTGGTATTGCTCTTTGATTCTAAGTACTTCAAGCACCCAATAAAGTTTCAAATATAGTGGATGGGCCCCTACATCATTCACCACATCTTATAAATAAGTGCATGCAAGTTGTGCACATTGTTCAATGAGATGTTCCCTGGGCATTTCAATAGTAACTAATTAAAGCTATATAGGTAGTAGGATAGAACTTGCACCATGAAAACTCTAACTTCTTGGTCACTAGTTAGTTTGAAGTTGAGTTGATCAAAATAAAGCTTGGTACAAACCAAAATTTTCTTTTCTTTTATTTTATTCCTTGTATAGTGTTCAAAGGCAGTGAGTGATGCATGGTGACTACAGGAACTTATGTCTTAAGCACTTCATATATAACTCCAAGCAGGTGAGTCGATCACTTATGCCCTCTAGATGTATGAGGCTAGACATCTAAGTGATAGGCATGTGAAGATTACCAAGTGTATTAAAAGGTGTAAAAGATATATATGCACAAGATGGCCATTGTAGGGTACTTGAAGGCCCAAGAACAAACCACTCTGGCACTCCCTTTGTGTCAGAGTTACAATAAGGTGCATTGATTGATCTGGTGCTAAGGACTTAAGAGGTAAGTGAAGACGTTCAACATGGTTGAGCATAAGATAGATAGTGAAGGTGTACACTCTAAAAAGTGAGCAAGATACTCTGAAGAGAAATAGAGCATTGGAGGCCAGTGTAAGGAATTTTTATGGGGTAGAATAGGTCAAGGAAAGACAATGCATAATAAATTGACCAAGGTAGAGAAATATGCTTGAAATAGGAGTACAACTAGAAAATAAAGTGGAACCAAGGAAGTTGAATCATGTGCATGTGAGGTGATATGCCTACATTACCACAAAGAAGGTGAAGGTCATGCCAATGACACATGTGCATAAGGAGAATGTCTAAGACAATTGGTATCCACCCAAAAATGAGCAGAAAGTGACCATTTAAACCATGTGTAACTTTGCCAAAAAATCCATTAGGATCATTCCATAAGACGGCAGTGGTAGAACAAAAATATGTATTTAATGCATACAGGACAAGATATTTTTAAGGATCTCATAGATTTTTGCATTTTTCAATAAATTAAGGCACCTATGCCATTAATCCTACATTAATAATGGTATTTAACAAAAGAAGGGTATAAAATGATCAATGGTAAACTTGTTTAGGTTAAAAATTTTATGCTAACTTAGACTTGGAGAAAACTAAGCAAGAAACCAGAGAGCTAAAGAGAAAGAACTCTATCATAGTGAAAATTTGACCGATTCAATAACCTATAGTGAAAGGAAGCACATTGAGAAGTAGTGCACTCATAGTGAGATCAATGTGAAGGGTTAAAAAGAGAAATTTGTGCAAAGAATCAGGTTGAATCAGGAAGCTATCACTCAGGCTATCATTAATGGCCAATGAATCTTAGAGCTAAGAGTATAATTGTAGATCCCATTACTACTAAAGCACCAACCACCATTTGAGATTTCAAAAAGCCACATCTCCCTAGGTTCAATACAATCCAATTCATAATGGTGAAGAAGAGGAAGGTAGAAATCTCCATGCCTATATAGTTGGAACCTAAATGGGTGAAGATCATAGAGGAGATTATGGCCACCAAGACCAAGGCATAGTCAATTTAAGTTGTTAGCATCACTGAAGTAGACACTGAGGTGCTAACAAAGATGTCATACCATTACATGTAATATCCCCTAGAGGTTTAGGTAGGGGAAAGTTGGCACTAATTTGCACATAATTATCAATTCAAAGAATACAACCATCAGATTTCAAGTCATTTCCAAGACTTGGCATAGGACTGGATGGTAAACATAGGGTGTAAGACATTGGAAGGTGATTCCCTATTTGATGTCTCAATTTGAGACAAGTTGACCACTTCTGGTGTAACATATTTATATGAGTTGCCTTCCTTAAAAAATATAGAGGAACTTATCCAATTCCCTCTCTCATGAATCTATGAGGACCACATATATTTTTTAGGATGGTACATGAAGATCTCTACGTAGATGATCAAAAGGACAACTGGGCTCCCAAACATCGATAGAGACATCCATCAACTGATGGATGATAATGAAGAAGTGGAATGTGTTTCAAAGATCCTTAACTACTTCAAAGGGGGTTTTTCATTCCTAATTATCAAGTGTGAGGACCCTAACATGAGGGTAGTGGCATGCTTCTTGATCTCTAAGTTGTGTCCAAGTGGCTGGTGGATTAATGTATCAAAGGTATACCTCTGCATTACATATCACATGTTGCAAGGCATATAATTTAATATCACCAAGTTCATCATAGAGGAATTGATCAAGAATGATGGAATTTCATAGCATCAAAGGTACCTTTATGTGGAGGTATATCCTCATCTTGATTGTGATGGAGGAAATCAAGATCTCAAATAGGAGTGAAGACAATCTCTAGGTCTTCTTAGAACATCAAGGATCCCCTTTACAAAAGTATAAGGACTACACATGCCCCACCACTTTTATCTCCAAATATAAAATTCACATAATTCATTAGTTTGATATGTATATTGAAGCCTTTGGACTTAAGTGGTGCATCCCCTAGGAGCTCCCCCAAAGTATGTTTAGGATGACAACTTTTGTCAGAATATAGCACTACTATGTCATATGCTTGGTGCTAAAGGATGGAAATAAGTTAGGATGATTTAAGCTCCCCTTCACCTTCTCATTAGATTACTTTAAGGACATGTTGCATTGAATCCCAAACACATAGTAGATATAAATTTTAGTTAAGGAGCTAGATGCAAAAAGGCAAAAGTTGAGGTGCAAGTTTCCCTACATAGATGGAAGAGCTATGAAAGATGAAGAAGATACCTTAAATTTCACTAACATTGATCCCATTAAATATTTCACCATCCTTAGCTTCATCCATAGACATTACTATGATATGAAGCCATGGAAGAAGTATTCCAATGCCAGTTTGAGCACTGAGCAGAAGGAAAATCCCCAATCTAGGTCAAGGATGAAAAAACCCTAGTGCTTGATGAAAAGAAAAAGTCTCCAAAGAAGAATAAATGGGAGACTTTAAAGGAGATAAAAGAGTGGCTAAATCTAAAGATCACTTTAGAAGTAGAATCATCTCCTCTGACCTCTACACTGAAGCACATGTCCTTCACACTGAAAACTTCCCTGAGCATAGGGAAAAAGAATAAGAAGAAAGCTCCTCCTATGGTGCAAAGGATAATCCTATTCGAGGAGGAGGAAGAGGAGGAAGAGGAAGAAGAAGGTGGGATGGGCACCTACATTATACCTGAGGATGAAGATTCCTCATCAATTTAATGAACCCCCTCTCTGCCACCTCAAACTGAGCCAAAAAAATGAAGGTAGAGATTGAGGAAACTCAGCTTCAATGAAGCTAAAATATAGAGGGCATAGAAGGTAAAAAAACAAAATGAAGAAATTACTAAGGTAGGGATGCCGAAAGAAGTCATTGAAATGGTGTAGGCTAAATAAAAAAGAAAGGAGGAAGAGTGTAAAGTGTAGATGGGAGAAGGAAGTAAAGAAGGAGAGACAAGAGAAGAGCCCAAGGAGGTAACCCATTCAGGCGCATCGATGGAAGAATTATAATGATAGTGGAAGGACATGGGCCTTGACCAAGGGTATATTAACATGATGTTAAGGTTGCATTGCAAGTGTGAAGAAATGAAATCCAAGGGCATGTCCCAAGCTAAGATCAATCAGCTAGAGGCTAAGGAAATAAGAGAGAGAGAGAGAGAGAGAGAGAGAGAGAGAGAGAGAGAGAGAGAGAGAGAGAGAAAATAAATGCATAGTGCAAGCTATGCAAAGGCCAAGAAAGAGAGGCCTAAAGAGAAGAGGTAGAGAAAAAGGATAAGATAAAGGAGAATGAGGAGAAAGTAACCCAAAAGAAAAAGGCAAGAATGATAAAGGAAAGAGAGGAGAAGAAGGTTTCTGCTAGCATGAAACTAAGGAGGGAAAGAATGCCAGAGAAGGCACTAAGTACCCCCATCAGAATAGCAAAAGAAGCTACACAATAGGTATGCCCTGGTGCTAAAGTGGCACTTGATGATAAAGAAGGTGATAATTTCACCTTGGATAAGTAAATAGAGATAGAGATAGAGGCCTTATTAGGGAAAAAAGAGAAAAATATTAGTGTAATGGAAGCTCAAGACAAAGATGATTTATGAGAAGAAATGGACACAGAGGAAACGTCCACTAAAGAAACCTTATGATAGAAAGAACATGATGGTGAGTTGATCATAAAAGAAAGAAAAGAATAAGAAGAGGGAGAAGATGAAGAAGGAAAATAATAAGGCACTAGCATGAGCACCAATGTCAACGAGGAAGAAGATTTGGGTGAGGATGAGGAGTATGAGTTGGGAAATAGGGAAAGGGTGCAGCAAGAATTTAAGGAGGATGAGGATTTATACGTGATGGAGTGCATGCCTCTAAAGACTACCACAACCCTAACATGCCACCATGTTTCTTGGGCACTGGATTACTACATGAATGATCCCAAATTTAAGGTTATAACAAAATTAATTCAGAGTGCCAAGAAGCCAAAGGAAGGGCATGACTACCAACTCCTTAATTCTCACTACATGAACCCTGTGTGCCTTAGCCAATGCCTTAATCAAAAGGGCCTCTGTAGTAGCATGTAATAACATCATCAATGATTTCCATGTATATATCTAGAATAAGATAGTGAAAAAGGCTGAGAAAGAGCTTAAAGTAACAAAGATCAAGCTTCAATAGCTAGTGGAGCACATAGAAGAGGTGGAGCCATCCCTCTTGGATGGTGTGGTTACCTTAGAGATGAAGGAAGTGGACCAAGTTTGTATGCTTTTGGAGTAGATACTCCTTAGGATAAGGTTGATTCTCAAGGAGAAAATATACCCCTATGAGGCCTTAAGAGGGGAGTTAAACAAAAAGTTAGATGTGGTAGATGTCCTCTTTGCCAAACTTGAAGAAGGTATAGAGGAAGTTGATGATATATTTTGTAACTTTATCAACTAGGCAATAGTCATTGATGTGTGTTTTAATAACGTAAAGGAGGAAAAGGATGCTTTATTTCAACACTCCTTCACAGTAACTAGGACTGAGTGCATTCAAGTAATGGTGAAGGTCAACTTCTTAAGTGCATAATTGAAGACTCAAGAGAAAGACTTGGAGGCAATCTTTTTTTCCTTCTAAAAAAATGCTAGTGAGCAGGGGGAGATCTTGGATGGCATGGTGAATCTCACAAAAGAAAGGTTTGAAGCCTTTAGAAAGGAACTAGAAAGCATAAATGTGCTTACTCTCGAGCTTGTATCTATCAAAGTAAACGACATCATGAAATAAATAAGGGGTTTCATATAGGGATTTGAGAATTTCAAGGTAGATTTAGAGTAGGGTGTGCCTGAGTTTTTCATCCCTAAAATGCTAAAAGACTAGTCTAGGGTGTACTAGAAATTTTGTATGAGGTAATGTTGGGCCACCTTTTGAATCAAATACGTGGACCATGCCAATTAGACCTATCTCAATGTGAGGGAATATTTGGATTAGTTGTTCTTTTTTTATACCTTTTGGTTCTAGTTGGAAGAGTACCCAAGGATCTTGTGGTAGCTGGCAAGTAGTTGTGTGGCACCAACTTTTAAAATACATCCATAGCTTGAGAAGCATGGATGTTAGAAGAGTGGACCAGGTAGGATAATGACCCCCACTAATAGATCAACATATAGTATGTGCTCATCCAACCTGGGTAGCGTAGTGGAGCCAACAAACCTTTGACAACTCATCACTTAGCACGTTCCCATCTAACCTAGCAAGGAGATGCCCAATCACCTATAAAAGAAGGCTCACATTTGAATATCAGGGGAGAGGCAACTAAGGTAGTGAAGCTTTGGTGAAATAAAGAGCCAACCTAAGTATTTATATTCTACATAAGATATATTAGGCATTCAAATGTATAGCCCAAGCTCGCCTGTGAGCCTCTGGGCATGAGTAGTGGTAGGGAAGAGCATATGCTCTATTTTATATTTTAAACTTTATATACTCTATTTTATATCTTAAACTTTATATGTTAAACTATGAAGTTAATGAAGAATGTGGTTGAAGAAATAACGTGTTGATTATTGTAAAATAGATAGCATAGTGTTATGTTATAACTTAGTTTTATAATAGTAATGATATAGTTCTTTACTTGAATGTATTCTGATATGGAGGTTTACCCCTAGTCACTAATGGTGTACTTGTGCCATATATCGATTTTGGCCTACCTAAAATAGACTAAGTGTTGGAATCCAATTGCACCAAAGCTCTAATACCTACACTAGCACTACCTTGAGGATGAGAATTTGAACCCAAGCCATCCCTATGACTTGTCTAAGTAACTGAATGACCTTATACTAGTTATTCTCCCAACTTGTGCCACTAAGAGCCCTACCTAGCCAGTTATGGACTTACATTTTAGGACTTGTGTCTTTGAGAAGGCTTGCACCTAATAAACTTCCCCTAAATAGCCTAGCACCGACAGGCTACTTGGACCATCTTACCCATGACTAAGTCCCTTGAATCTCCAGTTGTGCCATGTTGTAACTAACCCAATACAAGTCTTGTCTCTTTACTATTGCACTTTGGGTGAGTGCACAAGGATTACACCTTGTGTGAAATTGATTTTAGTGTAATAGTGTGCTAAATGTTGTGCACCAGACCCTACTATGCTCATGCCTAGATCCATCAAGTCTAGAACCGACTTGGTTAGAGAACTAAGCACATGACTAAGCACAAGAGCTAATCTAGTTAAATTTTTAACAACAAAGATAACACTGCATTATCTCTCTCTCTCCATCTCACTCACTTTTTATCTCCCTATTACTCCCTCTCATTATTATTATTATTTCTCTCTTTCTATCCCTCTCTTGCTCTCTCTTTATGTATATAAGGAATAATTTTGAACTCTCTTAAATAAGTTATGTAAATTTTTTATTTCATTATTTTTTTTTTATAGATGATGATAGATGCTATTATTACCCCATCTAAACTAAAATAATATGATGATAACACTACAATTAGCATTATAGTTCCTTGTTATTATCTATCTCTCTTTATGAAGAAGGAACAGTTTAATTTTATCTTAAAATAAGTTTAGTTTTAACTGATTAATAATTAATTTCTTTCTTTTTTTGGTTTTACAAATGATGAGAGATATTATTGGTTTCCACATAGATCATAGTACTTGTGACTGATGTTGTAGTTATGTTATAAGATCCAGTATCTCCCCAATACCACTTGATTCAGAGACAAAGACTACTGAGAACACATTATAAAATTATCTATTTTAACTTCAAGTAATTATACATTATGTCATATTTATATTTTTAAGATCATATAGATCTAAGCTTATATGTATGCTCCATAGGATTCTCCATCACTGATATATTCAATATCATGCATCCCTTTAGGTGGTAATGGTGAGTCTAGAATCACCTTATTACACAATTTTGTTTTTGGAAACTCTATCATTTTCCATAGATCATTTTAATGCATTAAATTTTCTAATTTTTATGTTGTGCAGGTGCCACAGTTTTATGAGATTATGTCAGAGACATTTTATCCTTCACAAACTAAGAGGAGAGTTTCTCCTCATAATGACACATCTAGCACCTCGGGTTATACATCTATGGCAATGAGGTACAATTTATTTGGAGGCAATGAGCAGCAGGGGAGCTAGTTGTTGTGCTAGAGGTAGTTGTAGGCACAATTTATTTTGTATGCTGATATTTCCCACTTTTTATGCCTATATGGCTCATTTATATGTATATGGTCTATATCGTACCTCGGTATGGCCCATTTTTATGTCTTTATGGCATAATTTGGATACACATACATATTATCTAACTCATTGATGTGAATCATACACTATTATAATATGTGTATACATATTTAATTCTTATATATCATTATTCTTATTTTTTGTCGTTACATACATTCTTCAAATTATTTATAAATGAATAAGTTTTCAAGCATGGTTGTGTCAATGAATGGATAACTAATGTTTAGCTTTCGTGATTGTTGTTTAGAAATTATGTCAAGAAAAAAAGTATTATTATAACATACTTTGATAAACTTTAGAATTAATTTGTGATGGTGGTTGTGATATGTATTTTGAAAATGAAATAACTTTAAAACATGATTTAAAACCATATAGATGAATTACAATCACAATGTAGGCACATAAAATCAAAATGTAAGAAATTAAGATTGCAATGTAGGTAATATGATCAAAATGTGTTTAATTGAATAAAATACTAATGCACTTTTTGTAATTTAAAAATTGATATGTTTTACAATAAAATATATATCTAAACATTTTGAAAAATTATAATTTTATTTTTCATTTTAAACTTATTAAGATAAATCCTATGATTACAACACATTGCTTTGATTGCAAGGTGGAGGAGTTTGTAAGGATGATTATGGGATAAAATCTATATCCAAACACTTTAAAAAAATAAAAATTTCGTTTTCTTTTAAAATTTAAAAAACATATATTTTGTGGATTTGTTATCTTTGAAATTGGAATTTCCAAAAAGAAAAAAATAATCACTTTCCGTAGTTGCACGTCATGTTTAGTTGAAAAGATTGTAAATCGTGCTTGTCATCAATCTTGTCAAGTTTTTTTTTTTTTTTTTTTTTTTCTAAAAAAAACCTCCCTAGCACATATCTACGAGAAGTTACACAAACAACATTTCAAAGGCACTCCAGCTTTGTTTTCTAAACAATGATTGGTGGTGTTGAAAGTCCTAAATGATCTTTTGAAAGATTATAAATGTTGTGAATACACATAGCCGAGATTTTAAATTCATATAGGTCTACAAAAAAAACTTTCAAATACTTTTTTGAGTTCTAATTGGGCTTTAAAGCCTGGGAATATGTTTTTTTGGTTCTCGATAAAATCTGCATGCAACCCTAATCGCCCTTCCAAGCCCAAATACGTCTTGCTTGATCAAAATGACTCGTTCCAAATGGTAATATCGAATTCAATCCATAGATAGGTCATTTAATGTCTTTCTGGAGTTTCTAACCTGTTAAAACCAGTTTTAAATGTTTTGTCTGAGCTCGTAGAAGTTATCCATATTCAATAGCGGATCTATTGAAAATTTCATTTAGCTTTGGCGGATTCAAGTGATTCTTATAGATGCATGCACAACGTCCAATGGCATTTTGAAACTCATGCAAGTCTGTATTGCTATCAAAATGTCTCTTCTATGTTCTACACGGCCTCTATTACTCAGCGAGTGATACATGGTCTTGGAAACCCATACAAATCTTACAATGGTGAAATGATGCTAACCAAATTTTGAGACCCGTGCATTCATGAATAGCTTGTTGTATATTTAAAAGAAGATTGATGTAATGATATATGGCAATCTAAGCCTGAGTATTCTCTTTTATTATTCAAAACCAAATCTCTTTCATGATTTTGAGTGACTATAGAATATAGTTTTGTTCTATGATTTCTTCAAAATAAGCTTTCTCGGGTTATTGAAAATCCAGATAGGTCAGTGATAACAAAGGTATTCTAACCTGCATGTAATGTAAAACCATAATTCAAGGCTGATAATGCATAAAATATTTAGAGATATCTCTGAGAAAGGAAAGCTTGATATCTTGAATGAGTAGTAAGGTTTATATATAGTTCAAATGGGCTTTGGAAAGCTCAAACAGACCTAAGATTATTTGAAGCATATTCAAAAAGTTGTGACTGCTACGAGTGTTGTAATGATTGCATTTATTTTTATATCTATTCAAAACATAGGAACACAAATGAATACCAAGTTTTAAACCGTAATCTGGAATCAATAAAGTTGTTACAAGATCGTGAAGCTATTCTACATTTCAAATCAATTCTTGCTCCAATGCATTTCGAGGTACTAGATTCTTATGCAAGCTACTTATTGCTTCATATCAAAGGTTAGTTCATCAAATCTTTCAAATGTCATGCTTAGCCTAGGATTTTTGTAAATGAAGAAAAGTTCTGAGGAATTCCTATTCTAAAAACTAAAACTAGTACTTGTCTAGTTTTCGTTGGCTGAATGGGTTGTTGTAAATGGTCAAAGCCTAACTTTTTCCATTCCTAAAAAGTAAACTCTGAACTATGTTTCAAGAATATGTGTTAAGCTTCATGTCCACTATGTCGAACTTAGTTATCTCTCCCTATAATTTTATTTCCCCTATCCTAGTTTTCAAAAACCTGAACTTGATTACCCAAGTTTCTATTCTTTTAGTTATCTCATCAAAGATGAAATTCAAATATATGGGTTATGAACACATTTCCATCCTAGAGACTGGCATTTCCAATATCAAGGATAGCAACATGACACATATACACATTGATGAATTCTCAGAGATAATGGGTGCTTAAAAAATAATTGTTGTGGGACAATGGGATTGCACATGTTGTTGCATTTCCAACATCCTTCCAGTGTGCAGATTTGGTGCTCCCATGTGCATAATACTACAATCTAGAAATAAGAGAGATGAGATCTACAGATGTTCAATTGGTTGCCAAATTAGATGGAATTTCAATAATAATCACCTTCCACATTGAGCCTCATGGTGAAATTGTAGAAATCAATCAGATTATTGCTCAGTAATTATGGATTGATAATAAAAATAAATGTGAAAACATGTTGAGTCAAACTTGGCTAATAAAAAAAAAAATCCCATTCATAAGGTTACCAAAAACTTATACAAATCTGAATTAAAAGAAGAATTATCAGATATTATCATGTTTACAAGCTCATGGGAAATGAAACAACAAATTTTTATTCATGAATGGATGTGCATGTTCATCAACATCCTTTATTCTAGAAAATAGTTTATTGATTGGGCCCAAATAATCAATGAAAAAATACATGAGTAGTTGACTAAGATGGAATCCACTCAATAATTTGATATGACATCATACATTTTCTACTTAATTGCAGTCCTTAGAGATTGGCTTGGCTTGATTAAAGTGAAGTAGAATGTACTCATTGTATTGGTATATGACAAACTTTTGAAGTTCATTCATAAGAAAGGAAAGAGTCATTCCAGGAGGGAAAATGATGCAATTTATATGATGCTAGTTAGAGCATTGGATGGAAACCTTTCAATTAGGATATATTATGAGGCATTTACTCTATTCAAGAAATATGGATCTATTTCATTCAGTTTCCAAAATTTGCATATATTTGAGTTGGAGGATTTGAAAGTGTTGCCTATATATCCTAGTGATAAAATAATTTTGATTGAACTTTGTAGACAGCTGAGTGAATTTCACAAAAAACGTAATGCTTAACACGTCAAAAGGATCTCTTTTCCTATTGGCCTAAGTTACTTTATTTGTAAAAAAGTTAGAGATGCCTCTAATATTGATAAATTAATTATAGACTTCCTAATCCAGTCACATACGAGAAGGTTTTATGTTGACAACAAATATTTTGTGAATAAAAATCTCAAGTTAGGTGTTATCTACGGTCATATTCCTAAGATTGATGATTATTGGGGTGATTGTGAAGATGATTTTGAAGTTAGGATATTTATTGGTCAAAATGACCCTAAAATAGATTAAGACTTTCAAACTTGAATGGTGTATGGTAGAATTTGAGGATGATGGAACTAATGTTGTTGAATATTTTTTAATGAAAAATTACACCTCACAGTTATTCCCTTGATCAATTGATCATTAAAATAATTGATAGACATTTCATAATGCATGCAAACCATGATATCAAGATCAAGAACTTAGTATAATTGAAGAATAATGGAATATACTTCAGGAAGTCATCCAAAAGGTGAAATAAGTTTGGGAGGATAGCAAAAGACTTATTCTATTCCAATCACCAAATTTTATGGGACAAAGATCTTCATAATAAAATCCAATTTGGACAGAAGTTGAGGATGCGATAGAGATGATCCCAATAGAGATAAACTCCCCAAACGAACAAGTGATGGTGAACTCCCAAGGAAAAAGCTTAAAATCAAAATACCTACTCCACCTATTGTTGTAATCATCAATCAAGACATTGATCCTTCATTGCTAATATATAATATTAATCAATAGTTATTGACCTCCAATACATGTTCAATGCCTTTCCCTATTATCTCTTTTTATATTTAATCATTGATGATTTATCCCCTTTCATTTTTTGCACCACTTCCACCACCTTCATCCCTAGTTTTGCCTCTACCTCCACCTCCTATTTTCCCTGTTCAACAAGGTGTTTCTCCTCAAAAACATATAAAACTTGGATCCATTCTGATATCACCCTTGCAACCATCTTTATTAGCTCCTCATATTTTTTCAATCACTCATTTGGTGATGCCACAAGGATATATGTCTTCTTTGTGGATACAATAGATAGTGAATAAGAATAAGTCTACAATCAAATAGGTAGAAAATGATTTCTAGTGTTTTAAATCTACTACAAGGTCCTCCAAAAAAGAGAAAGGAAATAACTGCTTCAATTTTGATGATTAATTTCTTGGGTGCACAATCTATGGAAATCACACAACCTATTGTAGAAAATAATCAGGATGAAATGACTTTGGTTGAATATAACATTAGTAAGACTGATCTTAGTGAATCCACTCCTAAAAGGCAACATTTATAATTTCAAAGTGACTACGACAAAATTGATCCAAATGATTGAAGAATGGATACAAAATCAAGAATAATTGGAATAAAAATTACATATTATTTTATCATACATCAAACAAATCTTAAATATAAGTGAATCTTCTCAGAAACTAATCACTACATCTCTACTGACCACTTTTACTATACAAATGTCAAGTTTTGAATTAGAGATTGATAAGGAGATGGTTACCAAAATCAATAAGTATAACAACCATGACTAGATCATAAAATCCTAGGTAGAAGATCTAATTTTTAATGGCATGAAGTTTCTTGATGAAAATCATAAGGCCTACAACTTGACCCATTTTTGTCAAGAAAATATTAACAAAGAAATTTCTACTACCAAGGAGTTTGGGATATGAAAAAGTTTGATAAGAGATTTATAAGATATGGCCACTATGGATGATAATGTCTTGGTTTCTGAAGGAATTCTTGACAAAGTTAAAGATAATTATTCATGCTTATGGTTTCTATTCATGAATTGGAAAATTTATACTTTGGATGATGCATTAGAAGATCCACAACATCATAGTAAAAGCTTTGATGAAATAAAATCATAAGTTTGTACCAATATTTGGGTTTTTCATTGTGATTTATTGAATGAAGATGAGTCAAATGAATATGCAGCTAAAGAATTCAAAGAAAAGTTTCATAAAATGGTCAAAGAAGATTTGTTTAGAGTAGATACATTCAATAAGTATACCCTGAGCAAACTTAGTAGTATTCATTATGTCATCATATATATCACTTCAAACATTCCAAGTCTTTTCAAAAATATTTAAGAAGCAACTGATGCATCATATGATTGGCTTACTCATTTGACTCATACAATTGTTTCTATGAAGGAAGGAATCATCTAGGTTGTTCATAAATTTAGAATCCACAAGGTCAAATATTCTCAAAAGGAGTTAAATCTAATTGTAGTAGTACATCAAAAATATTCTTAGTAAAAGGAGCCTTCTCTCTCTTCATAATTGCTCATTATATCTTTTTCTCTATCTAATTTTCTATTTATTTGTTGTACTTTTTGATATCACTTAAAAGGGTCATTTTTTTTTTTTTTAAGTCATAAAGTAAAAGTGAATTTCAAATTGGAAAGTTATTACTAAAAAACTAGTTATAATATGGTTATGAGGTGGTTACACCTTCATATCCTATTAATATAAGTTTCATTCATTGTAAAGTGGCTTTTTAACATAGACATACATTTTGGCAAAGGAGGAAGAGAAGTTTTGTATGTACAACTCTATAAAGAATCAATCCATGAAGAATTTTCAAGACTTTGTGCTATGGACTTTCTTTCTGAATGAACACTATATGTGAGTTTGTATATTCATTTCAATTCTTTTCTTTTGAATCTTCTACAACATAATTATTGAATCGTTGTCAAGTGATTTGATATTTTTTATGTATAAATATGTCAAAATCTATATATAGGATTTAAAATTAGGAAACTTAAGTGAAAGTAAGGAAATAAATCTATATTTTTTTCCAACAAAGAATACATGGTTGTTTTGAAGTATTCTAAGCTCAAAATCACTATGGTGTATGGACTTATTTCTTACATTTGAATCTTATCTTTGTTTCCTTCCTGAGGAAAATGTTTCCATCATCATAGTGATCATCTGTCTTATAAAATTTCGGTAGTTATAGAAATTTTCTATGTTTAAATTGTTAAAGTTTTTCTCTTATTTTCATCTTTTTCACCACTTTGTAAACTTTTTCCTTCTCTCTTAGTTTTCCTTTTTATCACCTTTACATACTTTTAAGTTAAACGTATAAAACCCCATCATAAATACAACACTTTTGTTATAAATATTTTTATTTTTAGTTTTATATTTTATTTTTAATAAAGGTAGCTCCACCTACAAATAGAAGAGGAGATTCATTCCAACACTGTTGACCAAAAACATACTTTTTGTCTCCTTGACAAATTTTTCAACCAATAGAATTTACCATATTGCTTTAATTCAGAGGTGGAGGAGTTAGCAAATGAAGGACCAAGCCCTTGCTATAGAAATGTAATTTTATACCATTTAATATCAATATACAATTAAAAAATGAGTTTGGATAGTGAGAATAATAATTTTAGTAAGAAGAAAATTAGTTTGGGGCGAAACAAATATATTGATTATTATGCCCTCCAAAACATAATGTGGTTAGTTGTAGAGTGGCAGATAGTAGAATGAATAATGTTAATAATGAGACATGAAAGAGATTTAGATATATTACACTTATGCCAATTTATATAATTACATAAATTATAATTTTATAGAAGAAAATTTTAGATAATAAAGTGAGGATAATAGTAAAGGCTTTACAATGTTGGTATGGCTTAGAAAGCCTTGTTGATAATACTTTATAAACCTTATTTGGGGTATACAATGTTTTAGAGTGTGTGAGGACCATCATTGAAGTAAATGAGAATGAGGGGGATAATATAATCATAATGTTACTCCCCTGTAGATGTTACACTCACTTTTTTAAGGACACACATACACAACATAACTCATAGTGAAATAAAACCCCTCTATCTCACACGCACACACCTCTTTCCCCTGATGACTATGAAGAAGACATTACACTTAGTATCATGATTGGATTTCATTAATTTAAATCAATATTTTAGTCATTCAATTCTCTCTTGCACTCTCTCAAATCTAAATTAAATTTTATAATAGCATTGCTCTCCTATAATTGGAACTCTCTCCCAAACCAACTTGTGTAGGCATTACATGTAAATTATGTGTGGCAGAAAAGAACCATATTTTCCAATGAATTTGGATGGTTGTATAAACATTAGAATGTCCATTTTTTCACTCTCTTTCAAGCCCTAATGTTGAAATTTGTAAGTGTCCAAATGCATCCCTAAAGAGAATATTCTACTCCTTAAGTGTAAAAATAGAAAGAACTTTGCACAAGTGTTTTAGGTGAACCATATCTCCTAAAATTACATGAATTAGTCCTCTTATTACCCCTTCAATTATTCTCTCCCACTAATGATGAGAGAGAAATGGTGGCATGTTTTCTCTCGTATTTAAATCTCTCTTTAGAGACTAAAAGTTGGTCAATAAAAAATGTATCTCTTGACATGCTTACCTAATTGATGAACTATCATCTTAGATACATCTATATTGTATTATAAATTCATGAATTACCTTCATATACCATTCCTCAACCCTCAAATTTAAAACTTGTATGCAATTGAACCCATCCCTTAAGATAATCTTCTTGTCATTAAGGGGAAAAATAAAACGAACTTTACACAGGTGTTTAAAGATAACCTTGAGTTGTAGATACAAATTGTTAGCTCCTATAGTTTCTTAGGACAGTAATTTGAGAACCCCCTAGAATATTCACTCTAAAGTTAGGATGAGGGAGAAACAGTGACACATTTTCTCTCTTAGCCAAATTTCAATTTTGAGACTAAAATTTGGTTAGTAGTGTAACATAAGAATCCAAGGATGATGTCAAGTTTTATTGTTAGTGAATAAACCAAAGAAATCAAAGAAATAACTAAAATTTAAAGCCTAAATACTTGTGAGAGATAAACAACAAATCAAAATAACTATAACTAGAAAACAAATGAACACTTTTACTTTCCTTGCAAGTTTGAATAGATTATTGGCATGAGGTTGCGCTTGAGCTCGGCTTGTGAAAAATGGTTCTCTCCCAATGGTACTCTAGCATCATCTCCCTTTGTCCACTAGGCTTGGCTTAGCTTGGCATGTGAATTTATCTCTTAACAATTTAGCATTATAACTTTGGCTTGAGAGCTTGGTAAACAATAACCATGGCACTTATTTTTATAGGTTCCAAAACTAACCCTAACTCATGTGTATTTAAGTTAGACTTAACCATGGTTAGGTTTAGGAGGGTACAAATAATTAAAATTTGGGATAGATATCTCATTTATTAATCATGGCTCTCCATTTTTGAATTTAATGTTTTAATGGAGATATTTTCCATTCCTTGACTTTGAGGATGATGACATCATCATGACCTCATTTTTATTGAATTTTCCTTTTTTTTAAATTTATATTCACTAATTACATATGTAAATTTCACCTAAGAATTTAATTGGATTTTCTTATTTAATTCATTATGCTTAACATTTTTATATTTTAAAAATTATTTAAGTGTTCTACTTAATGGTTCCAAAGGCTAATTTGTTAATTTGCCAGGTTGAAATTTGACTGGAGATGAATCCAAGGGAGTTTATCATTATGTATAGGATAATACCTAAAATAAGGATGGCTTGACATAATTTTAGGTACTAACATTTGACATGTAGATGAAATTAGGACATTTAGTGATTCCTAGGCTTAATTCACATAGTTTGGTAGATATCAATATGAAATCTGGTTTGGCTAGATATGTCACCAAAATGGGGTGTGTATAGTTTTACCCTATTTGGGAAGGCATTACAAGACACAATCATAGTAACATCTTCTCAAAGAATAAAAAAGTCATAATGCCTTGGCTAATACCCCAGAGGGTGATGGATAAGCCCTAGATGCCCCCTCGAGGGATCAAATAGCAAATAGAGTCATTGAATGTTACTTATAAAAGAATAAAATGACATGATCTATAGGTAAAGGGGGTGGAAAATACTAATTTTCCCAATGGTAGTTATAATCAATGGTAAAGTGATTTACCTCAATAGAGAGAATGGGTGGAAATAATGATTTACCCAAAGATGGTTATAATCATTGGCATAGTTAAAATGCCCTAGTAGGATGGTTACAAGCATGATACAATTATAATTTTTCCTATTAGGGAAAATATGATCAATGAAGGTCTAAATAATTTTCCCTATTATGTAAAATCAGTAAAGAGATCATAGGTAATGAATCTATACTCATGGATTAAAAATAAGCTAGCACAAAAGATAGGCATGAATTTGGTCTACCTAATAGTATGGAGATGCACATCCTAACTAGTAGGGATTAACATTCATTTATGATTGTATTACTTTATGTTTGTTTTTTGGGATATGTTAGTTATGAACAAAGGGAAGCACTACTCACTGCATTATTTTATAGATCCATCAGCTTGATTTTTGTTGTATCTTATGATATTATGCATCATAGTTATAGACAACTATAATAATAATAATAATAATATGTATCCTAATCATAGAAAACTTGATTTAAATGCAAATAAAAATCACTCAAGTGTAAGATATGAACAATTAAATTCCAAGTGAATACAATGCAATGAAGTGTATGAATGAACACAAATTCACAACTTAAATAAAAGATATGGTTGATCAAGACTCAAGTGTAAACTAATTGTACTTAGACACACAACACATAAAAAGAAAATCCATAAAGTAATAAATATATTTAATCTAAGTTTCATGAAAAAAAAACTAAGCTAAATCAATGCACTAAACAAATGAGTTTCATAAAAAGTAATAGACAACCTAAGTTAAGGAAAAATAACAAACAACTAATCTAAAAGTTTTTGCATGTGTAATAGAAGTATTACGCTTGGCATAAAAGGTTTCCCCTAGGATATATGGAACAACACTATTAGAATAGTTAGGGGGAATAGATGAACAAGAGGGGGTGGCCAAAATAATTCCAGTTGCACTAAGCAAGTGGATGTTGCCTACATAGTTCCATAGACATGGTCTAACATGAAATTTAAGCCAAATATAGTTCTCCTAGGATATGGGATAGAATAAAATAGTGATAAGAAAAAGAAATTACTTAGAGAATAAAGTGGGAATGGGCTCATAAAATAGTGAGATCACAAAAGATCTATGACTCATAAAATGATGAGAATGTAAATAACTCATAAAATGGTGAGTGTAAATAACTCACAAAATGGCAAGTGTGTTTTCGAGACAAACTTAGATGAAGGTATGATCCAAGAGAATGATGAATAAAATCAATCACTAAAACTGGTTGAGTTGACTCCAATTGTGCTAGGCAATTAGACATTGCCTACATAATCCCATAAGCACAAGTTTCAACATGGAATTCAAGCCAAGTGTAGTTATCCCAAGAATGGGATGAAATACTATCATAAAATGGAATAGGAAAATTAAAATCATCATATGATAAAATCCATGAGAATTATTCATTTATACCTATCGAGTAGAAGATGCAAATCTTAAGTGATGAAGACATAATCTGAATGGCCTAACATTGAAGGTAGGCATGTTTTTGGTTTTTTCTAGGCATCTCAACTCAATGGAGAATTATGAGACATGGAATGGGTTAGCTCATAAATGGTGAGAGTGTTACTTAGGTTGCTTGAAAAATGGTGAGAGCATGAGAAAAGCAATTACCAATCTAACATCAATGTAAATTGAACACTACCTACATAGTACCAAAGGACCTCAAGTCAATGTAGTTCCACCTTATAATGGAGAATCTGACTAGTTAACAACAAGTTCAAGAATAGGAAAATGGCAATGTATGTTATAGTGATGTGGAAAAGTGGGTAAAATGGGTGGCTCCTAGGCTATAAGAAATAACAACATAGGGTTTGTGATACTAATTTTTCTAAAGGTAGTTATAATTAGTAGTATAGGAAATGAGATAGAACATGACAAAAATGAAGGATATGATTTCTAAACCACTATCATACTACCCCAAGATATTTTATCTTTCTAAAATAATGTGTTCAATGAATCACAAGACTAAATCAACTATTGAAACTTCATATTAATGCAATCATTGAAGGTGCCTGAAGTACTAATGGATTGGAACCAAGTTCAAAAAGGGGTGGGTAGGGAAGGGTAAAAAAATTTGGCCAATAGGGAAGGTATGGGAGGAATAGTATATGACACAATACAAATAATGTCATATTATGTTATAATTTGAATGATCCTCATAGACAATACCTTAGGTCTCTCAAGTGAATTAACACTTGAGATGTATTATGTTCATCAGTTCATCAAGTTTATCTCCTTATGGTGTAGCTAACTTGTAAGATCCAGAGCCATAATTAGAAATAATCACATAAGGTCCTATCCAATTAGGCTTTAACTTACCCTTTTTCTTTTTTATAGTCATGGTTTTCTTCTATTTTTATTTGGGGAAAATATCACCAAGCTCTAACTCTATGTACTTCACATGCCTTTTATGTTAGGAGGCCCCTTATCCAACGGTAGCACAATTGATTACTTATATATGAGCAATTGAACACGGAAATTATACCAGAATGATTAAGAAACTAGAAACGTGAGACAGCAAAGAATTTGAGAGACAATACACACAATTGTATTAGATAATACTAGAAGAAAATACAAATAAGGAAGATGCCACTTCTCCCTCCACCTCAAAGGCTTGCCACACCTCAAGACCTTCTTCCCTCTCTCTCTTGCTCAACACAAAACCAACTCTAAAACCTGAGTTACAATCCCTCCTTGAATTCTATAGCTGATCTCCTTGACCTTACACCTGTAGATCCCCTTGACCTTGCTTGCTTCAATGCTCTTACTTGATCAATTTGATGATTACAATACATGCCTCATGGTTCTTTAAATAGAAATCCATGGTTACAAAAATAGACATCTAACTACTAAAATTAGACACACAACTCGCGACTTAAAATAGTCTCTTAGCATGCAAACACTCGGTTTAACTAACTGACTGTTCGTAAACAGCAGTTCTGGATCACACAGGCGACCGACGTCGGTCCCTGCTTGTCTGGTGCTGCCGACGTCGGCCGACTCTCTACCATCGCCGATCTCCTTCTCCACTACATCTGACCGACGTCGGTCATACTACCGACGCCGGTGGCTCTGGTTCTTCAGCATCCTTTCTTCATGTGTGTGCAAACGGTTGAAGCTTTTAGCTCCACACCCTAATAATCTCCCACTTGGAGATAAACAGCTGCAACCTGTACCTGTACTTGTACACCATCTATTTTGTTCCTTTGGCCCTGTATCCCTCTTCAAAGTCACCCTTGAAGACCAACCACCATGCAAACCTGTGATGCTATATCTGTCACCTATGCCACAAGAACTTTGTTGCTCCCAAGTTCTTCATGACATACTTCTGAACCAACTCTACCCTTAGCTCAGAAAACTCCCTGTATATGCAACCCTACAAAAAGTAACACAATACAGTAACAGGATAATGTAGCTAATATTATCCAACCTGGTAAAGATAAAATACAATGGTCAAACCTCCATTGCCCTGTAGCTAACTCAAGACCATATACCATAGCCTTCTATCTCAGATGTCCATCCACTCTCTTCTCTAAAATGGGAATCCATCCCTCTATATCCAGCTGACAACTCCATCAACAAGTACCTGTTTGGCTCTAATCCAAGGACTCACACTCCTCATCCATGTCAAGCTCCCACTATTTCTGGATTCTACCTGCATTGCTTCCTCCATCTTCGTAGTTCTTGACTAACAGTAAGCAATATAAAGAAGGTGAACAACGAATATGAGGTTCACATACCTTTTCTGACCTCTGTATGGGTGTTTGAGACTCATAGATCCACCCAACATCTGTTCCAGTGACCGATCTCGACCAACTCCCAGTCTGCTCCCGACCGATGTCGGTTCCCTGCACTGATCCTAACTGCTGACATCGTTACCCCTGGCCGACGCCGGTGTCCACCCTATCGACGTCGGTCCTAATGACCGACGTCAAACTTCTCCTGTCCGACCTACCGACCATGCTGGTCTGCACATGACTGAAGCCGGTGTCTGGATGACCGACGTTGGTTCTAAGTAACCAACATCGGTGCCTGTGTGTCCCTGTGAGTGATGAATTCTTCATCCGCGAGCTCTTCTTGGATCAAATCTATATCCATGCTGCCCTGCTCAGATTTATTTACTGCCTGTAACTGTTCTAAGGCCTTCATCTCCTCCAAAAACACCAAGACATCCATGTTCTTGTCAAAAGCCTCAAATTTCCTTTTCCTGCAATGAATTCTATCCATGCCTTCTGAATTTGAACACATACCTTTTGAGTCAAGAACTTCCATTCCCTTCTTGTTCATGTGACCCTGCCTAATAGACCACATCTTCAAATCTGCACCAGAAGTGGAATCAGTAGTACAAGTAGATAGATAAAGAGAACCTACTTTCTTACCTCTTGCTAAAACAAGTGCTCCCTTGGTAACCTTCAAAGAATCTGCTGTGAGGGTTATTGTGCATCCTTCATCTCCCAACCTTCCTATAGAAATCAGACTCTGCTTCAGAATTGGAACATGCATGACCTCCTTCAACACCCATGTGTTGTCAATCTGCAATCTCAGCTGCACTTTCCCTTTGCCAACTATCTGACAAGGCGTACCATCCCCTAAATAAAGAACTCCAAAATCTCCCTGTTCATACTCATGAAACAAATCTCTGTTTGGGGATGCATGAAAAGATGAACCAGAATCTAATATCCATGATCCTACGTGACTATCCAAAGAAAGTATGAGAGCATCCTGTACCACAATATTTGCATCCTTTGCTTCTTCCATACCTGTATGTTGATTCTCTTTATCTCTCAACCAACACTCCTTCTTTGTATGTCCTTTCTTTCCACAAAACTAGCAGGTAATACTTTTAGACTCAGATCTCCTTCCCGACCTTGATTTCCCTTGCTCAATCTTCTCCTTTTGCCTTCCTCTACTTTCCGCACTTAGAGCGTTCCCTGATGATTCACCTGTGCTTCTCCTGCGTATTTCTTCATTCAAAATCACACTCACAACATCATCAACCTTTAAGATTTTAGAAGCAGATGCAGAGTTACTTACTGCCATAACCATACCATCCCAACTTTCAGGCAAAGAACATAATATCAAGAGAGCCTTTACCTCATCATCAAAAACAATGTTGACTGAAGCTAATTGGTTTACCAAACCATGGAAATCACTGAGATGAGTATGTACCGAACCCCCTTCCTGCATTTGTAAAGTAAATAGCTGCTTCATAAGGTATACCTTATTAGAAGCCGAGGGCTTTTCGTATAAATTTGCCAAGGACTTTATCAACTCTTTCGTTGTTTTGCAATGTGATAAGCTAGAAATCACAGAAGCTCCAAGACTCAACCTTATGGAACCAAGAGCCTTTCGATCAAGAACACTCCATTCTTCATCCTTCATATCTGTGGGCTTGCATGCAACCCCACCCAACGGTAAGTACAGATCCTTCAGATACAGATAGTCCTCAATCTACATCCTCCAGTGTTGATAATTCTTGTTGTTAAACTTCTCCATTCGTAGCTTGCTTTCTTCTGCCATTGCTGAACTCCCACTCAATCAAAAAAACCTGTGAATGACCTGTAATCAAAAACAATAACCTGCTTCCTGCAAACCGTAGCTCTGATACCAACTGTTAGGAGGCCCCTTATCCAACGGTAGCACAATTGATTACTTATATATGAGCAATTGAACACGGAAATTATACCAGAATGATTAAGAAACTAGAAACGTGAGACAGCAAAGAATTTGAGAGACAATACACACAATTGTATTAGATAATACTAGAAGAAAATACAAATAAGGAAGATGCCACTTCTCCCTCCACCTCAAAGGCTTGCCACACCTCAAGACCTTCTTCCCTCTCTCTCTTGCTCAACACAAAACCAACTCTAAAACCTGAGTTACAATCCCTCCTTGAATGTTATAGCTGATCTCCTTGACCTTACACCTGTAGATCCCCTTGACCTTGCTTGCTTCAATGCTCTTACTTGATCAATTTGATGATTACAATACATGCCTCATGGTTATTTAAATAGAAATCCATGGTTACAAAAATAGACATCTAACTACTAAAATTAGACACACAGCTCGTGACTTAAAATAGTCTCTTAGCATGCAAACACTCGGTTAACTAACATAAACAGCAGTTCTGGACCGCACAGGCAATCAACGTCGGTCCCTGCTTGTCTGGTGCTGTCGACGTCGGCCGACTCTCTGCCGTCGCCGGTCTCCTTCTCCACTGCATTTGACCGACGTCGGTCATACTGCCGATGCCAGTGGCTCTGGTTCTTCAGCATCCTTTCTTCATGTGTGTGCAAACGGTTGAAGCTTTTAGCTCCACACCCTAACATTTTATACTAGCCATATAACTAGTTCTAGTATGCTTGAAGGTTGTTCATAGTGGCCATGTATTTCACATCCAATTGTTCCATCTCTTGCAGATGAGTTAATCTATAATCCTTATCATCAAGGATATGTTTCAATGAAATTTTCATAGAAGGTAATTCAACCTTGATGGGAAAAATAGCCTCAGTGTCATAAACAAGGTAATATGGTGTGGCTCTTATTGCATTCTAATTATTAGTACAGTAGGCCTAAAGGGAATGAAATATTTTCAAGTGTTAATCATGGCCAACATCATTGATGATCTTCTTAAGAATATTTATAATGTTCTTAGTAGATGCCTCTTCTTATCCATTACCTTGTGGTTAATACACAGTGGGAAAATAGTGAGTAATATTAAAATTTGCACAGATTTCTTTGACATCTTTGTTCTTAAATATCCCACCATTATCAAATATAATTTCATATGGTATACCATAGCAACAAATGTGATGGTTAAAGATGAATTTGTAAATTTTCTCTCATGTCACGTAAGTGAGGGGTATAGATTAGACCCACTTAGTGAAATACTTGATAGTGGTAAGGATATGTTTATGGCCAATTGAGGAGGTAGGGTTAATTTTCCCTATTACGTCAAGTTCCCACATTGAAAATAGCCATGGTGTGGTCATAGACTTAAGTAATTTGGATAGAGCATGGATCAAATTTGCATGCCTCTAACATTATTTACATATCTTAACATAAGAAGTTACATTTTTTTATATGGTTAACCTATAATAACCAATATGTAAGATTTTATTGTCAAGGATGGCCCTGATAGTGTGAGCCCCATAAACTCCTTTGTGAACTTCCCTCAACACTAATCCAGATTCTACCAAATTTAAACAATGAAGTAGAGTTCCATCAAAGCTTATTTGATAAAGTGTAGGTCCAAGTAAGGTATATAAAGAGGCTTGGTGTGTGAAGGCCTTTTATTGTTTACATGAAAGGTTTGGTGGAATGATTCAATCATGGAGATAATTGTATAACTCAAAGTACAAAATAGATCTAGGACCAAAAATATCATAGATCATTTCAATGGTTGAGGGTTCATGAGCAGGCATTAGAATATGTTTAATGAGGAATTGGTGGTCTATTTCCTTGTCTATGTTGCAGATCAAAGAACCAATTGTAGCCATGGCATCTATCATCTTGTTATTGGCCTAAGGTATGTGATCAAATTAAATGTGAGAAATATGTTGTTTGAGAGTGTTCACCATGGATTTATAAGGTATTAGATTTTCATCTTTAGACTAGAACTAGATCATAACTAGATTAATAATAAGTTGTGAGTCACCATAAACCAAGAGATTATGAATGTCATATTGTACCACTTGGAAAAACCATAAAATGAGTGATTCATACTTATCTATGTTATTAGTACAAGGAAAACTAGTGAGAAATGATTTGGGAATGAGATCCCCTATGTTGCTATAAATAACAATCAAGTTCTTGATCCATGTGACATGAAAGAACAGTCAAAATATGGTTTTCATCACTGATCTTCAGGAGATGTTTATACTATGGTTATAATGGAATCATCTAGAAATGCAAAGGTAAGTGGTTGAGTATCAAAATAGGAGCTTCAATAAGATGATCTACAAGTAATTTCACCTTAATGGAATTTTTATTGACATACGCAATATCAAACTCACTTAGAAGCATGATCCACTTAGCCATGTGGACCTGTAAATCTATTTTTGATAGTAAATACTTGAGAAGATCTACTTTGGTAATGATTATGGTCTTGTTATTGAGCATGTGATGATGCAACTTCTGGTATATAAATACCATAACTAAAAATTATTTTTTAATTAGTATATAATTATGTTCATATGCTACCAATGCATAAATTAGATAGCACACTGCATGTTCTTTCTCGTGTTTATCATGTTGGGATAAAAGTGCCCCCAAGTAATTATTAGTAGTAGATAGGTAAAAAATAATGACTTTCCTCTAATAATTTGTAGTATAACTAGTGGATTGGCCAGGTATTCTTTGAGGTGATCAAAGGCCTTCTGACAATCTTTGGTCCATGAAAAGGTAGTGCCCTTCTTCAAAAAAAGAGTTAATGGGTGGCATTTATTGGCCAACTATGAAATGAAGTATTTGATGGACTATATTTTACCTTGTAAACTATGGAAATACTTTAAAGTAGAAGGTGGAGGCATATCGATAATGGCCCAAACCTTGGTAACATCAATTTTGAAACCTTAGTAAGAGAAAATAAAGCCTAACAATTTGCTAAAGTAACACCAAAAACACACTTTTTGGGATTAATCCAAACTTTATACTCACAAAGCCTTTCAAATATTCTTTATAGCATATTTGGATGATTTGCATGAGTATTAGATTTACCTAGTATGCCATCGACATAGTCTTTGATAATATCATGCATTATGTCATGGAATATAATGATCATGGCCCTTTGGTATGTTTTCCCTACATTCTTGAGGCTAAACAGTATGACCTGATAGTAAAACATTCCCCAAGGAGTGGTGAGCATTATCTTGTGTTATTATTTAGCTGTAATCTTGATTTGGTTATATAATAAAAATCCATCCATGAGGGAAAGAATTTCATACCCAGTTGTGAACTTAACAATCATGTTGATGTTTGGTAGAGGAAAGTCATCTTTTGGGTAAGCCTTGTTTATGTCCTAGAAACTAGTGCATAACCTAATACCTTCTATATTTTTACTAATTAAAATAATGTTGGAGATCTACTCTGAATAATCAATAGGTTTGATGTAGCCTGCATCTGAAATTTTCTCTAGCTCTTTTTTGACCAAAATGGCAATGTGCAGATGCATTTTCCTCATTTTTTTCTTAATTAGTTTAGCATCTGGATGAATTACAAGATGATGTAGAACCAATGATAGATCCAAACCTACCATATCACATAGGCCATGCAAAAATGTCCATTAACTCTCTTAAAAGAGATATAATAACTTCACATTCCTCCTCAGTGAGGGATGTGCATAGTTTTATCCACTTGGGATCATCTAAAGTCCCAATATTGACTTACAAAGTATCCTCTACAAGAAGAGTAGAGTCACCTTCTAGGATAGTTGACAAAGATGTGAACTAACTAACAATGGTAAAGTCTTATGGCTGGAATGATTCTTCAAGTTCTCCCAAATAGGAAGAATGTGAATCTCCTAATGGTGGCAAGGGCTATGTAACAAACATGATAGGACACTCTCATATAATCTGCTCAAAATCATGTTACTATTCTATATAGAGTTTATATACAAAACAAGTTCACTATTGGTCGTCTCTTGAGCTTCATTTGAGGAAGGGTGAACATCCTCATCTAATGGCACTTTAAACAAGTTTTCACTAAGAGACTGTCCTTTTTCTTTACTTTTTCCCTGGTCCAAAAGTGCCTCAAAGAGTTTTTCAATTTTGGACCTCAATGTTTTATTTTATTTTTTTGGCTAAAAGTATTCACCCATTCTCTAAAATAAGAAACAAGATCCAATTTAATTGATAACTCTTATTTATGGTCTCCCAAAGGAACATTGTCTCTTAGGCCTAGAAAATCATAAAAGGCCTCACCATTCTTGAACTCATCTAGAGGTACTGTCGATTCTTCTTGGTCCCAGTGTATAAATTGAGGATGATAGATTACTAGCATAATGGTACAAATAGTATAGGGGTCAAATAGGTTGGTACTAACTAGGTATTCATATATGCTATGATCAGACTCTGCTTCATTGTTTTCATCCTTATTTCTGGTCATTGATGTAGGAACATAAATAAGACAAGTAGGGTCACCCCCAAGTAATTTAAATCCAAGACTATGAGTTCCTTTATACTTTGTTATAGAAATAGGCTTGATAGTACCCTATTGATTTGCACCTAAGCCTCTTCCTTTATAAGCATGGCTATCCATAATCCTGTTAGGGTTGAGATACCTTTTGATTTGGTAATAATCATCTAAATTATCATTGTATAACTAGGAATTGTCTTTAACTAGTGGTTCTTGGTCAGTGGTTGATGTGAAAATTATAGGCACTGGGCTATGAAGATTTCATTTTCCCCTTTATCACCATTCCATGCAAATTGGCTTAGCTTTGGCCTTCCATAAGTCTTGAGGTTTTAAAAAATCTTGCCTGTATAGAAGGTATTATGGAAAAAGGACTCTCCTAGACCATTTTTTGAAATGATAAAATGATTATAAATTTTAATAAGAGGTGTATGTGAAGTTGAATCAAGGCTATTGAGGTCTATGTAATTGGTCTCTAGAAATTCAACAAGTATCTCCTTGTCTTTTTCCTTCTTTGGTATTAGGTCTAGACCAAAAATGTAATTGTAGCTCTCATATTTGGCCTATAAATGCTTATAGTATTGATATGATTGTAAATCCCCATGAATAGTTACCTCCATCCTAGAGTGAGGAAACTTGATACACTTGTGCAAGGTTGAAGGTATTGCACAAATTTTATGTATCCATGGTCTGCCCAAAAGTAAGTTGTATGATAGATCTAAGTCTATCACTTGGAAAAATGTGTTGTGGGTTAAAGGCCCAATGACAATTGGGAAATTGATGGTTCCTTAATATTCTCTCTCTTCATTATCATAGTCCTTGATAATAATAACCTATGGTTGAAGGTTATCTGATGTATATCCCAAATGCTTGATTAACTTCAAATACATAATATTAAGGCTTGAACCATTGTCTATGATGACATGTTTAACTTTTTGATGTGTTATAATAACTTCAATATATAATGGGTTATTATGGAGAGGGTTGAGGGATGACATATCACTTTGGTTAAAGGTCAATTACTAGCCTGGGGCTAAGTGTCCAACCAAGCTTAAAATGTTTTTGACATAATGTCATTAGGCACTTGGGATTGGTTTAGGAGTTTAGTAAGGATATTCTATTGGATGGTATATGTGTGGGCACTAGAAAACTCTACACTTATATTTTTTGATGACTAAATACCCCAAGACCCCCTAGAGGCCCCTTAAACCTTCTTAACCCTTAACAAACCCCTCTTAACCTAACCAAATCACTATTCTCTTATTCACATAGTATGATTCAAAAATATTATTCAAAAGTACTATTCACTATGGGACCCACTATCACTATTCATGATGACATGGCAAGTGACATGGAATGTGACATGGCAAGTGCCATTGTATGTGATGTGGAAAGTGACATGGAACATGATTTCAGAGGTGATATGGCAAGTGACAAGGCTTAGAATTGAGGTGGCTTGATGTGGGACATCATACCCCACCTGAGATCCTTTCCTAAGGTGATTAATGACCTCATTTAAGCATCACAAAGGTCCCCCTTGAAATATGGTGCATTTTCCCTAAAGGGTCCATCATTCAACATGTATTTTTCCTTCACACATGAAATTTGCCTTCAAAATGAGATACTTACCTCTTTAGTGCTTTGGAAAAGACAAAGGGCGTCCATTTTTAAATTTTTAACCCAAATGGGAGACCCATGATCAAGGTGGGAATCCCACCACCCTCATATTTTGACTCATTCATGCACCCACATGGAAAATGGCACCACATTTTTTGGGGCATCTCTTTAAGTGTTTGGGTGAAGACAAGAAATGGTGGTGAAAATTTTTTGGCCTCATTTAGACTCATATGCATGATCCCCATTCAAAATTGGATTCATGTGCAAGGTGGGAGACACACCAACCCAAAGAGGAGACCCATGTTCAAGGTGTGAATCCCACCAAACTCATATTTTGACTCATTCATGCACCACATGTAAAATGTCACCATAATTCTACTACTCCCTCTTTTGGCAAAAATTCTTCACAACAAATGCTATAAATACCCCCATCTCCTTCACCCAAGGTGAAGTTGGAAGTTAGTATTTGGTTATTAAAATATTATTTCAGGTGTTTGAATGAGGTAATAACTTTTGATTTAATCCACATCTTTGAGGAAAATAATTCAAAATAACGAAGCTCTACTGAAATTGCCTCAAAAACGTCTTCAACAACATCATCAACAACAACAACATTCTTCTTCGAGCTTGGAAGGTAACATTTGATTTTGTTTATTCAATTTTATCTTATCATCCCCTTATATTTTTAATATCTTCATCCACACTTATCCATTTTCTCCCTTTGTCATTTCATTATTTCAATCCATTTGCTCCCTTGCCATCTTTTATCCATTCACACCTTTGCCACTTTTACCCTCCTTATCCTCTTCCCCTTTTACCATCTTAACTACTTACCTTCTAACCTCATCAAACATTCACCCACTTATCCCATTTTAATCTTTAATTTTCATTACCTTAACCATTTATCAACCAACCAAACCACCTTTCTTTAATCCTTTGTTAAATTTCCAAACCAAAACCATAGCCTTGTCTTGACGAATTTTCAGCATTAGTTACTCTATTTAGTCATTATTTTAAAAGCACTTAACTTTCTTGTCTTAATTTAGTTATTTTATGTTATTTAATTATTTTTAATTTTAGTTATTTTATATTTTAAATACTATTATGTTTTATTTTTATTCATAAAATTAAGTGTTAAAAATAGGTGGATTGACAGCCCCCTAAAAAGCTTTCACTTCTAGGATCTAGCTCATGCTAGGCAATCCACCCAACTACTTTTATAACCAACAAGTTTTGTGGTAGTGTTTTCTTATTTTATGTCATTATTCCTTAGCCAAAGATGAGTTCTCACAAACTCTAGATTCAACACATGTGCATTCAATAGGTATTCTTCTACACACCCTGTTTAACTAGTTTCTTATTTTCACACTTAAGAAAAAGTGAAAATTAGATAGAAAAATTTTGGTACATCCAATGGGACCTTTGAGTTTTATTGGGTTCTTAGATGTTTTAGGACATTCATAATTAAATTAGTGAAATTAATTTAGTTGAATTCTTATAAAATTAATCTTCTTTCTTTACAAGAAAAAAAGTTTCAGTTGCATTTTTTTTTTAAATTAAATTTTATTGCATTTCTAAAAAGAAAGAAAAGAGCATTCATCCTCGGATTAGGATTGCATTTTCATGTTGAATTTAAGTGTGTTTTAGTTTTTATTTTATTCATTCAAATAAATTTTAAACAAAAAATCTCTTGGTTAAAATTAAGTGCATCCATTGGCTGCTTGCTTGATCTTAGCTCACCCAGTTTAATTAAAAGCATTATGAATTAATCGTAATTCACAAATGTTACACAAACCAAACCACTTGCACAATAAAACATAAAAACACACTTGAGACAAGGACCAACTAGGATTTCATCACCTATCAAATCACCTTACCCTTTTCTAATTATCTTACTTGGATTTAATCACCGAGAGGATAACCAACTTAGTTATTTAGCTAAGTATAAACTCTAAAAATCGATACATATTGGCTAAGCACCTACACTGGATACGAGATTGTGACGTGAGGCAAGCAAGACCCAAGTACTAGGCCATGTACTTAGACCAATATAGACTTCTATTGAGTTTCTAAACATAACTTGAAACCAAACATAGACTACCTTATTTAGGACCTATACAAGCCAATTCCTCTTCACACTTTTTTAAGACATAAGCCAAAAGAGAGATTAAAATGAATCCTAGGATTTAATGCACTCTTAGTGAATGCATTTTTTTCCTTGAGTCTTTTTTTTCATTTCTCTTTGTTTGAGGTGTGAGAATGTATCATCTTTTTCTTATTTTTTATATGGTTCTCACTGTCAATAGCAAAAAGGCCTCAATAAATAAAACCCACCACCAAATCAACCGTCACCAATTTCCACCTCTTCATCCATGGAACACATTTTTGAACCCATAGACTTCGCTCACTCTTTATGAATTCCTACTCGAGTAGTCCCAAGAGATGCATATTTTTTTACTTTCCTAAATAACAATTATGCAACCTTACAACACTACCTAAGAACCACATCTTACCAAATCCTAGTTTTGACCCCACCCATAGATCTACCTTATGGCATGCCTCTCGACCTCATAGAAAATACCTTCACCACCACAAGAACTACTCAACCTTTAGTTTTTTAAACATTATCATCAACTAAAAACTCTTTCAAAACCAACCCACTAACCCAAACTACCACTGCCCTTATACCTCATACTAATCACTTCCTCACAATAGGAGTATCTACCTCTAGTTTTACCCATATTCCTCTAGTTACCTCAAATATATCAAACACTACTCCACTTCCAAGCCTTGTGGTATTCATACCCTCCATGTTACCACCAATCATCACAAGAGTCATCACCCTTCCATCAGCCACTAACCCAACCACCACTCCGACCCAACATGCAACCTTTAGCTATCTTCATAACCCATAAGGGCATATGCCCACTATCCAACCACCCACATCTACCCAACCATTAACATCCACATACCAATATATGTATGTATGTATGTGTATATATATACATATATATACATACATATATATATATATATATATATATATATATATATATATATATATATTCCACCCAACCTCCAAAGACCACATACTAATATGTGGAGTCATCTCAACCATCTACTAGCTATTAACACATTGCCCAACCTCAATAAAACATACCATATAACTCTCTCAACAACCTCAATCAGACTTCATGAATTTGATCAAGGACAAGATGACTACCCTTGAGTCATCCATCTTCAAAGCCCATAATCTCTTATCTTATGATAAAATTTAAAATGAGCATATTCACCCTTCAGTCCCCATTAGAGTTTATCTAGCCTAGTGGGAACTTCTAAAATTTACCAAGTTTAATAGTAAAGAAGACCTTCAACAACATTTAAGAGCATTTAGGAATTCATGCTACTTGATTACCCACGATGACACTCTTCTCCTTTTTACCTTTCCTATGTCATTATCTAGACCAACATTGGATTGGTATAGTGTCATACCCAAACATTCCATCCTCTCTTTCACCAAATAAACCCAAAACTTCTTGGATCACTTTTCGATCAATATATCCAAGAAATTTTCTATTACCAACCTCTACTCTATTTGGAAATTCAAAGATGAATCTATTACCAATCTTATGGCTCATTAGAGAAGCCTAATCAACCAAATTTCCTTTTCATTACCTCAATTTGAGCTTCTAAATCTATTCGCCTAGGCAAGTGCAAAACATATTTCATCCACATTGTATGTCTAAAAGTTTCAAACCTTTGATGAAGATTTTACCATGGATCACAAACTAGATAACAAATCCATTGATGAATCAAGGTTAAAGTTTAAGAGAAATAACTCAACTTACAAACCCAATGAGCCCTTTTCTTCCAAACCAAAAAAACCAAAACAATCCCAACACTAAAAATAAATCAACCACCAACACCAGTATCCTCAAAGCTACACCACTACCATCTACCAACAAATAGAACCTAAGGAACCAAACCTTTGACTCCTATAATTATTCAAACCAAAACCAAAGGAACCAAAATTTTAATAATCATAACCAATTAACTCCACTTTGGGAGCCCTATCATTCTATTTTGGAAAAGTTACTAAAATCCAATATCATCTAACTTTCACTAATTAAACCACCCTAATAGTTTAATGCTTCTCACCCCATACCAAGTTGGTATAATGAGAATTACCATTACACATTTCATTGAGTCATAGGACATGTCATTAATAGGTGAAACACCTTTAAATACATTGCCAATCCCTCATTGACAAGGGAGAGCTTACGTTGGACAATCCCAATGCACCATCAAACTAGGCCCTTGACATATTTTACAAGCCTTTTCCTAATCATGCTCCTTCTACCCCTTACCATGACAATAAACCAGCCCCATCTCATGAGGCACATACTATTAATGTGGTTACTGATAAACCCATTGTTGAAGAAAACATTACCTTAACTGCCTCTTTTCTCATTCCCCTAATGGAAAAAAAAATTATCTTTTATTCCTTTAAACACCCTAACAAAGGAATCTATCATACCCACACTTTAATTATAAGATACCACACCTACCTCCCCTATCATAGAACCATCCGCACCCTATTTGGAAGATATCTTACAAGAGAACATGACTTCATCCACCCAACCTCTAAATTTGGAACCTTTTGTCATAAGTCAAGATAAAGGTAAGGGAACCAAACTATAACTTCTAATCCCTTCTTTGGTAGACCAACCTAGCCCTTCCAAACTAAATAAAACCTCCACCCAACCAACTATAACCTCCTCCAAATTAATCAACCCTCAAACACCTAAACCCACCAAGACAACTAAAGTGACCAAATCCCCTCCAAAACCAACAACTAAAATAACCAAAGAAGTAAAACCACCAAAAGGCCCAAAACCCCAAATTTTACCTCCCTAAACCTTTCCTTTATTTTGGGTCCTCATCCCTCTACCTTGAACATGAAGTCCATCTTGATTACCAAAACCCCACCACCTTTATTGGTCACACCTTCATAATTTCTTTCTAAGACACTTTTCCTCACTACACTGACAATTCCCATGTTACCTACCTTACCCTACTTTGCCTCCAACTCATCAACCATCTTGCCTAAACTAAAATCATCAACCAAGTGTACCACTTTACCTAAGACACCTACCACCAAACCTACATCCATACAACCTTCTAATTCAACACCCAAAATAAAAATTGCTAAACCTTTACCACCTTTAGCCAAATCTTACTTAACCATTATCCAATGGTTATTTCAAACTTCTTCCTTGAGCTTACCACCCATTAAACCCTTTGACCCTTCATGTACCAAACCATCTTTGTTTAATGATAACTTGATATGTACATACCATAAGGCACCAAGACATGACACAATTAATTGTAAATCTCTCCAAGCACTTGTTCATAGCCTATATGAAGATGATGATCTATTATCAAACAAACCTCCTTCATCCCCATTGTTAGTCTGACCACCAACTCAACCCATCTAATCTTCAATCTCACCCAAAAGTAAATAGAAGGAACCAAATAAACCATCCAATTTCCAAAAAAAACCCTTATCCCCTCTATTCACATGGTTACCCAATCTTGGGCCCAACAAAAGGATAAAGGGAAGGCTAAGGCATCTATTATTTGGATTTACCCCTCCCTAAACTCTCAAAAAAATAATACCCAACCATCTCTATCATCAAAAAAACCCAAGGTGTCTATCTTAGGTGCCACCCCATCCAACCCTCCATACCCTAACCCATATGTAATATCCATCTAGAAAGCTATTCTCAAGAAGCTTCACCAAACTCAAAAAAATAATATCATATGAGTTAGTCTCTACCTCTCCCCATCATCATCAAGCACTCATAGAATCCTTTCAATACATTGAGGTCCAACCCAATGACCCTCAACCTCTAGCTACCTTTGTTGGTGCCCTTTGAACTTCTAACCTTGTCACCTTCAAAGATTTAAAAATACCTTCTATTCATCTGGAGGATCTTGATCCCCCCCTCTTCATTGTAACATACATTAATCAAACCTACATCAAAAGGGTGATAATTTATGGAGGATACAACATCAATATTATCTCCTTCCATGCCTATGACTAACTACACTTACCCATGAACATCATGTCTGAAAGCACAATGGTCCTTCATTCTTTCAATGATACCATGGCTACTACCTTGGGCATAGTTATCCTCCATATCTGTGACACTTTCACACCAAATGTTGATGAAAATTATACTATATCATCTCTCCCTTCTTCCCATAATCTTGTAGAGAACCCCATGGCAACCACATTCTAACATCTTTCCCTTGGTAAATATAGACTCTTACTTTGGATGCCTTCTCTACTCCCCAATAATATGGGAATCTCAAACATGACCCTTATTATGACCCTAAAATTAGAACCATCATCCCCTTTGGTCTCCCTAACCATCAAATAAATTTCATTTATGGGGGACTTGATCAACCAATTATATCTCCTACTACTTCATCCATCCAAACATTTACCTCTAAATTTTCCTATCTTAGCAAACTAGAGTTTGCTAATTTGTATCTTCATAGATGTACTTGAAAAGGATTTGGCCTTGGTCTCTATGAACACAGGCCTCATGAGTTACCCCATATCAAAACTTTACAACCTCATGAGTCATTTAGACTTGGGTATGAACCACCTAAAGAACCCACCAATTCACCCAAACCCATTGCCACCATGGAGGAAGATATCCCATCCTCACCAACCTAACCACTTTCTCTGCCTGAAGATCCTGACATCATCCCCCCTAACATTTTTTTTCTAATAAATACCATTAGTTTGGACCCTCTCATCTGCCAAAAGAGTGGCCAAACCAAAGTCCTTCCATTCATATACCTTGAAATGGTAGAGAATGATTCTCCTACCATCAACACCATCCAACATCAAGATGATGATTCCATTCTTAGCTACCTCAGTACAGGGGATTCTTCTATCCACAAATCCCTTCTTCCTAAGGCCTCGACCATGTTGAATGAATCCACCATGGATATCAATTTGGGTACTCTAGACAACCCCCACATTATCAAATTGAGCTAATCATTGAATGTTTAGGAACTTCAGAACTTCTCCTCTTTCCTCTAAAATTGCAACATAACATTCACTTGGTCTTACAGTGATATGCTCAAGATTAACCCCACCATTTCTACCCATAACATAATCACTCATATTGATGCTAATCTTGTTAAATAGAAACTTTGACGCATGCATCCTCACATATCCCTTATCATCAAAGAAGAGCTTTAGCATCTCATATTTGTTAACTTTATTCAACTCATTGACTACCCCTAATGGGTCTCAAATATTGTACCTATCACCAAAGTCATTTTGGGTCTATGCATTTATGTGTACTTTCATGACCTTTACCTCACCTATCCCAAGGATGACTTTCCTCTACCTAGCATTGACTAGCTCATT